>QLTV01001003.1:43016-70810 GCA_003457575.1 Thermophis baileyi
CAAGGCACGCCCATGCGGTGCGGGAGGGAGCAAACCGGCAGCGAGGTAAGTTGGAACCCACTCCTGGATGTATGCATATGTGGGGTGCAAAAGTAACATCAGGCCCACTCAGATCTTTATAATGGTGAACAAAGAAAGAAGAACTAAATGGCAGGCTGAAGTAATGAAGGGGGGCAATGAGCTCTCCCTTAAAGCTGCCTTCTAAGACCACTCCTTGTCTTGTTTAAATACTTGCCATATAAGAAGTTAATGAAGCCCTACTGGAAAATACTTTTATTCAGCATCTTTTTCATATCATACTGGTTCCATTGGACGATAATTTAGTATTTATGCTGACACAATGAAGGAGAAAAGTATGAGACAGGTTCTCTCAGGACAGGCCTTCAGTGACTAAATACATGACTCATGTTTCTTATTAACCTCCTGGAATGAATGGGTGTGTATGTCATCTAATAGCATACAAGCATAACCTGTCTTTTCTCCTCCCATCTCTCTATTTTCTATCTTCATTCAGAGTATATGATTGCTGACAATGGAGGACAACAAATGATCTCAATAAGTGATGCTTTCATCAAAGGTAAGTTGAATGTGAAAGGGATGCCCCCCACCACAGAAAATGGAATCATATAACATTGGGTGAATGTCAAATTATTCTCTGTCCAAGTGCTGTGAATGCATACAATTGGAGTAAAGACAGTCTTAACTGCGGAAGTCTTTCAGTACTTAAAAAAATCCCTGCCTTTCCTTCTGGCTTCTGTTTTTGGCATTTGTCTTTTAATTTAACTAGTTTTCTTTTAAGCTTAAAGCTATAAAGTTCAGTTTTAACTAATGTTTTAACACATTAAGTACGTTTATTTTGCTTAAATAATGCAACAAACTTTATAGCTATTTCTAGGTTTCATCACATGCTAGTTGAACAAATAAAAAAGCACTATGTTAGCTTATAAGAAATTTTTCCATATGAATTAAATTTAGTATATTTGATGTATAGAATATGAAAATATCAAAAATATCTTAAAAGCAGAAAATACTGATGTGCCTCAAGTCTTTACAATCATAATAGGGGTTTTTTAAATTTTAAAAAGAAACATTTTTAAAAAAAATATATTGGAACAGTTTTGGGATTTACTCTTTTATTTTACTTTCTTATATATAAAACAGAAAGAGAGAAAAGCACATAAAACCTATACAAGATTTCATTCAGCCTAATTTAAATAAATAATTAAATATTGACCTCATAATATTCATCTGTCTTTCAATAAATGAGTTCATAAATGAAAATTGAGCTGCTATCTATAAATCCAAGATTGTAGAACCAGAATAACTCCTATCTTTTCAGTCTGAAATAATTATATTAGATAGTTTAAATTTTTCTTGTTAAAATTTAGATGCTTTTAAAAGTTGATTTTAAAGTTTATTTTTCACATTTCTGAAAACTGATTTTGATTTCACAGTTCTAGAGTTGATTTTGCAATAGCTCATGGCTAATAATGCCTCACGACTTTAAAAAAAGACGAGTTATCACAAAATATAATAAAATATAGTAAAAAAATATAAAATAATAAAAATGGAGCCAAGCATCTATGATAATATCAAATAGGTCATAGTAACTTTCCATGAGGAGAAGTGATACATTCAGTGCAGTCTTTCCCCATATCTAGGACTTGTGGGAGAAGTCTTCTTTAGTCTTTCTCTGACTGCAGAATACAGCAATTTTTCCAGTAATGCTCCCCCATAACTTTGTTTTGGCTGCAGGATGTAGATCGGTGCAAAACTATACAGGTTTTGATTTTATTAGGGCATTGGTCAGAACCCTGACAATGAACTGATAATCTGTATTTAGTGCACAAATTAATATGCAAATATGCAATTCCATCTCTATTTTTGTTTGTTTTTTAGAGTCACTTTTTAACCGGAGGGTTGAAGAAAAATCCAAAGACCTTTTCTTCACACCCCTAGGCTGGCATCACAGCAATCTGGATCTGCTGAGGGAGGAGAATGGGGAAAAACAAGCCATGGAGAGGTTGCTGTAAGTTGAGTGAAAATGAATGAAACCTGGAGAATATTTTAACTTTTGAGCATAGTGACTACGGCCCCCTAGTGGCACCAATTTACAGAAAATTATTATATATTGTGTGAGAAGTAAAAAACAGGAAATCTGTTCTTAATTTCTGTAGTGTATAAGGGTTGAAAAGAGTTTAATACTAAATACATTTTTTAAATTTTGTTTCATATATTAAAAACTTTTCTATGTCAGACTAAAAATGTTTCTCATTAAGATCTTACAGAAAGAGAAAAGTGGTAAATAATGAAATGGATTGTTTCGCTAAGTATGAGAAAATGTACAGACTTTAGTTGACTTTCTCTCCTGACTCCAACTTTCGGTCCTCCAAAAAAGATAGTACAGATAGTCCTTAAGATTGGACTGGTCATTTAACGGCTGTTCAAACTTACAACAGAAACCAAAACCTACATACAATCCCATTTCAAAGTCATGATGGCTGCAGTGCCGCTGCAGTCATTCACTCTTATCACAGACCACAGGTACACTGCAGTGCCCCCACCTCTCCCCCCCACCCCACTCCGCCACAGCACTTGGGCCTGCTTCCCATATGTCCATCACCCATCGCATTTACCTTTTGAAGATTTCCTGGCTTCATGTTGGGGAAGGAGGATTTTGCTTTATTGCGGTTTGCACAGCACTACAGAAGGTTTCTGCAGTACTGTGCAAACCACATTAAAGCAAAATGCAATACTCAGAAGCTTCTGCAATCCTGTACAGGTTTCATTAAGGCAACAAAACGGAGCACTTTTTTTCTGGGCCACACAGCTGCCATTTTGTGGGTGGGACAAAATAATGTCTGTTTCTGGAATTGTGCCATGCAGCCTTGCAATGAAGCGATCTATTCTAGCACTCTGGAAGGCTTCAGAACTCTTTCAAAAGGGAGGAGAAGGGTGTATGGCCTGAAGGGATGGGAATCAGGCCTAAAGCCTGGGGGACCTGGTAAGAGTGGGGAAAGGCCTGTAGAGACCCAAGGGGCAGGAAACAGAGCACAGGTGGGATGGGGGAGGTCTTGGGAGGACCATTGCAGGTGGGCCTGGGCCTATACTAGGCCTCCAAGGGCCTCCCCCACCCCTGATGTACCGAATGCTCTGCATAACGACCTGCACGTTCACTTAATGATTCATTGGAGAATGTAGGATGTTGGAGTTATTAAGTGAGATGCTTCATTACGATCGTATCATGAGGACTACCTGTACTAAACATATCATCTGAACTTTGACATCAGTACAAGGCAGAGAACTTGTGTTTATCACTGCTTGGCTACTGAAAGAGGTATGTGTCAGGGTATGTAGATTTAATAGCTGTAAGCTGATGAGAAGTTGTAAGCGGAGGCAACCGGAAGCTGATGCAATGTGAATGAGACAGCAGGGTTACTGCCACTTTAAGAAGCTGGGTAAAAAAGCTGCCTATTTAAGGGAAGCCATTAGAGGGCGTTTCCCTTCTCCTCATGTTCTCTCCTCATGTTCCGTGTAGTCTCATTGCTCTTCTCCCTATATCAGTAGCTGTATAAAGGTATTTAACCACGTATAAGTTTGTATATATTTAGCTGTACATAAACCACTATTAAGTATCTAAAAGGCTCTGCGTGCTGTGTGTTTTGCTCCTGGGTTTATCTCATAATACTAATCACGCTGCATAAACTCTGACAGTATGGATTATTTCTATGGAAATAAACCTCTTTGTTGCTTACCTACAGTAAATGTCTCACCAAGAACTTGTAATTCCTTTTTTAATTTTTTTTTCACTCTTAGCCAGAAATACAAAGAGGTTTTCAGGTAAATGGCCTATATACCAGATGTTAATATCTAACCAAGTCACATATTTTACACAGACTCTTGAGCACTTGTTTTCATATTTGGAAGTATTTATCCTGAAGCTACATACTTATAATTTTTTCCCAAAGTTTTTGCAAATTTTGAGCATTTGCAATTGATATCTGAAGTTCACTACTAGACAAAAAGTACATATATTTGCCCCAATATCTATAATGACTGTAGCTCTGCTCTCTCTCTTGAACCTTTATCATGTTTATCTGCAGCTCTGCTAATCATAACCACATGATGGCTCTGCTTCAACAGCTGCTATACAACGAAGCATTGTCCCTCTCCTGGCGTGATATAATTGTGCCAGTGGTCTGCCAGGTGGTTCAGACTGTTCGACCTGATGTCAAGAACAGAGATGATGACATGGACATTCGCCAGTTCGTCCACATCAAAAAAGTGAGTCTCTGTGTGTTTAGAACTGAGAAAGGAGAAAAGAAGGGGGACCTACTTTGAAAAGATGTCCTTTCTTAATATTACTGGTGCTGCCCGATTTGTGACACATTAATCCAACTATACTCCTACTACCAGGGATTTGCCTACCTTTCTGTTTTTCACTGTCTAGTCATGTAAAACAGGACAGGGTAAAGCATCAGGCTGGCTAGTTAATTAACTGTATTTGAGAAATGGATCATATTCATCCTACCTTAAATCTGTATTTTACTCTGACATAATTTTTAATGTGCCATTTTATGTATTTAACTTTATTGTAAAAAGAAATTTTCTTTCTTTCTGCTTTCAACTATCCACATAATTGTATTGGCTGCTTCATTGCTAAGGAAGCTGCCACCCACAACTCCCATTTTCACCAGCTAGTATGGATAGGAGAACTAGGACTAGTTTGTTTCCTAATTTAAGTTGGAAATTAGAAAATACAAACATAACATAATGTTTTATTATAATTTTCCAGATTCCAGGTGGAAAAAAATTTGACTCTGTAGTGGTGAATGGCTTTGTATGCACCAAGAACATAGCACATAAAAAGGTATCGGGGAACCATCTTTATGTAATATGGGGGGAAATAGAACAGTGACATTATGAATGTTCTATGCAATTCTTAATGACACAACATCTTTTGCTCTTGATGTTATTACACTTCACCATAGTTCTGTAAAAAAGTATTTATTCGCCCTTTTCCCTTGAATTTTTGGATATGATGAAATGTCACCTAGAGCCTGAAGCAGCAAAGGCATCTCTAAACAATGCGTTCGTCATCTCTATGCTTGGCAGTTGGGATAGTGGATTTGATTTCTGCCATATATGACAGCCATTTTTTTATATAGAACATTTATCCATGAGTCTGAAGAATCACAGAGATGCTTTTTGATGTATTTTTGATAAGCATCAATTTTCCATTTAATGAGTTGTGATTATCCTGTGCTTTGTTGTCGGTGAAATCATGAACTCTAATCATAGTAAGATAGATCACTGCAGATATCTGGATTTTGTTCCGGGCTTCTTTGTGACTACCTGGAAGATTTTATGCTGCTCTCTCAGAGTGATTTTGACAGGATGACTCCTTTTGGGAAGATTCAATATTGTTGTATAAACTGTGACTTTGTGGATGTGACTGAGCGCTGGACTTAAGTTTTATAAACTTTTCTAGACTGATGGGGATCAATTACTTTTTTGGTGGAGATCTTGAGAAATTTACTTTCAGTGGATTATGATGTGCTTGCAGAATCTCTGTAGGGAGAACTTATCTATGATGAAGGGGAGCCAACATTTGTAAGAATAGCAGAATAACAGAGTAACAGAGAAGGAAGGGACCTTGGAGGTCTTCTAGTTCAACCCCCTTCTTAAACAGAAGACCCTATATTATTCCGGATAAATGGCTGTCCAATCTGTTCTTAAAAACTTCCAGTGATGGAGCACCTAGCATTTCCTGAGGGAAGCCATTCCACTGATTAATTATTCTCACTGTCAGGAAATTTCTCCTTAGTTCTAGATTGGATCTCTCCTTCATGAGTTTCCATCTGTTATGTTTTGTCTTGCCCTTAGGTGCTTTGAAGAATAGTTTGACCCCAACTTCTCTGTGACTGTCTCTCAAATATTGGAAGACTGTTATAATGTCGCACCTAGTCCTTCTCTTCATTAGATTAGATTTACCCAGTTCTTGCAATCATTCATTGTATGTTTTAGCCTCCAGTCCCATTATCTTCTCTGTTGCTCTTCTATGCACTCTTTCTAGAGTTTCAACATTTTTTTTTGTATTGTGACCAGTACTGGATGCAGTTCTTTTAGCGGTACTAAGACTTCACTTGACCTTGATACTATTTTTCTGTAATGCAGCTTAGAACTGAATTGGCTTTTTGGGTAGCAAAAGTGTCTGCAAATTTGATAAATTCACCTTCTATCCCTTCATCCAAATCGTTTTTGAAAACGTTGAAGAGTAGTAGGCCTAAGAGAGAGCCTTGGAGTACCCCACTGCATGCTTCCTTCCATGTAGATGTAATTCCATTAAAGACTACATGTTGAGTGTGGTTGGTCAGCCAGTTATGAATCCATCTGGTGGTGATGCTGTCTATCCCACATTTTTCTATTTCAGAAGTTTCAAACTTTACCTGTGTGACACTGAGCTACAGACTTGTTTTACCAACACTGCAATACAACTTTGCAGAGGAATACATTTCATAATTTTTTATCTAATTCCAGATGAATTCCTGTATTAAAAACCCCAAAATCCTTCTGCTGAAGTGTTCCATTGAATATCTTTACCGAGAAGAAACAAAATTTACATGTATAGATCCCATCGTCCTCCAGGTGAGAATAGTTTTATTTTCCTTGTCCTATTTATTCAAGTTAACATTAAATCAAAGCCTAATGAATTAGTTTGTTTATGGATTTTTGAGGTTGGTTTTAGTAACATTTTCTTTGTGCTTGACTAGCTGTTCTCAGGCTAATTGCTAAAGGTTTCTCTTTTAGAGACTTTTTGGCTGTGTGCAATAATATATTTAATATTTATTATACAATTATGAATACACGGTAATATTTTATAGCACATTATATTTGGGAATTTTACAGGAAACATTTACAGAAAATAAATGCTTCTGCCACCATCTTTCTTCATAGCAGATTTGATATGAAAAGCCCAGTGCTGTGCACTTTATGTTTGACATGTGCTTAGAAAATGTTCAGTAAATGATACTGATTCTAACTCTTCTAGTGTTCAAGAACATAGTATTCCAGATCCTGCCTACCTAGCAGTTTGAAAGCATGCAAACACGAGGAGATTAATAGGTGCCACTTTGGTGGGAAAATAACAGTGTTCCATGCGCCTTTGGTGTATAGACCTGCTGGCCACATGACCATAGAAAATGTCTTTGGGCAATGCTGGTTTCTTTGGCCAAGAAATGGAGATGAGCACTGTGTCCTACAGTCGGACACGACTGGACAGCGAAACCTTTACTAGTATTAAGTATTCTCAGAACAATTTTATACATGTTAACTCAGGAATACATTATGGGGTTTGTTAAGTTTGAATGGGACAAAAGTTAACATATCAACTGTGTGCGCACATGCATGTGTACACACACTTGATTTTAAAGTCTACATAAAGCTAGTCTTTGTAAACCTATTTATATAGGGGCAGATATATTATACTATTTGGTCAGTTCCAAAAAGGATAGGAAAAAAATTGAAGAACATTTGTCATAATTTTGAGATCACATGTGTGAGAATCTCTAAATATATTTTCAATAATTTAATTGTGAACCAAAAATGAAACAATTTTTGAATCATTTTTTGTCAATGTTAAAAAGAATGTGTCCTAGCATTTTGAATATAAAATGTTTTTAATGAGTGAACTGAAATTTTAGAAAGGTATCTGATTTTTTTTAAAGTTTGTGATCCAATTATATAATCTGTTGTATGCACAATTTAGATGATATGTAAATTATGATGGTACTTACTTTCCTCATTTCTCCTATCCCTTGGGAATATCCCATAAAAAAAAAAGAAAAACTCAAGTTTTTAAAGTTCAATCTTGAAGAACTCCAGAAATACTCTAGTAACCCTTTCTGATTGTGCAATGCTCAGTGTATGACTGCAGTCTTTTTTTTTAATCATTTTAGGAAAGGGAGTTTTTAAAAAACTATGTTCAGCGAATAGTGGATGTCAGACCTACTTTAGTCTTGGTTGAAAAAACTGTGTCCCGTATTGCTCAGGACATGCTTCTGGAACATGGCATTAGTTTGGTCATTAATGTTAAGCCTGTAAGTACTAACATTTTAAATTATATTATGATTGTGTACTTCAAAGTGATTCCACATTATTAAAAGCTCATACCTTAAATATTGTAAAATGCAATGAAATGTATAGATAAATCATTCTTTTTGTATGAATGCACATGTAAATAAATTTTTGTATACAGTATTCTTGATAAAAAGAATTTTAATGCTTTCATTTATTCGGCAGAAAACAAAATTTGTATAAAAACGTTTAAAAGTTCTAGAAAGGTATTGAACCAAGAAGTAAACATTAAACCCCCTAAAGTACCCCGTATTGTTCTTTTGCAGTTCTATTTTCTTGCCATTTTGCCATTTTTAAATGCTTTGTTCTTTATGACATTGACACAAAGCTAAATGTTTTATGTGTTTATATATCAAATTTATATAGCCCCCCCCATCTCTCAAAAATCATATTCTTGTGATATCCCTTATTTTCATAAATAGATCTCTTGCTTTTGTCATTTTGGGGTTTTTTTTCTATTTGTCTACAGTCTGAATTCAAATACACTTTATCTCTTTTCACCTGTAGTTGGAAGTTTGCATTAAGTTCTCTAGTTTCTGGAGATGTCTATCTTCTTGTCTTGTTTATGTTAGTTATTTCTGTGGTCTTGTGTGATAGCTAATGTATTCTTCATTTTCTTTTTTGTGATGTATTTCTGGCTTCCTCTTTTACAATAATTTAACCTCTTCCCATAATTTTTCATGTTCTCTATCCACTGGGTCTTTGAATCTCTTTCTAAGCTTAATTTTATATTTTTCTGGAATTTTATATCTCATTTGGATTGGATGATTTCTAGTCTTTTTTTAGGCTTATGAGTACTTCTGTGATTAGAGCTGATGTCTATGGAGATTCTCAGTCATGCAGGTCATAGTTGTCTGAAAGGTGCTTTTTCAAGATGCACCTAAAGACTTTTGGCACAGGATGTTTATACAGGGCTGTAAAATGGTTATGCCAATAAAAATACTGAAGGAGACTTTTGAAAATGGAATCTGAAAATAATACAGAGAGTCTTCAACTTATAACTGTTCATTCAGCAACTGTTCAAAATTAATATGGCTCTGAATGAAGAGAATTACAACCTCTGCTCAAAGTTATGGCTGTTGCAATGCCCCCATGGTCACATGATCAAAAATTTGGGTGCTTGGCATGTAAACCACTTTATGTTCTTGGGAGGAAATGTGGGATATAAATCTGATGAAGAAGAAAAGACATAAGAAGCCAAAAGCAGTCTTCATCTTATTAATGTTTTGCAGCATGTTCTGGATCGAGTGAGTCGGATGACCCAGGGAGATGTATTGATGTCAATGGATCAGTTGTTAACCAAACCACACCTTGGGACCTGCCATAAATTTTATATTCAGGTGTTCCAGTTACCTAATGGTGAGTAAAGCCAAGAAGTTATGTTATCCTCTTCTGTCTGTCTGTCTGTCTGTCTGTCTGTCTAGACCAGGGGTCGGCAATCTTAAACACTCAAAGAGCCACAAAGGTCCTAACCGGAAGCCCCCCGTACAATTCTGGAGCCGACCGGAAGTCTGGTTCCCCCACCATAGAGTCTTCTCCTGCGCAGCATCCTTTTTCCTCTACCTGTCCTAACTGAAAGCCCTATCAATTGTGGAGCCGACTGGTGACAGGGAGCCGCAGCAGAGGGATGAAAGAGCCACATGTCTAGACCAGGGGTCAGCAACCCGCGGCTCTGGAACTACATGTGGGTCTTTCATCCCTCTGCTGCGGTTCCCTGTCACCATTCGGCTCCACAATTGATAGGGCTTTCAGTTAGGACAGGTAGAGGAAAAAGGACGCTGCGCAGGAGGAGACTCTATGATGGGGGAACCAGACTTCCGGTCAACAGAGGAAAAAGGATGCCATGCTAGGAGGAGACTCTATGGTGGGGGGAACCGGACTTCTGGTCGGCTCCAGAATTGTACGGGGGGCTTCCAGTTAGGACTTTTGTGGCTCTTTGAATGTTTAAGGTTGCCCATCCCTGGTCTAGACTAATGTGAAGATAAAATAAGTGTTATATGATTGATTGACAACATTAATAAAACATTGGAATTTATTCAGTGCTTTTCTTATGGCCATCTTAAAGTTAGGACAGAATTCTTATTTACAGGTAGCAGACTTAAGGTTGAGAGCATTGTGTGCCTCTTCTATTTACCAAGCCCTGTTTGCAGTAAGATATGAATTAGGTCTTCTGGTTCAGCCTTCTAATCCTAATTTTCATTAGCTGGTTTTATTGAAATTATATTTCTCTTCTGATTTTTCTGTTTATGTATCTCATTTTCTTCTCCATAGTGACTTACATTTGTTTGACATACTGTAAATACCCATTCACTCTATAAAGCCTGTTTAGTACAAACTCAGAGCACAGACTGTTATAAATAAGAAATGTTTCAAAAAAGATGTACTTACTCATCTACTGCAATTAAAATAATGAAGGGTAACATACGTGACAAAATATTTCATGGACCAAAAGCTCACTTTGTCAATGGCATAAGTTTGTGGAAGTAAAAAAAACAAAAAACACCAGTTCATATGAAATACGTAAACTAAGCAGAATATGCTAAAACCCAGGAGGCCCTTTTCAGTAGCTGCCATCTTCTGCTGTATTATCCTGGCAGTTTTTATGGAAAGTTAACCAAACATTATTTTGCAAAACATTCATGGTAGAACAAGTGACGTTACATAAAGATTTCTGTTCTCTTTTACTTCGTGTGTATTTGTGTGTGTATATTTTATATTTCATGTTATTTTCACAGTTTAAAAGTGTTTGTTCAATCTATAAGTAAAACTCTGGAATTTGATGGGTTGAAAGATATAATGGGAATCAATTGAATTTCTGATTGAACTGTGTTTTGAATACATTTCGAATCATTAATAACTTTGACTAGCATATACAAATCGGCCAAAACACCACCCTATGTAGAGAGAGAGTAAGCGTCATTATGTAGTAAGCGTCATTCTCTTCTCTTTCAGAGCAAACCAAAACTCTGATGTTTTTTGAAGGTTGCCCTCAACACCTGGGCTGCACTGTCAAGCTGTGTGGTGCAGGAGAGTATGAATTGGCTCGCGTGAAGGAGATCCTTATTTTTATGATCTGTGTGGCCTATCATTCCCAGTTGGAGATCTCCTTCCTTATGGATGAATTTGCCATGCCTCCTCAGTTGAGCAAAAATGGTTCCTTCCAGAGTCTGATGGAAGAACACGGGGAAGAAGATGGGCAGCAAGATCTCCTGAACAGAGAATTTGACACAGCAGGAAAAGAGGCTGATGTAGTCTCAGATAAGCTGCCTGTTATATCTGAATCTGTGTCTCTAGATGAGATAGGCTCCCATGAACAACGGATTTGGACAGAAGACGATGACCAGATCAATGGTGATTTACAAGAAGCTGCTCCCCAGAAGCAGCAAGGATATTCTCTGGTGGATTCGTTATATAGAACAAAAATAATTTCTGAAGCCCTTTTACCTCTTGACTTGACTGAACAACAACTAGGAATCTTAGATACTGAACAACTGGAAACTCTAGGGGTAATTAATGACTACCAGGAACCTAAAAGTCAGGCCAGGGAGTTTAGAGATCCTTTGCAAGATGACACTGGGTTGTATATCACAGAGGAAGTGACTTCCTCTGAAGATCGCCTCAAAACTTTTTCTTTAGCATTCAAGCAAGAACTAAAGGATGTTATTCTCGGTATTTCCCCAGTAATCTCATTCCGTGAGCCATTTTTGTTAACGGAGAGAGGCATGAGGTGTCCAACGAGAGAATATTTCTCAGAGCAGGTTTTTTTTTCTCCTCTGCTCAACAAGGAGTACAAAGAACTGGATATCAGAAGGAAGAAACAATTGTTAAGGGATCTCTCTGGACTACAAGGGATGAATGGAAGCATCCAGGCCAAGCCTATCCAGATTCTACCTTCCCATGAACTTGTTAGCACCAGAATTGCTGAGCCTCTGAACAGTAGCTCAAACCTGGCCAGAATGGTCGCTGACTTCCGAGCCAGAGGAGGAAGGATTGTGCAGAAAAACGCAGACCCATTTGTTCAATCTAAAGAAGCATCGGCTGTGAAATTAGGAGTCAGGAGTGAAGATGATGAAAAAATGTTCATTCAGAGTGAATCTCTATGGTCTCAAAAAGTGAGTGAATATTTTAAATAGTTTGGTGGATTCCGGAAGCCTAAGAAAGAAACTTTTCTAAATATCTTCCAACAAAGTATTATTTTCAGGAATGTTTGAAATTAAATTCTACTATTGCCCAACCTTCTATATAATGTTTTAATCTTGGTTTGGTAAGAGTTAGGATTAGAGTATATCGTAGCTATGAGAAACAGTACAGGTAGTCCTCAGGTTACGACAATTGGGACCAGAACTTCCATTACTAAGCAATATGATTATGAAGCATAAGCACATTGCTTAGAAGTGTGGTGGGGTACACAGGTGCCGCAAGTAGGTTATTGGGCGCTATGGCAGGCACTAGGGAGCACAGGTGAGCTGGTAGGGGATGTGGATGGACAGGGGTGCTATGAACTATGAGATCCTTGGAATCTCGTATTCTAGTAGGACTCCTTGGGGGGGAAAGGTGGTGGGAGATGACCTACAGGAGTGATTTGTGACCTTCCCTGCAGGCATCCCCATTGACTTTGCTTATGGGATGCCAGCACAGAACGTCACAAGTAGCAATCACATGACTATGGGGACATTTTGATGGCTGCAATTATGTGGATTGGTCATAAGTTCCCTTCAGTTCAGTGCCATCATAATTTTGAATAGCTGCTGAACGAGTGGTTGTAACTCATAGATTACCTGTAATAATAATCTTCTCAGAATGCCTTTTGCTCCTTGAAAAAGTATAAGGCACCTAGGAACAAAGACGCTGAAGGGGCATTTGGCTGAATGGGAAAGTATTTCAAGAGAAAAATATAGTATGTATATTTTTATGTATATGATAGTATGTTTTGATCCTGTTTTCTGTACAACTCCAAGGACATCTCTGGACCTAGTCATTCAGTGAACTGAACTTATGTGGCTTTTTTATCCCATACCAGACTGGCTTGTACTTCAAAGATGTTGAAATTTTGCTCAGTTGAAAAATAGCAAAGCATTTTGGCGGTCCCTTTACAGTTTCTAAAAATAAACCTTGAATGATGGATCCCTATGTTCCTCATATTAGACAAAGAAAGAGTTTAAATTGAAAAAGAAAAGTGTAATGTGCATGGCAAGGGGGTGATTGCTGCAAAAGAAATGGAAGCAAAGATTTCACATACATTTAAGAATGGAATTGTGTAGTTCAGATATCTTAAAAGTTTATCACATTTGACATAGCATTATCCCAAATTCTATTCCTACATTTCTGTTACCTGTAAATATTTAGTTTGCATAAAGTCAAAATATTTTTACGTTATAGTTATAGGTATAATAAATGGTGCAGCTAGGTTTCATTTTCTTGTCTTGCACCTTTATTTAACTTTTTCTTACTTCTTTACTATGCTTGGTATAGTATTGCTTACCTTGAAAGGCAGATTGGTATGTATGTATGTAAATATTGATTATGATTTATGTGCCATCAGGTTGATGTTGATTCTTAACAACCACATAGATAGACCTTCTGTACCCAATCTGGCTCTTCAAATCTTCCATCAGTGTACTCATAAACATTATACTTGAGTCCATCCATTGCCAACATAATATAATAACTGTTTTACATTACATGTCTTCCCAGGTGGACTGTCTTAGCTGTGCAAACCATCAGAGACTGTGTGTTTTGTTCAGTAGTTCTTCAGCCCAATCCGGCAATGCTCCAAGTGCCTGTGTTAGCCCATGGTATGATACTAATTTTATTTACTTTAATTACTTAAATGTGTGCCTTAAATACTTCCCTTCTATTTGATGGGGAAATAGAGAATATTCCTTAGAGGCTTTCCATTTACTGGTTTGTAAACATGCAGTTATTACTACTACTACTACTACTACAACTACTGCTATTACTGCTACACAACACAAAGTTTTTATAATCCTGGGGGAGAGGCCTCTTCGAGACCCCACCTTCTTTTTTCTCATCCTATGCTTTTTCCCCTCCATGTTTTTTCCATCAGTGGCCCCAAGAACAGGACTTCAGGGGAACCCAAAACACTGGGCAGAGTTCAGTTAAGAGGCATAAGAGAGCACTCTTTTCAAGAATTCCTCATTAACAGCTACCCTCCAAGTGCAGCTGTGCCAGCAGAAGATCCCTGGTCAGAGTTGGCCAGTTGGCCATGTTATTCTCTGGGAGAGTACCACACTTGCAGCAGTAACGAGTGGGCAGTGGTTTTTCTATCAACATGTTTCCCTCCCATCTCAAGGATAGCAGGAAAGTCCATTGCCATCGCTTTCCAACCAATGTAGCAATGAATCAGATTAGCAAAGTTTTGCTCCTCCCGCCCCCCCCTTCAAAAAAATCTGATAAAGCACTTAATCTTCCCCAAAGGATCATATAACACTGAGGGTGGTGTTGCAAATTCAGTGCATCTCATTAAAATCAAAACTTGAATGGCATTTTAAAAATTGGGAAAGACAGGACTCAAAAATTTTAAATTCTTTCTAGGATACAGACATGTTTTTGTGTTACTTAAAATATATATTAGCATTTTGTTGAACTCATACCTTGCAGTATCTGGCATTCTTTTATCTATTTATTTTATTTACTAACTGCTTAGATCCTTATGGACCCTAGGCAGTTTGTGTTGAATGAATGGCGAACCATGCAGTATGCAGTATAACATGCAGTTGTAGTGATGCAGTTTGCTGCTTCTGTCTTCCAAATCATAAAATATGCAGCAACAGCTGCGTTTGTTTGCAACATATTGATGGAATAACTGAATTTATATCTTGCTGTAATCTCATAACTCTTGACTATTTGATTTATTTTGTTTTGTTTGTTTTATTGGGTTTACATTGCAAGGAAGCAAGAGAGCAGCAGTAATTGTCTAAGGCCAAGAGAGTAATGTTGGTAATGAATTAGAAATCAGTTAAATTCTGTAGAGCCACATTTTTTTCTTTGACATTTGGAAAAACAATAAAGGCCTCTTGCATGCAGGAAATGTCCAATAACCCCAATTATTTTAAAGGTAACTGTCTTGGTTCCTGTTGTTTTAGGATGGTAGTAATGGAGTTCTATGGGAAGAATGATCTCACCTTGGGAGTATTTCTAGAAAGATATTGTTTCAGGTAAGAATATTTGATTTTAAACTATCATGAAAATAGGCTCAGTATATTTAGGGGATTGTTTCATAGCATTCTATGAAAGCATTTCATTCACATTCTATGAAGGTTCCAGCCATGGTATATTTCTGATGCAGTAGCGCAGTTCATTTTGATGTAGTAGTGATATTTACTGGGAGTGTTTTTTATTTAATTTGCTTCATCAATCTGGATTTTTATTTGAAAGATAAATATGACTATTTTATCATGTTCCTAGTAAAAGAAAGAAATAAGAGAGAAAGAAATACTGTTTATTCAGTCAGTGACCAGCAAAATTTGAAAATATACAATACTAAAATAAAATTAAATGAGATAAAATACTAAGAAAACATAGACTCTCTATAATAAAAATGTCACATATGCTACCATAATAGCACCTGTGCAAGTGTAAATCTAAAGTAGTATAGTCTGTGACTCACCTAATATCAATTAAAGCAAATATGTATTAACACTGAAGTGATGAACAAAACAGAAGTGGTTATTTCTATTACCAGTTACAGTATGTCTTAATTTCATTGCAGCAAGACAGAATTTGGCTACTGCAGAAAAAATGAAAGGTTTCAAATCATCTAAAAGATGGTTCACATAAAAATTGTCTGGCCTTCCTGAAATGTACATATTAGGCGCAAAATATAAGGGGATCTGATATCCCTGTAGAATTTACAATGTAATAATACATGTGATATGGTTTTGATCCGTGGGCAGCTATGCTCAGTTAATGAAATTTTGCAAAATATATCCCTTGCAGCAATGCAGATGGTAATAGGTTACACCTGGCTCTGAGAAATGCTATTCTCCACTTGGGGAAAGTTAAATTTTGTTGGAATCTTGCTGGTTCCCAAATATCCTTATTTATCCAATTTCTGCCATTTTGACCAGCAACCTATTAACTTTGGCATGAAATTTCATATCCCTTATTCTTTGGGTGAGCAGCTGTTTGGTTATACCCTAAAGAAATTAGGAACAGAAGTACAGAAAACTCATAATGCCAAATTCTGCTGTTTCCAGGGAGAAAGGAAAATTGTCTATAAAAACTAGAGGGATCACTATAATTGGAAAGAGTTAGATTTTCAGCCAGTAGTTTGTCATTATTCCCCAGGCTTATGTTACCTAGGAAGGTCCATAGCTCAGTAGTAACATACGTGCTTTATATATCAAAGATTTGTGGATCAATTTCTCACATCACCAGTTGAAACAAAAACAAAATACGAACTTTAATAAAGTTTAGGCATCCTTGCTATTTGAAGAAATGTTATTGAGAAATAATGGACCTTTACACTGATGCAGTGTGAAGTCCAAAATAAACATCCTTTAAATTTTAAAAAAAATAATGCTTATGTTCTGATTTAAATAATGATCTGCAGTTTATACTCATGGATTTTTAAAAATTATTGTTGTATTGCAGATTGTAGAACTTGAACTATTTCAGGTACTATTCAAAGGCATGGAAATAAATTATAACTATAGCAGGGTAGTGTAAAATACCAGTTTATTGGGGTAAGTTTAAAAAGAAATAGTAAGGAGGAGATGGCAGAGATGTACAGGTAGTCCTTGATTTGCAACCATAATTGAGCCCGCAATTTCAGTCATAAGTCGTGATAGTTGATAAGCAGCTGATCATGTGACTGCACCTAATTTTGCGACCTCTTTGCGGCAATTGTTGAGTGAACGTGATGGTTGTAAAGCAAATGTGGTGATCACAGAGTGAATGCAGCAGTTATTAAGCAAATCCATTGTTTGCTATGAGCAAATCCATTGTTTGCCCCAGAAACTGGAAGTAAATGTAGCTTTCTGGGGGAAAAATATAAATTGTGGTCACATGACTGTAGGATACTGCAAACCGCCATAAATGCAGACTGGTTGCTGAGTGCCCAAAATGCAGTCTTGTGACTGCAAAGGGGGGCTGGACTTCAGAATGAATCTGGATCCTAAGTCCTTTTTTCGGGGTCTGTTTTAACTTCAGCCAGTTGCTAAATGATTGGTTGTATATCCAGAACTACCTATAGAGTGAAAATGAGGAAATATAACACAAGACGTGGATGTTTCATGCCATGATAATAGCAAGTTAACCATTCATTTCCTTAGAAGGAGTAAAACGGAGCAGGATTTCTCACACTTTCTGTGATCATGGACTACTAAATAAATATTTGGAAAATGCAGGAACTCCCCTCCAATTAAACAAACACTCCCCTTTTTTCATCTTTAAAAGCATGGAAGTTCTTGTTTTTCAGTGAAGAGCTTACATTTTTGTATGCCTTCCCAACCTCTCCATTTCAAAAGGCTCAACATCAAGCATTGTAATGCAAAATTAAGTATTTATTAACCATGAGGCTTAAGCGGGCTCTATGCTGTCCATCTGACTAGCAATGAACAGGAGGACATGCTGATGGAGATTGTGAGCAGGTGATGAATGAACTGATGAGTGAACGAAGGATGTGAGAACATCAGACCAAAAGAACTAAACTTTTCACAATTATTCTTTATTGCTTGAAGGCCCTCCTACCAGTGCCCAAATATGTTCTGTGAAACACCAATGGTGCACCACATCCGTCGCTTTGTCCATGGACAAGGCTGTGTACAGATCATATTGAAGGAATTGGACTCTCCAGTGCCCGGTTATCAGCATACAATTCTCACTTACTCCTGGTGTAGACTATGCAAGCAGGTAAGAGGAGATCCCAGTTGTCTTTTTCTAGAGTCAGGTAGTTCATGTTGCAATTCAAATGCTGGCAAATTTACAAGAAGAGGCACAAAATTGAGGATAGTGGAGAGAGGAAAAGGCCATTTTGAATGCACAACAATGCCATTTTTAGGGCATTAATTCTTCTCTAAAAGATATTTCTAGATTTTCACAAGACAAATAATTACAATAAACCTGGGTTTATTCATAATATATAGAATGTGCTCTTTTACAAAACCTCAGCCCTCCTGCTTTGTAGCATTTTATGAGTAATGTTGAAGGGCATTTAGTTTCATAAAATTTCATTTTAAAAAATCCATCCAAAAATAAGATGACGTTAGGAAATATGAGTATAATAACAGTAGTGCTTTGTTTTCCTACAGTGATCTCATTGAATGCAAAGGTATTATATCACCTAGTTCTTAAAACAGACATTATTGTTATGGTTGGTTGCACAATCAGCTAGATGTTTAGACTCGATGGGGGCATTTTTATCCACCTATCGAGTCCTTTCCAAGGACCTGGGATAGGCAGATGTCCTTTGATGGTGTTAAAGGTATCATTGCAGGATATGAGGTGTTCCAAGTAGAGCTGCCTTTTGCAATTGACTGATGATGAGTTTGTCAATTCTGATGATGCTCAAGTGGTGCTTCAATTTGTTTTGGGATTGTACCCAAGGCACCTATTACTATTAGTACTATCTTTGCTTTCTTTTGCCATAGCCATTCTACTTCTATTGCAGGTCTTTGTATTTTGTGATTTTCTCCAGTTCTTTTTCTTCTGTTCTGCTGTCTCCCAGGTACTACAGTGTCCACTATCCAGTCTATTTGTCTTTCTTATCAACAATTATTATTTCCAGATTACAGGCAGGGAAGGGCTAAGATGGAGGGAGAATAGCCCATCTAGGGATAAGCAGTAAAATAATGGAGAGATTTAGTCCAAGAATTTTCCAATGCAAACCTTATGCTCTAGAGCAACATCCTCCATATAGTCTTCTCCAAACATGCTTGGGCTCCAAATCTCATTTAAAATCCAGCCTATCAGGAAGGCATCAGTTTGGAAAAAGCTGCTCTTATGCAAGAGAGCATAAGAATTGGGGAATAACAATTGTGGTTGTTATGAGCAGGAGATTGTTGAGTTACCAAGTGGGTGAGAAAGCTTTCCATAGCTTAAGCTATTTGCCTTTAAAAAGGCTCTATATGACACATTAAGTCAATAGTTTCATTTCTTACTTCTATGTAATGACATCCCCATCTGAATATAGGCTACTCCTAATGTTTTCTTGACAGCTGCCGGCATAAATTTAAGATAAGCTGTATGCTTGTTTGCCTTCGTCACATTCAAGAATTACTGAAATGCAAAATCAAATTGGTTTGAGTGGATCTGGGGGCAAGTCAGGAGTTTCCTGGGTATAAAATCACAGTAACTCTTCTAGGTAACACCTGTGGTTCCACTTTCCAATGATTCATGGTCTATGTCCTTTGCCAAATACCTTGAACTCCGCTTTTATGGCTATCAATATACCCGAAGAGCCAATGCTGAACCATGTGGCCACTCCATACATCATGACTACCACCAGTATTTTTCCTACAATCAGATGGTGGCATCTTTCAGGTAAAAACTCTCAATTACCTTTTTAAAAAAAAAAAAAAAACAAAGCATAACTTTTTAGATACCTTTTGTCCACTATCATCACTGCATAAGTTTTACAGGTTTTACAGATTAATAGAGTTGGAAGGGACCTTGTAGGTCATCTAGTCCAACCCCCCTCTCAAGCAGACAAATGGCAGTCCCTTCAGACAAATGGCCGTCCAATCTCCTCTTCAAAGTCTCACGTGTTGGAGCTCTCTGAAAGTCTCAAGTGTTGGAGCTCTCACAACCTCCGAAGGCAAGCTGTTCCACTGGTTGATTGCTCTCACTTTCAGAAAGTTTCTCCTTATCTCCAGGTTGAATCTCTCCTTGGTCAGTTTCCATCCATTATTCCTTGTCTGGCCTTCTGGTGCCTTGGAAAACAGCCTGACCCCCTCCTCTCTGTGGTAGCCCCTCAAAGTTTTAAATAACTTTGTTTATGTAGACATTCTAGCATCTTAAAAGCATGCTGAATTAAGTGTGGTCAGTTCTCTCACTAATATTAAAATTTATTTACCGTTCACATGGTGAACAGTTTGCAGGCCTTACATCTCAATGTTGTGTTTTGTTCTCTTCCTAGTTATTCTGCTATACGGTTACTGGAGGTATGTGTCCCTCATCCTAAGATCTACATCAAACGTCAACTACCACTGAAGATTACTATGCTTCAAGATCTGAAAGACTTTTCTCAGAAGTAGGTTTGCATCCTAACCCCAGCCCAGTATGTCCCATTTGAAGTTTGTGTTATGGTTCCTTCATTGCCCCGATGTTGAAGGATAGCAAGTAACTGTATTGTGCACTTAATACTATATGCAGCAGACAATGGATAAAGCATGGTGATCACCCCACAGTCTCAAAACTAAAATATAATATTGTATTTTTTTCCCCTTGAAATTCACAGTGTTTTCTGTAGAGTTTTTCTAATGTTTTGCTAGTTGTATTGTGCTTCTGGCTAGAACTTGAAGAACTCCCTTTTGCCTGAACAAGTTACAATTTGGAATTTTCTAATGATACTGATTAACATATACATTCAAAAATTCAAATCAGTTGAAAGTGTTAGCAAACAGTAATAATCTTTTGGACCTTATCTTTTGTATTGTTTATTTTATGATTTAAGCTACTGTATGTGTTCCCTCTGAACATTTGTTGAACAAATACGTCATATGAAAATTATACTTGTTAAGTGTTTCTCAGCCTAATATAGACAATTAGGTTAGTTTCTTTGAAAAACTGCAACTTGCACTATATTGGATAAAATTCTTAAGGCGAGCTTGCAAGAGTGCAATTTCTGAATGATTTTCAGTTTGGATTCAGAGTATGCCTATTGTTGTTGCAGGATATCTCAGGTGTATATTGCTGTTGATGAGCGCCTCACTTCTTTGAAAACAGACACATTTAGCAAAACAAGGGAGGAAAAGATGGAAGATCTCTTTGCCCAAAAGGAGGTATGTTTATAGGAATTAAATTCTTGTTCATTACAGAAGGTATAGGATACATGAAGCTAAAGAAAGCAGCTATGCCCCTAAGGTGATAATTATTTTGAATCCAACATCAATCCAGTTTTCAGTAATTGGAAAGTAGTGTGGACAGGGCTGAGTTGAAACTGCAGTATGTAAGTAAAAGTCATCAGTTGTTACCATGCTGCTGAAAATGTGGCTTTTGTTCCTATTAAGGATTCGGCAGAAATAGGTATCCTTTAAAGCAATAAGCTATGAATATTTGATTGATGTTTGGAAGCCCCCTGGAAGATAGTGCAGGATAGGAATAGCAACCTCCATCTGAGAAAAGTCAGTGTGGGCTTGTTTTTGTTTTTTGTTTCCTTTGATAGATGGAGGAAGTGGAATTTAGAAACTGGATAGAGAAAATCCAAGCAAGGATGCTTTCTTCTTCACTTGACACTCCTCAGCAGCTGCATTCAATTTCTGAATCTTTAATAGCCAAAAAGCAAAGTCTCTGTGAGATGTTGCAAGCATGGAATAACAGGTAAGAAAAGGAGTGCTTCCTCAAGTGCAAAATTAAGGATTGGTTTTTTCTACTGGTTATTCTTTTTCCAGATAGTTGGTTATGAATCATCATTGGATTTCTTTATTAAAAATAGATACTGATAGTGTAATAAAGTATGCATTTCTGATAGACATTTGGCACATTCTGAATAGGCTGCATTGACTGCAGAATATAAAAGGAGGACTATATTGTCAGTTCAGTGCCATTCTCAGTTAACAATCTAATAAATATGACTTGAATGAACTCCAGATAAAAGGCTTGTTTGTCTTCATAACGTTTGTTCTCTAAATGGTTTACATATCTCAGGGAAAAATTGGTTCCTTGCTAATATGATTGTTTTGGCATTAGATATATCAGAATATCATATGATAATATGAAATCTGTTATAGGCTGCAAGATCTCTTCCAACAAGAAAAAGGGAGGAAGCGCCCCTCAGTGCCACCGAGTCCTGGGAGATTAAGGCAAGGTGAAGAGAATAAGGTAATGGATTTTGATAATTGTGATTATATATTTAAAATTGCAGCTGTAAGTAGAAGTAAGCAGTACAAATACAATTTTCTCTTTGCAAATAAAATACTATTCATTTAAATATTGGCATTTGTATACATTATTGTAGTGCCTGAAACAGCATCCCTGTATTGCTAGTTCAGAAAGCACCTGTTTCTAAGTGCACAAATTAGCATAATAAATCTAGAATAAAGTTAGGTTCTGTTGAATTCCTACATGCAGGAGGAATTTGTGAAACACCTGCAATGCTTTTTACAAATTGCCAAACTGCAGCAGAGAGTACATGGTGGTTGCCTGACTTTGGATTTCTGCTGCAGAAAGCTACATGGGTAAGAAAAAGTTTGAGAATGCTTTATAACTATTTGTAATTCTACAATACTGATCTATGGTGTGATCAGAGCTTCATCTCAGTCTTATTAATAGAAATTGTTCTTAAAACAATATAAATAATATAAAACAATGTAGTGTTCATATCTTCATTAATGTACTAAGCCAAAACTCCCTATGTTTATTAGAAAACAAATGTGGAAACCTTAGGGCAATGAAGGGCAATAAGTTAAGTAAAATATTCTAATTGGTGAGATAACAATCACCTCTGCTCTCTCTATTTAGAGGGCTTTCGCTATTAAAAAAAGATGGTTTCCACAGTCAGGGTTTGCTCTTTGTAACATAGATATGCTGAATTATGTCCTGATCAAAAGAGATTTTTGCAGACATGAGTCTGAAAAGGACTACAAAACCATTGCCAAAGTCTTTGACCACCATCAGTGCACAAACAGGTTACAAATGAAGAAAATGAAACGCCGTTGATTCCAAGAACAGTCATTCGTCACAAGGGCAAGGCATTCTAAACTCCAGGAGATTGCAAAATATGTAGAATAATGGTGAATGATTTGTAGGCCCTTCTTGCATTGTCCATGTTCATCAAGATGCTATTGGAACAGTGTTTTGTGGATAGATGATATGAAAATGGATTTTTTTGGCAAATTTTATTTGGAAAAAGTAAGATGTTGCATTCTGACAAAAAATTACAGAATATTAAGCACTAAGTGGCATTTCTTGGTTTGGAATTGCTTTGTAGCCTCAGGATCAAAAGTTTGGCTCATTGAGATAATAATGAATTCTAGACTCTACTAGGAAATTCTACAGGTTATTGTTATAGCATCTGTCCCTAAGTTGATGTTTAAACAGACATATCTCATCCAGTGTAATAACTGCTATCTTCAAATGTATCTGCAATAGAATAGCTGAAGCAAAGGAAAGTTTCTGTTTTGAAATACTAGAATCAAGAGCCTTCTTCTTAACCCAAGTGAAATATTGCAGCATGATCTGAAGCATAGGCATCCATAACAATTCAAAAATATAATTGATTTGAATCAGTTCTGTAAAAAAGAATGGACCAAAATATTGCCAGGTTGATATGCAGAATTGATCAACCAGTGTAGGAAATGTATGAAGTCACTGCTACTAAAGGAAGTATCATCAATTATTTAATTTCAAGCTCTACATATTTTTTTAAGAATGGTAGCAAATGTTAGCTCAATGTATTCAGTAAAGGTATAACACAGTATATTTATTGTACAGATTGTTCATTTAAGCAGAATATTTATTAACAGGACTTAAATGAACTACAGATCTCATTATAGGTCACACTATTACAGTGCCACGGTTTCTCTGACAACTGTTGTACTTTTTCATTGAATGGAGATGAATATCCAATTATATTTCTTAAAATGAGGGGTACTTCACTTGTTCTAGAGAAACACCAAGAAGAAAAGTTTTGTCCATTTCTCTCTTTCAGGAGATTACATGTTTTCATTTTTGTGTGCATTGAGAAGGAGTGGTTTGTTTTTTTTAGCAAAATGGTGTTGATTTGGAAGAAAAATTCTCAAAATGAAAGAAGTAACTCTTTGTTCTGCAGATCAGTTCAATGGATGCATCTCCTCGCAATGTTTCTCCAGCTCTTCAGAATGGTGAGAAAGGTATGCTGCATATTTAAGAAGACGTGTCATTGTATGTTTAGCTTGTATGTTTGCAGCTTTTCCATTTTATATATAGAACTTGCAGCTTAAGAAAATCTAATATTAATATTTATGTTGAAATATATGAAAAATTGGGGAAAAAACACCTGACCTGGTTTTCATAGAGTATAAATGCTAAAGAGTGCTTGTCCTAGTATCCATTTATCTTTTTTCAATCTGCTAAAACCGTTTTGGTGGTTGCTTAAAGCACACATACCTTATTTCGAAGGCATTCTAAGAATGCTCCAATGTCTGTATATTTCCTCCACAGAAGATCGTTTCTTGACTACTCTGTCCAGCCAGAGTTCCACCAGTTCTTCTCTACTCCAGCTTCCTACTCCTCCAGAGGTTGTATCCGACCAGTTGACAGGAGGGTCCACCTTTGCCAATGTTCTCTCTGATCCAGATGCAGCTGGCAGCTCAGAAGGTATCAGCGGGGTCTTTCTCTCTTCACTCCTTCTGTAAAGGTCTAGGCTGCCTTGGATGTCTGGTTTAGTTTACATCTGATTATACTTGCTACTTTCAAAACTATCTGGCTAGAATGACATTATAAGAAATTCCATGTTTGTTTATTGTTCAAAATACATATAAGGTGGTTTGGCTCCCCCCCAAAAAAAATCACATTAATTTTTCTGCTGAACTTACTAGATAACCTTGGGAAAGTTTCTCTTTCCTGGTCTTAGTCCCTTCATTTGCTCTAAAGAGTACAGAAATACAGACTCAAATTACAGGGTTGCTTTCAGAAGTACAGTTGATATATTGGCCCTGAACACTATAATGATAATACAGTGAGGATCATGCACTATCGGGTGGGTTCTAACTTACCTCGCCACCGGTTTGCTTCCTCCCGCGCTGCGTGGGCGCCGAAAACCCAGCTTCTGTGCGTGCGCAGAAGCCAAAAACAAAATGGCGCCGCCTATGGCACCACCGAGAGAGCCGGTTCGTGGGTGTGGCCAACCGGCGATTGCTCCTGGTTCGGCGAACTGCAGGAAATTCCCGCTACTGGTTCTAAAGAACCGGTCTGAACCGGGAGCAACCCATCTCTGTGCACTATTACAGCAAAAGGTTTATTTTTGAATTATCAGTATTGAATTTATAATTAAAATGAAGAGAATATGAAGAAACCAAGAACTCTTCAGAACTTTGCCCCCATGCAGTGTACTTAATGATCCTGTCTTTTATTTTTCCTATGACAACTACCACCACTGTTCTGTGATGTGGGTTGGGCTGAGAGACAATGACTGGCCCAAATTCACCCATCTAGCTTTTGGGCTTAAAGGAGGATGAGAACTCTGGGCCTTCTGGTTTCTAGCCCAACATCTTAATTCCTACACCAGACTAGCTTTCATTACCTTTTCATTTGGGACTAGAAATTTCTGATTAGACCAGATGGCGCAGAGTTCCCCAACTGGTATCTTCAAGTTGTGTTGCCCATTACAGAATTTGTTAACATTTATAGGGTTCTGAATACAGAGAGAGAGACAGATTTCACAGACTGTCCTTTTGCAATGTCATATTCTATAAGTCTGGCCTTGTTTTTATCAGAACTATAAAGAACCCCAAGAATGAGCATTTTAAAGAAATCTTGGAGCTCTAGCAATATTAAAAGTTGTACCTTCCTTTTTTATTCCAGATGTGTTTGATGGGCATTTGATGGGCTCTATGGATAGTCAGGTGAAAGAAAAATCCACCATGAAGGCTATTCTAGCAAATCTGTTACCTGGAAATAGCTACAATCCGATTCCATCCCCCTTGTAAGTAAAATCCAGCTTGGAAGGAAAATAATTTTTGTACAATGGGTTTTTGTGTGTGTTTGTTTTGTTCATATTGCTCCTTAATTGCAATGCCGATTGTCAGGTGAAAAGACAGTAATATTTAATCCATTGGCTTGTATAAGGTGTAATATATTTTCTGTGGAGTAATAGTTAATGTAGAATGAGATAGCTTTAACCTTTGTCTTCTGCTAATTATTTATTAGCCCCACGGAGACCTTAATATTAGTTTAAGAAGAAGAGCTGGGGATTTGTTAACTGGCTGTACTACTTGCATTTGTGTGTGTGTGTGTGTGTGTGTGTGTGTGTGTGAGAGAGAGAGAGAGAGAGAGAGAGAGAGAGAGAGAGAGAGAGAGAGAGAGAGAGAGAGAGAGAGAGAGAGAGAGAGATATTTTGTTTTGTGGTTTTGTGTTAGTTTGGAATTGTCCTTTCAGTGAAACATTAGCATCAGGAATTATAAAAATAAAGAACAACAATTTTATCCTTATCCAAATATTATAGCTAATGTCATAGCTAAATTAAAAGTTATTTCATGTGTTAATTGGAGTTAGTTGGAATTTTATTGGTCTGACTGAAAGTGAACTTTAAATTATGTATGTTAAGAAGAAGTTAACAAAAAGATGTATTAGAACATTAGAAATGTTTTTAAAGAAAAGTTTAATGTTTTAAAATGGATGGGGAAAAAGTATTTTTCCCTTTAATGTTAAAGAATCTGAAAGAATACAATGAATTTTGTTATTATAAATGGTGAAAGTTTATAAAGGTTATTAAGTGCAAACAGAAATATATATTATTTCCACAGCAAGGAAGAAAAAGCAGAAATGGTTAAATTGATTGCTTTATTGGGAGAGGAGAATATATTTAATTATGTTTTTTGTTTGGAAATCACTTCTGGATTTTGTGCTTGTGATGAAAAAAAATGAAACTTTGACTTTGGTTTTGCCGATTAGATAGATTTGTTGTTATAGAAATGGCTAGTATATACTAATGTGTAAAAGTAAAAAGTTGAGGCTGTAATGTTGTTATCCTGTACTGTGCTAAAAAGAGTCAGAAGTCAATGCTTCCCCCCCCCTTGTATCTCATATTTTCTTCCCCTCCTCTCTTTTTCCTTCCCCTAATTTCCTATTTTTATTTTCCTTTATATTTTATACTTGGATAAAACAATAAAAGTCATAAAGACTACCCCAATTTGCTTTATTGCTGTATTCACCTGGAAGAAGCTCTATATTTCTCCTTCCCCCAATAATTTACTTTTAGGAATATAGTGAAAGAGGCCAATGAGGTTCTGCTTAATTTTCTGTTTTGGGGGGTAGAAATTATTTTAAATTCAAAGTTTTCTTGCATCTGAGAAATCTGTGATGCAGACCTGCTTGTTGTAAACTAATAACATGTTGTAATTTTTGTGTCCTTAATGTAGTGAACCCGACAAGCATTACTTAATGTATGAGCACGAACGGGTTCCTATTGCTGTCTGTGAAAAGGAACCAAGCTCCATCATCGCCTTTGCTCTCAGGTATGTTGGTTTCCTGCTTTGATCCGAGAAATTTTTTTCAGCCTATTGGTTCCCTGTTGGGGATTATGGGAGTAGAAGCCCAATACATTTCTTTTTCCACATTCAGAAAAACAAATTCTTTGCTTGCTTTTGAGTCTTTAAAGCAAAGTGCTAAATCATTTGATTCATCTTATTTATTTATTTATTTATTTATTTATTTTATAAAATTTATATGCCGCCCAACTCCCGAAGGACTCTGGGCGGCTTACATCATAAAAAATAAAACATATAAAAACAATTTAAAAAAGAAAGGGGAAAAAAAAACCCCCAACTACCCAACTA
>QLTV01001003.1:73841-104261 GCA_003457575.1 Thermophis baileyi
CACCACTGGGATGCTCCGACCCGCCACCCTCCTTGAGATCCCATCCCCCGCCTCACTGCCCCCCCTCTATCCGGCAGGCCGACAATATCATTCATACCAAGCCCAGGGTCAGATCTGGGCACCCATCTGCTTCTGTTAGTACACTCAGCAGAGGGGGCTTCATTTCCCTCCCCCGGCTCCCCCGTTCTCACCAACACAACCAATCAGACATACTCTTCCATTCACAGTCAAACCAGACAACCCACCACATTCACACACAAAACATGGCTAAAATTGCCAAAAACTGGCCAACAAAAAAGAAAATTGCATTGTAAATGCAACCCTAGGTTTCTTGTTGTAAATGCAACCCAAGATGGTTTAAAAGGGTAGTCTATAGGGAAATAAATTGTCAGAAAGAAAACACCACTTTGATATGGGCTGTCGTTAAGACCCATGAATGTAACTTGCCCATAAAACATCTCATATCCAGCAGGGCCTGCAGAACACTGAGCTGGTGGGACACAAACAAAGTCACCAAAATCCTTGTTAATGTGTTTCTGAGTTCCTTGTTCCTTTCCAAAAAGGGGAGTCTATAGGGAAAGAAATTGTCAGAAAGAAAACACCACTTTGATATGGGCTGTCGTTAAGACCCATGAATGTAACTTGCCCATAAAACATCTCATATCCAGCAGGGCCTGCAGAACACTGAGCTGGTGGGACACAAACAAAGTCACCAAAATCCTTGTTAATGTGTTTCTGAGTTCCTTGTTCCTTTCCGATGAGGGGAAACAGGAAGGCTCCAACAGGGGAAAACAGCAGGCCACGATCTCCGGTGTGGAATCTTGTTTAATTAACTGCTGCTTCTACTCTGTCCGACCTCTTTTTAAAGCTTTACCAAGAGCACCCATCTGTAGACCCCACCAAAGTATTTTTGACTGGAGAGGGGGAGCATACAAATATTGTATGTTCCAATTGAACATTTTATTTCATTTGTATCTGACTTTGATACAGTTTATATGAAGAACAGGGAATAAATAAATTAAACAAACAAACAAATTTGTTGTCATACTTCAGTGCTTTATAACATGAGCCCTACTAACTTTCTTAGTAGTCAAAATTACCTGTTTCCTTCTGGTAGGTCAGTTTAAGTGCTCCATAGTATAGCTGCCAGATTAGATTAATATTATTTGACTGCGTCATTTCCTTAAATAAAATTTCATCTGCTAAAAGGCTGATAAAATTGGAAAATGGAGAATTTATTCTTGCACATCTCTTAATAAACTCCATGCCTTGAGTTGGCTTGACTTTTTGTTAAGCCTTTCTTAATTATTATACTAGGAGAAATATGGCAACCATTTCTCCACAGAAAGACCCTGTGTGTCTGCAGTTTTTAAAACATATTTAAATTGGGCTTCAGGTGTTCTTTTAGAAATAGGTAGATTTGAACATTTCATATTGATCACATACATCTTCATATTTGATCACGTATCATCTAAAGTTTTCATTAGCCATTTCTGGTTTATTTTGTGTTTTTTATTTTTTTCTCTAAAGCTGATTATCACCTACTTCAGCCAGAGGTTATGTGAATACATGTTCTTCATAATGCTTCACCTCCATCATGCAAGTCATCTTTATCTACATGAAAGTAGGCAGGGCAAAAAGTTCTGGTCTCATCTGCACATCAGCAGTGATCTTAGACTGATGTTACAATCTAGTATACCCAAATATAGTACCCAAATATAGTATATCCTGAGGACTTTGCAAATCAAGCATTTTTTCTGAAGCTGTCATGGAGGCAGTTTTCTACTATTGGGAACTCAGGCTTTGTCACAGCCCCTTGAATTCTGCTGTATTCTACTGAAGGCAAGGTGCTTTTGCACCATCCTCTAGATCAGGGATGTCAAACTGGTGGCCCGCGGGCCGGATGCATCACGGGCAGGCCACACCCACCCCGGCTCTGCAAAGGCAAAAAATGTTGCGATACGTCACGTGACGTGATCGAGTTTGACACTCTAGATCTTTTGGAATGATCAGACAGGTAGCTTTGTCATCACTGCTATACAATCATTGGGAAGACTAGAGTACCCATTCTTCCCCCACCCCAATTGACCAACTTGATGCCCTTTCTGTCATCCTCCTTCAGTCTATCCAGAGCAGGGAAGACACAGGTAAGCAGAAATAATTGCTTGAGTATTTGCATTACAAAAACATGCAGGAGTACATGAGAATTACCTCTTGAAGTCCAAAGTAGTACAACTAAAAAACAAGTTTATCTTCCCGATAATACTTTAACTATCTCTTTGCATGGTGCCCACTCATACTTTAAACTATAGAATCGAACCATTTGAATAAAACCTGTATTTGTTTATTTTCAGTTGCAAGGAATACAAAAATGCCTTAGATGAATTATCAAAATTATCTTTGAAGAGCAGTATTGAAGAAGGATTTCAGTCAAACAGGTGACAAACTAATTTCTCTCTCTTAGTTGTACATTCAATTAGGGCTCTAAAGAATAATTCAGGTCCTCCTGTAGCCTTGATAATTGCCGGCAGAGGCTCTTTTTGGTTGCTCCTTTAAATCATCAACAGTGTGTTCTACTTGATCCATTCACTCTTTTGGCAACAAATGACACACCTGAAATACACAGACTTGGAAGAGCACTTTTATGGATTTCCAGAGCACTCTGAATTGTAGAATATCCAGCCATCCTTTGAATTTGGCTGGAAATTCTGGGAGCAGAATCCCAGCATATCTGGAAAGGCATTAGGTTAAAAAAGGCTGATCTACATTCTTACTAACATTTTCTCTTGATATTGTATTATATAAAATTGGGCTATTTTCAAAATCCAGCATTCTGTTTATATATTCAATATAGCTTTAGCATCTGAGATTTTCTAGGAAATTTACTGTATGAAGCTTTGGATTGTTACACACACTCATGAGTTCAGCTTACGATCACTCACTCAACTTGCTCACAGCCCTGGTCAATAGCCATGCTCAAATCACTTTCTACCAAACATTGACACAACCAGTTCTTTGGAACACATGGAGACACAGTAAATTTTAAGTAACAGCAATATTTTATGTACATTTTATGTACAATGTACATTTGCTCTTTTCCACCCATCCACAGACACACACACACTTATCCACACTTACCTACATTCTCAACTAGACTGCCAGGTGCTAGCCAGAGGAATGGAAGCTGCCAAGTTTGGGTCCAAAGATGACTCAAAGAATGGGTGGGTTTCAGGACCCCTTTCATCCCCCAAAGTCCTTGCTTTGTTGATCCATAAGACAGGCACCTTCTCTTGCCTTATTGATTTACAGGTCTGGTAGCCGCTGATAGGATTTGGTCAGGGGTCCCATGTGCTAAGGCCCACCTTCCTTTGGTGGGCCTTAGCATATGGTCTGGTTTTGGGTGACATGTTTTCCTTTGTTTCCTTAACAAGTTGATTCCTTAGACAGGTTTCCTGGCTTTTGCCCACCCTGCTTGTGTGCCAGCTGCATCTTTAGGTATGACAGGTTTAAACTAGTGACACTATAGCAAATCCTGGAAGCCTATCTGTAGATTTGTTGACAGCTATTTATTAACCAAATGAAACCCGAATTTCAGAAGCAGCATTCTGATAGCATTCATTCTTGAAGACAACCTGGGAGCAAATTTTCTCTTTTTGTGGATTTTAGAAGGCATATGTTGGGAAATCTATGGTAGCTTTTACAGAATCATATTCTAATCCAGCAGAGTTGTTTTTATGTTCACTTAAATATGACCCATATGTATGTAGGGTGGTACTTCTGCAAAATTTAGGCTTCTATGTTTGGTGCAATCACATTTGCATCAGGTGGATTTTAAGTAAATTGTAGCCCAAAAACTATTTTTGATTTCCAGTGTGGCTGAGAGCAGAGTGAAGACCAACAGCCCAGTCCGACTACCTGAAACGAATGTGGGGCAGGCAAGCCAAACAACTGAAGCTGAACAGCGTAAGAAATTTAAGACTTTGTGGGTGTTCATATCCTTTTATCTGTCTTACCGCAGGACTTGAAAATCAGATCCTGAAAACTTCAGTATATTGTTGCTCAGATTTATCTAATGTTCTGTTCTAACCCCACAACAAATCTAATGGAAATATTGTTTCAATAAATTTATTAAGATCATTTAATAAAATCAATGAGGTCTATTAATTCATTGATCTCAAAGTTTGTGCTAAAACCGCATTTCATTGCATAGAAATGAAGCCTTTGAATTAAACATGGCATTTTTTTTTCCAAAAATATCTTTGCTGTTGCCTTCTTTTAGGAGGTTTTCCAACTTCCCAGTCTAATCTACACTCTTGCTTGTCTGATGATCTTCTATATAAGTATTAATCAGATCCAGTTTTGCTTAGTTTTTTTATATCAGTCAAGGTTGGCCTGATATTGCCCCCTGCTATGATTAATCCACTTTTGCTTTTAAAGATATGCTACTAGTATTTTAATGCATTATTAGAAAAACTGTTCTCTACTGGCTCAGTTCAGGAATCAAAATTAAAGAATTCCCTGCAGATCCTCCCCTATCCTGTCCTCCCCTTGAACCCGTCTAGTCAAGGGAACCAACCATGTTTCTTGATAATTGGTTTCATATCTCAAACTTTTACTATTAGGAAGTTTTCCTGATGTTCATTTGGAGTCTGTCTTCCTATAACTTCCCACATATGTATGTTAGACAATAATGTATAGAAAGAATTTTAATGTATTAAGTGCTATCTCATAGGAATTGTCAGAATTTGTATCTCAACAAACAGCAGTCGACTAACTCAAACAGATATTTTTTCCAGTCTCTGCATGAAGTCCTGCAACAAGGGACCTCACCACCCTTCCACATAAATAATTCTGTTGTCAAACTGTTCTTACTATCAGTCAATTTCTGCTGTATATGAAGCCCTTTGATCCAATATTACCCTTCTTCTCAATGATTGCCTATAAGTATTCAAAGGGTGCTATCATATCACCCCTTTGTTGCCATTTCGGCAAGCAAAAACAGAATTGGTGTTTTCTTCTTTCCTTTATAGGACTTGCTTTTCATACTTCTGCCTATCTGGGAGAAGGCTGCATTAGGGAGAATTTCCTCCCTAAATGGAGAGTATTTCTTTGTTTACAGTAGCAAGTCAATTATGTAAGTTTAAGTGGTCCAGTTCAAAGGCAGGATCTACCTACTCAATGGTGATAAAGATCTGTGCAGTCCTAATGCAGTTTAATGAGTCAAAGCGTGAACTATATATGTATGCTACCTTTTTGTTTCTCATTTTTTTTAAACAGTTTTGAATGAACGCATTTGAGCCATATCTGATCATTTAATCCGCACTGTACAAGGAACAAGCCAGGCTCCTCACCTAGCAGAAGGATAGTTTCTTGATTCAAATAAGATGGAAACCAGGATAATTAGATATTTTGTGATTAAATCAGAGGTTACGTGTTGTTTATTAACCCTGAGATAATAGATGGTCTGTTTGTCACTGGTGTTTGGTAAAATTTTATCCTGAACTTTTTAAAAATAGTGCTTTTGCCTAACACATCAATAGAATTTCTCCAAGCTGCTATGAAATGACATGGAGCAACTGATAATTAGGCTGGAATCACTTGGCTTGATGACAGAGTAGATGATGAATGAGCCCCCGCCAAATGTTTTTTGTGTTCATGTCTGTAGCAAAGAAGCCATATGGAGTTCTGTCCTTCTTCCGTGGCACAGGAGGGAAAAGCCCAGATTTGTCTTCTCAGAAAAAGGAGACCTTGCGTGGAGCTGACAGTGCCTACTACCAGGTGGGACAGACAGGAAAAGAGGGGGCAGAAAACCAAGGAGCAGAAAACCAAGGTACAAAATGTAGAAACTTCATTCTTGCTTTCCTCTCCCCTACCCAGTATTCCTGGATTAATGAAATGCACAAAAGTTTCCATCTTCTGAAAAACGATATTAATAGTAGCAAAACTTAATGGGGATGGTGGTGGTGGAAGAGAATACATGATTGGGATAAACATGACCACATTGACATCCAAAATCAAAAGCTTCAGATCTTTTTTAAGACAAGTGACAATCTTTTTCATTTTGGATTGCCTTTCTGATTTTTTCCTGTCCGTTTCAGTCTGAATTATTGGTTTGCATTGTTTCTCCCTGAAAACAAGAAGGGAGGGAGAAGAAAAATTGCTCTCTTAGCAAGCTGGCAGAAGATATCTAGTGAAGCTGTGTCAGACCCAAATGAGAAATAAGGGAAACTGAAGTCGTTTTTAAAAGCTCTTCAGTTCTAGTCCCTTTAAAAACTATTTTCCATGATTTACAAATGTTCAGAATGACTGAATTTATGTGGGCAAAAAGTACATTATTTGAATCAGAAATGTCAGGATTTGTCTCATATTTCATTCTTTAAAACACAAAATGGTGGAGTTGAAAAATTAGGCAGATTAATTCACATAAAATGAGAATAATTTTAAATTCTAGTATTTTTTTCTTCTTGTTAGTTTCATTTAATGGCAGAAGGCCTACAAAATTGATTCTAATTTGCTGGGGCGCTGTGTTTTATTTATTAATTACTGTGTTTAATAAATGTGTTTTGGGATTGGGAGAAGATAGAATTTATGAATGGCAGGTTGTAGCACTGATCCAGTTTCCTTCATGTTGTTAATATTAGCCAACCTAGCAACTCCTGAAAAATGTAATAATTCAGAAATAGTTATCTATCTGTCAGACTAGATAAAGCACTCTGTTCAGGAGTAAGGAAACCTGGGATCATTTTTCTGAGAATATAAAGTATCTTCCTCCAAATTGCTGCCTTTTAGATGTGTTAAACTAAATTTCCAGAATTACAAACCAAGTCAAGACATCAGGTTCAGAAAAATGGCCCTAAAAGATTGCATATTTAGTCTACTTTTCTTGTTCATATTTTTTCCAGATGAAATAGAGGGAAGTGATGCACAAAGGAAGCAGCTTGGAAATCCACATGTTGAACTTCGTATGTAGATAACGAAACAACACATACTACAAAGTCCTTTGTAAATTGTACAGTAACTATAGGTTCACACTGTGATCTTGATCATGTGATATCAAGGTGAATTCGGCAGACCCTTGAAATTGAGATGGAGCATATATATTTTTTGTGCAGAGCAGGTCATTTTTCTGTAAGATGTCTTTAGTTCATTATGTCACTGCTATTTGTTCTTATTACCACAAGGAGGCAGAATACTGAGGTGTTTCATGTACTAACTTTGCTCAGGCTTTGCTGTTGAATACAGTATTCCAGTATTCAGATTCTCCTTTCCTGATATAACTCTCTCCATTCTCATGAAATGTAGCCCATATGTGATTTAAAATGCATGTAACACATTATATTAGACAATGTGGAACAGAAGTCTGTAGGTACTAGTATACTAACAAGATAACAATTAACAAGTTACATCATCATCAAAACTCAGAATAGTATATGAAGACCTATCATATGCATACTTGCATCAGCCACTAAAAAGCAATCTCATAAAATTCATTTTACAGCCAATTCAGAAGATATTATAGATAGTCCTTGGTTAACAACCATTCATTCAGCAACCTTTTGAAATGACGGTGGTGCTGAATAAATGGTACTTATGACTGGTCCCAGAAATTATGGCCATTGCAGTACTACTGTGATCTGGATGTTTGGATGCTTGTCAGTCCATCTACACTTATGATCGCAGGGGCATTTCAACTCCCTGTTAGCTACCCTACACAATGGCACTCCTCAGCGGCAGAGTCATTGAGGCTAAAATATAGGCATGGGACCATCAGAAGTCTCAGCCAATTGCCATCCCCCCCCCCACACACACACTAGGCCACTCTTCAGATCCTGCTCTACTGGTGACACCTCAACCGTATACCACAGCCAGCCATCACAGCACAAAGCCCCCACATTCTGCAGGCCCAGCCAGATCCACCTGACATAGTTCCTAACCTTTCTTCCTAGTGTTAATGAAGTGTTCCCTGGCTACTGGCTTACCAGGCCTTCTTCCCAAGGCATTTGTGGTGTACTTCAAATAGCACACACCATTCTCTAATTAGTGAATTCTCTTCTTGTAATGCTTCAGAAGGTTTCTGAGGCCTTCTGAAATTTCACAAGAAGGCTGCGCACAATTTGAAAAACAGCACTGTGCTATTTGAGAACCATTTGAAGAAAAGCTAAGAAGGAAACAAAAAGTCCTTCTCTCCTCGGGTCTATAGCTCAATCATCAAAAACATCTTTTGCTTGAAGAAAGTCCCAATTTCCATAATCTCCTGGAAAAATTTCTTCTGAAATCCTGGCAGGCCATAACTAATCCGTTTTAGAGGATATCGGCAGGGGTGAAATGCTCCCGGTTCGGGCGTGCCTGCAGGTCGCCGGACAGCCGGTAGCGACGGAAGCGGGAGACTTCGCCCACCCGCCCGGACACCGCCATTTGGGTTCTTTTACCCTCTGCTACCGGCTGTCCGGCGACCCACAGGCACACCCGAACCGAGAGCATTTCACCCCTGGATATCGGGTACATGCATCAGTAGATTGAGACAGTGTAAGACAACCTCCTAAAGTGCCTGTGTTTTTTACATTTTGCAATCTTGTTTCTTCCTCTTTAAAAATTTAGGCCTTGCTGCTGTGTAGTGCTAAAATAAATAACTTTGTGGATGTTACTTTGTAGTCTTAGAGAGCCGAGGTGGCGCAGTGGTTAGAGTGCAGTACTGCAGGCTACTTCAGCTGACTGCTAGCTGCAGTTCGGCAGTTCAAATCTCACCGGCTCAAGGTTGACTCAGCCTTCCATCCTTCCGAGGTGGGTAAAATGAGGACCCAGATTGTTGGGGGCAATATGCTGACTCTGTGAACCGCTTAGAGAGGGCTGTAAAGCACTGTAAAGCGGTATATAAGTCTAAGTGCTATTGCTATTACTGGCAGTGTTCTGATTCTTAGTAGTAACTCCAAGCCTGTATTCATTGTGTTAATACATTTTTTGAACAACTAAAGGTAGTTCACTAGGTGAATCCTATATACCAGGGATGTCAAACTCAAGGCCCGCGGCCCACATCCGGCCCGCGGCCCGCATCCGGCCCACGGGGTGCTTAGATCTGGGCCGTGGGGCCGGTCTGGAAATAGCAAAGGGCTGGCCCGCGGTGTCTCTGCTAGCAAAAAAGGGTGTGTGCGACCCGTACAACCACTTTTGGCCTCCAGAGTCCTCCAGGAGGCCTTCCAGGCCCAAAACTGGGCCTCCGGAGTGCTCCAGGAGGCTGTCCTTGACTCAGAAGGTTATAAAAGGGAGGAAAAGTAAAATATTTTACCTTTCAGGCTTGCAGGATTCTGCTACTATAGCCTATGTCAATAATTTATAGTTCTAGTCTTTCTGCGGAGACAGTTTCTTGATCTAGTCTCTCTCTCATAAGGTGATCAAGTAGATCAAGTAAGTATTAAAAAAAGGAAATCACAGAAATGTACGCCTCCCTATTTTTATAAGTTTATAAAACCATGTCTGCGGAGGTGCGGTCCTGTGTTACGCCCACCATGGCCACAGCCACCATGCCCAGCCCCCCCCCAACCGGCCCTCCGAGGCCAAACCCAATCCTGATGTGGCCCTCAATGAAATTGAGTTTGACACCCCTGCTATATACTATACGTTCTTCCATTCCTTAATTTTTTAATTTTATGCATGCTTCCCAATAAATTGAATCATTTAATTTTCCCCCAACTATTCACGACTTTGTGTTTCCTTTGACTGTAGGAATATGTAATCTGTATTAGTACCTAAAACAGTATTTCTATTTAGCTTGATCTGGCTTGCCCACAGCTGTTTTTCAAAACTGCTTTTACAAGACACTGTAGATTCCAGTGCCACCAAACTCTTTGTATAACTGTTAGATAATCTTTAAAAATGAGAGAGTAACTGGATTGAGATTTTTGGGTATATAGTTAGTATCATTTGGGTATAATTTCAAGCCTGCTACTATAGCCTATGTCAATAATTTATAGTTCTAGTCTTTCTGCGGAGACAGTTTCTTGATCTGGTCTCTCTCTCATAAGGTGATCAAGCCTGGAGCTTGAAATTTGATGATTAAAAAAAAGGGGAAAGATATCTGTGTATTTGTTTCTCTCTTTGTGTGTATACATACACTCACATACTGCAGATTACTATTGCACAGTTGAAATAAAAAAGTTCTGATGAAGAACATAGATCTTCTTCTGGTCTGAGTTAGGAAAATAATGTAAGCATCTATCTAATCTAGAAAATGGAGCTTCCTTTATTTATTTAATTAAAAAATAAAATATTTATTTTGTGTGTTTTTGCAGAATTCTCTGATGCTAATGCCAAGTTTTACTGCAGGATTTACTATGCAGGGGAGTTCCATAAAATGCGTGAAGTGATTCTTGGAAGTAGTGAAGAAGATTTTATCCATTCACTCTCTCACTCACTGCCTTGGCAGGCAAGAGGAGGGAAATCAGGAGCTGCTTTTTATGTGACTGAAGGTAGCTAACTTCTCAATACCTCATAGACACGGGCACTTCCTTGTTACGGCATGCAAACAACTCTGTGATCTACGACTCTAGCTATCTCAGTAGCTAGAGATAAAACTTGAATCAGATAAATCCTTCTGTGATACCGTTTTCACTGATGATGTTTGGAGGAATTGCATAGTTATGTCTTCGTAACTATGCAACATATCAACATATTTTCTTCTTTAGATGACCGATTCATCTTGAAACAAATGCCTCGCCTGGAAGTCCAGTCCTTCCTCGACTTTGCCCCACATTACTTCACATACATTACTAATGCAGTTCAACAAAAGGTAAGATTTGTGGAATATTTTATCCCTTGCCTTTAAAACCAAGAACGAAGCATCAGGATTAAACAGAAATATGGGACAGAAAGAAACATAGTTTATTTACTTATTTACTGACTTACCTTTGAATGATATCAACTGAGAATGCCTTTTGAAGGAAGACATTGGTGACTTTGTGTAGTTCTTTGTATTTTTTTTTAACTTGTGTCTGCATTCTGTCTTACTAAATCTAGATAAACATTTGCATTGGGGAGTAGAACCTTGAGCAACTGATGAATACATTAACACTTTGTTTCAGAAACCCACAGCTTTGGCCAAGATTCTTGGGGTTTATCGAATAGGCTATAAAAACTCTCAGAACAACACAGAAAAGAAGCTTGATCTGCTAGTCATGGAAAACCTCTTCTATGGCAGAAAAATGGCTCAGGTGAATAAATGTTGTGTTACAGAACTGGGAAGTGTTGTCTTTATTCTTGGTTGCTGTGTCTTTTCCCACTGAAAGATTTAATAAGACTATTGATTTCAATAGCAACTTGTTATATTTGAGAATATTGCAATATTGAGAATACCGGCAATGTTTTGCTCTGGATCTCCACCGGGGAGTTCTGTTCCACTTTAATTGCTTTAGTGGGAAGCACTAAAGTTCTGACATGCCCTACCTTGAAGTAGTGTATTAAAGGTTTTATTAAAGTTATTTATCCACTGCTTTTTGCATTGAATCCTGAAGTGGTTTTTACAAGGGCAGCGTCACTTAGAATATATTAGGGTAATCCATTCTGGAGGTTATCAGTGTATGAATCATTCTGGCCAAATTTTTCCTGACCAGGAAGGGGCAGAGTTGGGGTACCATTCTAAGTTGACAGTCAGCATTCCTAGATATAAAGATCACCTCCTCTAATGACAATGAGGGATTTGAAAATATTCCTAACTGCAACTGGGTTCCTTCAGAGGAACATGTCCTCCACTAAAGCAGGCCATTTTCTTCATTCCTAGACTCAGGAACCACTTACCCTTAGTCCTTTTGGGTTTTAGTTCATCCAGTCCACTATCGCAGTTAAGGACAGATTGGCTTATGCAAGGCATGACGTCAATCAGAGAAATAGCCCTGACTATGATTAGCATATCCTCCAAATCCTTTCATAACCACATCACGTGGCTTCATGTAGACGCTGAACAGCACTAGAAAGAGGATGATCCCCATAATAAGATTGCCAATATTGTTCTCTGGAATCCATCATACAGAGAGGAATGGAAATAATGACTGAAAGTGCCCTAAATCTATGGGATGTTCTGCAAGAATACCATGAGAAGTGGTAGAATTGAGGTGTTATATTCTCTGCCCCACCTTCCCATTGAAGGTCAGAGTGATCAAAGCCTCTTCTGCCCTGTAAACAGGCTGGAATTCAAGGTAGAACAGATCTGAAAACTCAGGTTTTCCCCAAACGGGCATGTAGTCAGTTTACTGCTACTGTATAAACTGAGCAACGTGTAATCCTCTGGGACCAGAGAGGTTCTTTTCTTTTCAGGAAGGTTCATTCAGTTGCCCCTTTAAAGGCAGCAGCCATTATCCCATCATGAAATGATGCATGCAACAACCCATGGACAAAGGAGAAGTTGATCAAATGAATTACTACAAGCATCTGGGTCCACATTTTTAGGCTGAACTTGACCAACCAGGCATTGGACTCTTGGTTCCTGGTTGCTGCCTGTAACAATCACAGTTCTATCCTTAAAATGCTCTGAAAATCTATCCTAGCAGAAGTTGTGAAGATTGGAAAATAAAATTGACTGGAGTAAATGATACTGATCCCAGGGTTATTTAGAACAGTTCTGTTGAATCACTACTTGAGGCTGTGATGAAAGCAATGAAGCAATGAAATAAGCCCTTTTTGCTGCCTTCATTGCCAAAGAGCAGGCAGGATTATGGGTACAATAGCACTTTCCCAATTGAAGCAGGGGTGTATCTGCTCCCTAATTATTGGAAATTGCAGAACACCACAGGAAGGACTGAATCAATCTCCCCATTGCTGTGGGGGAAATAGGTGCCAGGAATCTAATTTTTACCAAGAAATGTTCTGATCATTTTATCAGTGAAGACATAGACATAACCAGTACTGATTGCACTGATAATCTAACATAGATTTAAATAAGTTCTAAATAAAGGATGTTGTGGTATCAGAAGTAACCATGTGAGTTTTTAGTTTAGAGAGTTGTACAATTAGTACAATATTAAATCTGGCATGAATGGGAATTACATTTATTTCTTAAAATATTTATTAAATTTAGACACTGCTGCTCTCATGAGAAGGTTATTATGCTTTTTAAAAATTTGCCAAGCTTATAAGTTACAAAGTCTGTATTATGTATAGTACATATTTTTTTAAATTACATAAATTAGCTCTGCCTTTTGAATTTAGAATTCTGAAACAAAAAGCTTCATCTGCTAAATTAGTGTATTGTTTCTTTTTACTATTAGGTTTTTGACCTGAAAGGTTCTCTGCGAAATAGAAATGTGAAAACAGACACAGGAAAAGAAAGTTGTGATGTGGTTCTGCTGGATGAAAATTTGTTGAAGTTGGTGCGTGATAATCCCTTGTATATCCGTTCTCACTCCAAGGCTGTGTTGAAGGCTTCCATCCACAGCGATTCTTACTTCCTCTCCAGCCATCTCATCATTGATTATTCTCTTCTCGTGGGCAGGGATGATACCACTAATGAACTTGTTGTTGGAATTATCGGTATGTTACCTTTGTCTGCAAATTACCAAGGTGTGATTGTCCATAAACGGTTGATTTACATAAAGCAGATTATTTGGGTTGGCTGATATTCTGCTTAGATCAGTTGTGGCCTGTAACCTGACTACCTCTATTACATGAAAAAGTGTTACAAGGAAAGTGATGGAATGAGAAATGATTTTCTAGATGTTATGTTGTAAACCAGTCTTGACAATACTCCAATCAAATACGGGTAATCCTTGACTCACAACTGAAATGGAGCCTGCACATTATGGTCAGAAGTCATGATGGCTGTTAAGTGAAGTTCCCAAATGATCACCTCATGACTCCGCCATCCTGCTTTCCCTAGTACAGTCATTAAACAAACAAGCAGATCATTAAGCAGAGTACGAGGTGCCTCAGGGGCCCTGAAAGAGGTCCTGGAAGGCCTAGCACAGGCCCTGCCCTAGGCCTCTCAAGGCCATCCCCAACTCCTGAGGCATCCTTTGCTCTTTATTCCACCCCTTGAGATCCCCACAGGCCTTGGCCCTGCTTCCCACCCCACCGGACCCCACACACCCCTCCTCACTCCATGTCACCCATTCTGGACTTACCTTTCAAAGATCTCTGGAGCTCCAGGTTAGTGAAGCAAAGAAAGCCGCTCTGTTGCTGGGCCATGTGGCACAATCCCAGAAGTGGCTGCCATTTTCCAAGTGGCCATAATTCAATGCGGGTGTCCCAAAAATGGCCACTTCTAGGATCATGACACATAGCTCAACAACAGAGCGACCTGTCTTCCTTCCCTAACCCAAGCTCTGGAGCTCCAGAGATCTTTGAAAGGTAAGTGAGGAGGAGAGTATGTGGCCTGGTGGGATGTGAAGCAGGCCCAAGGCCTATGGGGACCCAGGGGGAGTGTCACTGCAGGGTTGCTGCACTCAGCTGTAAGGGCAAATGACCTTGGGGATGCTGCAGTGGCCATAAGTTCGGGACTCGGTTGTCAGTAGCTTTGGGGTGGGGGGAGGCGTTGCTCTTAACTTAGATCAGTTGCTAGGTGATTGTAAGTCGAGGACTACCTGTAGTTAGATTATAGCAATGTACTCAAGATCTGGCTTAATAATATAAATTTCATACACTTTGATAAAGTTTGTTTCATTCAACTCAAAAGACATATTTCTTCAGTTAACATTTGTTAAATCCTTCAAATTCTGGTTCTGTATATCAAATTCCTTGGAGCCCATTCTCCCCCCCCCCCCCAAAAGTAGGCATTAAATATCTGAATTCTCAATGTATAACCCTGAGGAATAGTCTCCTTGTGGTGGCTATGTTGTAAAATGGAAATCTTAGTCTTTCGGGGTTGGGTTCATCTTTGTTGCCCATTGTAAAACATGTTTTATTTTAATGAAGGTCAGAAGAATGCACTGGAGACAACTTCTCGGAGTATCCCTTGAGTGTAATGAATTGTTACTTTATAAAATGTATAGTTTAAGTATAATTTATACTTTAAAAGGCATTTTGGCAAACTACTAGAATTTGGTTGCAGTCTCATAATACCTAGGAAAGGTAATAAAGATATCCTATTTTACCAAAGTGTTCTTTGTGTAGTTATCTAATGCTATGTACTTTTTTTTACATCAGATTACATTCGCACATTTACTTGGGATAAAAAACTTGAAATGGTGGTGAAGTCAACGGGGATCTTAGGAGGACAAGGTAGGTCCAAAAAGTTTTTCTAATCAATAGATTGCATTTTCCTCCTTTCCCAGCTGCCAAATGCTAGATATTTTTAAAGTATTCTTTATTATTTTCAAGGATCTTTTGAATACTGACCTAATGGTTTACAGTGTTAAGGTACTGGGATTATGAAATATGTGCTTTATTTAGTTGTGGCATTAAGGTCTAAATAGATATTAAATGTAAAGGTAATGGCTTATAAAGAAGCATTGTTTATAACTTTTATTGTTTAAATACCTGTAATCAAATATTTCAGTTGAGTTTCAGTATTTAGTTCTATCACAGACTGTTCAATTACCCAATATAATTTTGCAATGATCATAATGGAAGATAAAACTTCATAAATCTTTGTTCCTACTTTTATGGCTTTAATGATGTTCAGAATATGAAGCTGGTGGTGTAATAATAAAATATAACTTTGGCCATTAATATGTTCCTATTGGCTCAATTTCAATGTCTAATGTCTTTTTCTTCATTTGCATTATTAGGTAAAATGCCAACTGTGGTATCTCCGGAATTGTACCGTACTAGATTTTGTGAAGCAATGGATAAGTACTTTTTGATGGTGCCAGATCATTGGACAGGCCTGGGCCTCAATTGCTAAGATAAGGTGGTGCAATGGAATGATTTCTTCTGATTCAAAAAGGATATAACAGAGGACTGTCTTTCTACATTGCCATCCTCAGCTCGCCTCTGACAACTCAAGGATCTTCTGCTACAGCCTTCGCACTAGGCTTTCTTGCCATGTGAATTTTCCCTTGAGATGTCAGCACTGCAGTGGAAGAAGCATTCAGTTCTCTGAATCAGAATGTTACTTTCACGAAACCTGAAGTAGACAAGTCTGGGACCAAGGGGGAGCTTGCCAGAAATTACACGGCCTTGTATTGATGCACTGAATAACCAGTGGCTTTTGTGAACAATCGAAACAGTGGTCCTAATAATAGGGGGTGTGCTGGCCCCACCGATTGCAGATCTGATACTGTTTTCTTTAATCATGAGGAACCAAGACAGTCTGTTAATAGTGCTGCCCCTGTGGTAGGAGTTTATTTTGTAAGTGTTCTTGTATATTGTGTAATTTGTTATGCACTGGATTTATTTTGCAACTTTCCTTTGAGCAGTATTTTGATTATTTTAATCATTTCATACATCCCATATGGTCATTTGAAGCCCTTTTTTTAATGTTGTAAAGTTTTTGTGTGGTCTGATATTTTATTGGAGGGCTACTTCTCTTTCTGAATTCTAATTTAGGCTTCATACAAATTTCAGAAAAGTTCAGGTTCAAATATTTATGTGTCCCAAAGGTAAATTTTCTCAAATGGATCCTCTGTGGTTGAGTGTCAAACGGTCTCAAACCACTAGGTGTTACTTTAAAATATGCCTTTAACTCTATTCCATTCTCTCTTTTTGTCACAGCAAAATATTGGGATGTTTTTGATCAGATTTTGTTTTAATTCAGTAACTAATAGCTACCTGATAAAAACATTATCCTAGTTTCATTTTAGCACCATTTGAGAAATGTACTATTGATGTTGCTGTGCTGCACATACTCAGGTTGTATTAATAGATCAGGCTGTTAAAACAGTAGTTCCTTTGGCACCACAAAACATTTGCAGTTGTGCTCTGAACAAGAAAGGATGTGGGGTGGGTAGCAAATTAGACTTCATGGTAAAGATTTGGGTACTTTTACAAATTGAGAGTAAGCACTTTTTTTAGTATTTTTTGTAAATACAAAATGTTTACTATATTAAAAAAAGATGTGTCATTAAGCAGATAAGATTTGTAGCCTTACTGATTGTCTACTTTTTGGTTTGAGCCCAAGTAGTTGGTTGAGTTGAGGTAGGTTTTCCCTTTTGATTTCGCTTCTGGTTGCAGCCAGGAACCTTAAACCTACACTATTTAACATAGCCTAGGGAATGTTACAGCATTCCAGGAAGTCATTAAATTCTGGCTTAAGAGACAGTTGATGATGCATGTGTGGACTTAGGTTGTAGGTTGGATTTTTCATGGGGAAGTTCAAATCTTAAATCTGCTTTTGTGGCTAGTCTTGTTTAAATTTATGTCTGAAATAGTAAAAGATTTTTATATGAAACCAGATAATAATTTGAATAAATAAATGTTTATAACCAAGTTTTTATTCTGTTTATATTCATTTTATTTATTTATTTATTTATTTAGAACTATTGAGCAAAGATCATTAGCTTTGATATCGATGAAAAAACACATTCCTTAATTATTCATTACTTAAACAGCAGTGTTAGTATTTAGCTGGTACAAAGTAATTCGAAACAAATGTTTTGCCTGACTTTAAAAAACAAAATATAGCATGAAGTGACTTTCTTTTGCTAATTATCCAGAGGCCGGAATATTTGTATGCAGCTGTGAGTAATGAATATGCATATTAATACACAAGTAGCAACTGAAAATGTTATATTCCAACTCTAATGCATCTTCCTTGCCACAATTGAAGCACACAGATGTACACCATACACATGCATTTGCCCTGTTACACAATACACCCAGCTGATGTAACTTCCAACAAGAGTTAATGGGGATTGGAGTTCTGCATCATAGAAAAATATTCAGGAGCACCTTAGCTAGAAAGCAAAGCAGTTTTTTCTTTTTTAAATGAATTATTCTGAAGATTGTCCGTAACATTTCAAATTCTGTTAATAATGACTTCTTTACATTTTGAAAAAAATAATAAATGCCATTCAACATTTTATATCAGAAATTTGTATGGTAGGCCCCCAAATCTTGATACGTTATTTAGTTTATGACTCTTTAAATTAAGGTAAGGTGTTAACATAGTATTCTGGAAGCAAATATTTTAAACAGTATTCAAGTTGTGCTCACTCTGATGAGTTCCTTTTAATTTTGATGTGTATAGATTTCTTTTGTCTTTTGTGTCTAATTAAGTCTACAGTTGTGGGAAAGATATACTTTATTAACTATTCTGTTAGCAATAGTAAGAAGGGGTTATGTGCATATTACACAACTTAATAAGTGGTCCATATTGCTGCAACCTAAACATTGGGCATTGTTTAATACACTCCGAAAAATTATCTGTTACAATTGGGAAAAATAATTGAATCAAAATGTTAAAAATTATCATGTTAACCATAAAATATTTTCAGATTATTTATTTAATGTATATAATGTGCATATTTTTATCTTAGTTGAGATGTGTTTTTTATGATTCTGATATGTTAAGCTATTTAAATACATTTTCTCCATTTACAAAATTATGTATATAGAGAGTAACAATAAAAAAAATCAAAATATTATCTGTTGTGCCCATCTGATTTATTTCATCCTCGCCTCAAAATACTAATCTTGGCATTGTAACATGAGAAGATTGATTTGAATCATTTATGTACTAAAATTATGGGTAGAGATATTACATAAATTTGATTGCTATATTTTGCTATGCAGGGGTGCAAACAGACAACTACCGGCTTCACCATTTCCAAATGTTTTAACAAAATTTCAGCTCAAATGTATAATACATATTTGGAAATAGGTATTAACACATTAGGTAATAATACCTTTGCATGAATTTTAGAAAAAGATAGTATAGAATGGGTGGATCAGACTTGAAATGGAGTATTTTGTTGATTCTTTCACAATTCTATGGAGCTTGCCAACACCTGTTACACACAAAATGACTGGGAACTGGAGCAGTTGCAGTTGCCTTCCTTCTATTGGAGCATCTGGTGTGTGTCATATAAGCAGATCTTCTAAAGCAGGGGTCCCCAAACTTGGCAACTTTAAGACTTGTGGACTTAAAGCTATGCTGGCTGGAGAATTCTGGGAGTTGAAGTCCACAAGTCTTAAAGTTGCCAAGTTTGAAGACCTCTGTTCTAAAGCATAAAATCAGGAGTTTGCATTTGATGAAGTGAGCTGCAGTTCATGAAAACTTACGCCTTTTAATGTGTTAATTGGAAAAGGTGCTACCAGATTCCTGATTTGTCACCAAAGACTTAACATGGTTCTCTTATAATGCCTTCAGAGGCGCACACAATCTACAGCTCCCAGAAATCCCACTTGTTGCTTTTCTGGGAAATTAGGAAAGCTGCTGCAATATAGCTGCTGGGTTTTTGTCAGTTTCTTTGTGCTTCTTCGTCACTGTCTTTGTGTAGAGTCAAAGAAAACACAGAATAACTTCTGCCTAAATAATATATCTTATAGTTTGTGTTCTGCATCATCCAAGTCTAGAAATACGGTCGATTTAGTTATGATCCTGATTATGTTTTGAGGTAGTTCTGAAGAGTTAGTTTTCCAGGAAACAGGTTGTAGCTTCAGGTGCCAACTGAAGCTTCTATTGCTTCCTATTTTCCTCTTTATGGGTTCAATCCCAATTTTGCCAGCAAAGGTGTTTTTCTTTTTTAGAGATTCATAGGCTAGGGGCTTGACTCATCCAGCACTAAAAACGGATGAATTTTCGGTGGCTCATATGGCCCAAACCGAGCTTTTTGGTTACCGTTGCTTCAAACTCCTGCGTCGAAAAAGTCAGATTCGGCGGGACGGTCCACTCCGCTCACAGCGACGTCGATTGACTCATTCAGCTGCTCTGCAATCTCCTCCCCGTTCACCACGGGTTTTTTTAAATTTTTTTGTAATGCTGTATATGGCTCTGCAAGTCCTTTTCTGTCAGGTCTCGCTATGTATTTGCATTTTCTCACCCATCCCTGTTGCAGGATGGGAAAAGGGGATTTGCAGTAGATGGACGGCGGAATGAGGTAGCTGGTCTCCCCCGGCCCGCCGTCTCCCCTTCCCAGAGCCAAAAGTGAGGCTGGCAAAGGGAGCCTCCCTGCACCTGCCTTCCTCCGCGCCCGAGAGGATCGGGAGTGGGTGGGAATTCCGTTCCAAGAGAAGGGAAGGGTCGCCGCTGCTTTGAGTGGCGAGAGCGTCCCGCGCGAACGCGGAAGAGTCCGGGTCGGCCGGCCAGCCCAGAAAGCGAGGCAGCAGCTGCCTTCGTCCACGCGTCCCGCCGCTAGCTCAGCCCTTGGCCTGACCTCGGCCCTGACCGCCTCCGGCTGAGTGGAAAGGGAGAAAGACGGCTCCGTCCGCGACTCTCTGGGTGCGCGTCGCTTCTCGCCTCTCGTGGGGAGCGCCGGTGCCCGGGAAGTTCACCGCGGTTTGCGCGGTTCAGTCCAGCTCTACCGCTCGGTTTTGGACGCCTCAGGCGGCAACAAGGCGACGTTGTTCCACCGCTCAGCCCCTCTTCTTCTTCGCCGCTGGATTTCCTCCCTGCTATTTCGCTCCTTTTCCTCAGAGCCCTTTCCAACTTTCCTCGGCGCAGAGACCAGCAACGACCCGAGAATGCCCGCCGTCCTGGCGTTCCTCGCGATGGGCGGCTGCTTCCTGGCTCTGGCAGAGGTAAGGAAGCCCCGGGGGCGCCGGGAGCCCCTCGGCCGAAGAGGGTCTGGGGGGGGTGAGAGGGAGCGCTGCTGGGGGGAGGGCGGAGGCATTTCCCTCAAGACCCCCGCACCCCGTTGAGGAATGTGTCGCGCGAGGCTGCCGGTGATCAGGATCGGGGTGCAGTTATGGCCCCCGGTTCAAGGGCGACCTGTTGGGGCGATTGCTGTAGTCCTTCCTTTGGAAAGAGAGCCTTTCTGGCTCTGAATCCCGGAGATGAGCCATTTTCCCCATCCTACCCCCCCCCCCCAGCTTCCCAGAGGGAAAAAAAATCTTGCTAAACTTTTTTCCCCCGAATCAGTTCTCCAGGTACTGTTATATCTCCCAAAGGAAGGAAAAAACAGCAAGTGAAGCAGTATCTCCATCATCGGTTTCATAGCAGATCACTTCTAAGACAATTAAGGCTGAGCCACTGGCCCTGTTTATTGTTTTATTGAACTTTGGCCATTTATCCGAAGCCTCCTTAACAGCTAGGAGGCCAGAACACTATTGCTAAGTGCATGTGTTTCTCTCCTTATAAAGAACAATTTTGAATGTGTCAGGTAAAATCGATGTTGTTAGTTAATCACATATGAATTCTCCTGAAATGTAAAAGGAGATGATAAATATGTGAAGTGTTTAGATGGAATTGAAAATAAAATTTTTTAAAGTGAATTCTCCGAGTTTAAGATTGATTCCATATAATTTACTTCCCTTCAAGTTCAAGAATGGTTGAACTATGATCTTTGGAGCTTCAGTTCCTTCTTATTCTTGTCTGGTGGGGTTTATCCTATTTCCATTGGGCTGCAAATTGCTCCTGTCAGTGCATTTTCCCCATAGCGAAAGCTGTTTCTTTCCAACGGAAGAGTAGCAATAGCAATAGCACTTAGACTTATATACCGCTTTACAGTGCTTTACAGCACTCTCTAAGCGGTTCACAGAGTCAGCATATTGCCCCCAACAATCTGGGTCCTCATTTTACCCACCTCAGAAGGATGGAAGGCTGAGTCAACCTTGAGCCGGTGAGATTTGAACCGCTGAACTGCTGAACAGTCAGCTGAAGTAGCCTGCAGTACTGCACTCTAACCACTGCGCCACCTCGGCTCTAGCTATGCTAGAAGTAGCTATGCTTCTTTGGGGCTGGAAGTGGAAGACTCTCTTCTGTGTCACAAGTTGCATTTCTTTCTAACCATATGCTGTTTTTGGCTGTGGCTGATGGTTGCTCTTGGCGCAGTTTGCAGGGGATAGAAGCAATGAAAGTATCTTTAAAGAGAGAGGTGCAGAAGGGGGTTCAAGCAACCACAGAAGAGGCAATGCATGTAGAATAGCCAAAGCTATTCACGGGGAGGATCTGAAATCAGGGGCCTGATCTTTAGCATGAAATGCAGTTTCTCTGTGAAACATTACACAGGCTTGTCTGAAACATTGGGGGATGACACTTAAGTGTGGTAACATCGTCTTTTCAGATTGAGACAAGCAAACTTCAGAAAGATATGTTGGGAAAAACTGAATGAAAAGTGAAATTACTTTAAAATCTCATATACATTCTTCTGGAGTTATACACATTTGTGAGGCAACCTTTTTGTTTACTCCAGCTAAGTGATTTCATGCAGTTGTTGTGAAGATATAAATTTCATGGATTTATTTGCAACAGCTGATTTGTAAAATGCATATTTTAATTAAAAAAATCTAAACAAGAATTGAACACATGGTAGGTACATTTTCTACACTATGAAAAGCAATACCCAAAAATACAACATTGGTAAACAATATTAGCAATGTCAGCAAAAGTACCTGTTACGGAATACATTTTTGACATGATGGCTGAAATCCTTGAGCAACAGTCCTAATTATACTTATTGGGGAGTAGAATTCGACTAAGTAGTAAAATATTAAGAAATGTATTGTTACTGTTTTATATACTACATAATAGAAACAAATGACTGGGAATGAATTCATCTGCTAGAACCTGAAAGACTGACTTTGCGGGCAGAGAGAAGAGAATTCTGAACCATATATCACCATATTCTCTTTTCTCTCAGTTTCATCGTTGTTATGATTACCTTTATCAGCCTTTTCTCCCCCTTCCATTTATCACATATTCACTCTCATCTTGAAATCTTTTTACTGTCTTCAGAATTTTTTTTGGTCTGGTAGGAACTAGTCAGGGGTGGGTTCCACTTACCTTCCCTACCGGTTCGCATCGCTACGTCATGTCGGGGAAATGACCCTCTGTGCATGCGCAGAAGCCTCTGTGCATGCGCAGAAGCCTCTGCGCATGCGCAGAGGGTTCTTTGCCAGCCACGGCGACCAGAGGACCGGTTCGGGGGCGTGGACAGCTGGCCATTGCTGCCGGTTCGGCGAGCGGGTGCAAATTTCCGCCACCGGTACGAGTGAACCGGTCCAAACCGGCAGCAACCCACCACTGGAACTAGTAAAACAAAATCCGAAAAGCAGGTCTGTTTTCCTGAATAGCAGGGAAGAGCTGTGCTTCTGCAAGATCTCAGAACATTTTCAAAGAGTGCACATCCTTAGCTCTGAATTAGCTAGAAATCATTGAAGAAGAGAAGGAAGAGGGGGAGAGGGAAAGATGAAACATGGGTAATAAAAGAAAAGCACCTAGCTGGTTGGTGAGGCCAAAAATTTCTAGTATGCCTCTGGGATAGGAAAATAGTATTCCTCTGGAATCCCTTTCCAGTTTTGGTTGGTCAGTGAAAAACACTTCATTTTCTCACATTTTTTCTCTATTGGATCTTTCTAAAGTTTGCAATTTTTCTATCACTTACAGCTGCCAAATAGCTAATGAGTGGGGGGGGGGAGCATTCTCCAGTTTGGCTCCTCCCAATTTTATAGCCACATAAAAGACCCAGGGCAGCCCAGCCCCATGTAATCAAACAGTTGCGGGTTCTGCCAGAGCTAATTGTTCATGCTGCTTTCTCCTCCACAAAGCCCAGTCTGGCAGGAGAAAGTGTGTGTGCTGGGTGATCCAGGAAAAAGTTGATGGCGAGAAAGATGCCTGTGCTGGCAAAACAAACAAAAAATAAATTCCTTAGTCAAGTGGGAGAACTAAGAAGAGACTTGAGCTGGGAGATTCATATGCAGGAGGAATAACAAAGGTTGCTCTTTTGCCTTTGGTAATTGAGAAACTATTTCTGACTTGGACATTTCTTGACAGGGTGGCCTTGGATGATGTGCCTGCTACATTCAGACTGTGAAAAGGTACTGTTTAATTAGCAGATACCCCCTCTTGCCATGGTTGAGCTCTGTATGTACAACCCCCCCCCAAAAAAAACCCCTGAGCTGAATGAAGGCACTAAAATCAGAACCTAAAACTGTAGGACTCTATAGAAAGATGAATCAGTGCTGGATCGTTTCCTTTTGAAAACAGCAGATATTTAAGGTAGGTAGATAGCAGCAGTTTTCATTACTGCTTGATTTTGCCAGCACGAGGCCAAAGAGAGTTTTCTTGGCTTAGGGGGATTTGTAGTGCTAACTGAACTTTTCAATAAGCACTTAGAGATGGGTAAGAGGAAGACTAGACATTTAGAGTGGGTCTCACTGCTAAACATTACTGCAGGAAATCTGATTCCATTCAACCGCTTTCTTCGGTTAGTATTGTAATAATGCTGCTTGCATTGAATGGGCATAATGGCTTAGTTGAGTTATTTAATACAAGAAAAGTGACACACAAGTAGGCTTTTTCTTTTGCTGCTTGATTTAAATGACTGCTGCTACTGTGAACTGATATGAACTCACATTTGATAATTCTGCATGAGTTCAAGACAGTTAAAGAATTGTGTGCATGGAAAAACAGAGAGGAAATCACTAGGAGAGATGCACACTGAGCATAACAATCTAATAATTTTCATTACTTTCCAAGAGGTGTCACTGCATGTATGACTTTACAATTCGTTTTTTTTCTTTTTCTAGCTTTAAAATTAATCTGAGAGCTGACCCTCAAGTTCAATTTCAAGTAGAGATTAAAGTTATAAATATATACAACAAATTCCATTCTGAGATCTCACCATTCCAGAGGGAGAATCTTAAGGGAAACTTGACTCTGATGTTGCTATTAGATCCAGACTATTATGTTTTACATTTTCTCATTTTTGAATAGCTAGAACCGTGATGGCGAACCTATGGCACGCGTGCCCAAAGTGGCACGCGGAGCCATGTTGCCTGGCACGCGCGGCATCAACCATTCCTCCAGCTAGTCTTCTGGTTACTGGTGCGCATGCGCGCGCAATGATCAACTGGCCTTCACACGTGCAGCAGTGCCAGAAACCGAAAGATCAGCCGGCCAGCTGATCGTCGCACAGGCATGCGTGCCAGTAACCAGAAGACTAGCGGGCCAGTGCGCATGCGTGCCCCGGGACATCCACCCACTTGCCAGTCGCTCCCCTGCGCCCGGCCATCTGCCTTGTCACCGCCACCGCGAGGAAAGGCCCTGAAGCTGCGCTGCCCGGGATCCACATGGGCTGCTGCAGGGGGAGGCCAGGCATGGCTGGCTAGATGCTGCCCAGAGTGCGACACTAGCAGGAGGATGTGGAGCCGCCACTGCCTCTTAGCCAGCACGAAGGGCCTGCTTCCGCAGCCTGCCGCCGCCCTCTCTGCCCCGCCGGCTGCTCCTGCCACTGTCAGGGAAGCGCCGCCGCCAAGGGCGAGGGGGTGGTGGCGGCAAGGACGGGTGGGCCGGGGCTTCCCTGTCTCAGCGCCCGAGTGGGCTTCTGCTGCGGCCCCAAGCCTCTGGCGGGGAGGGAGGGAAACCCCAGCCTGCTGTTCCTGCAGCCGCCGTGGAAACGGCAGTGTCAGAACAGCCACCGCTAAGCGCGAGGGGATGGGGGAGCAGGAACAGCAGGCTGGGGCTTCTCTCCCTCCCCACCAGAGGCTTGGGGCCGCAGCAGAAGCCCGCTCGGGTGGGGAGACAGGGAAGCCCCAGCATGGCTGGCAGCTCTGCTCCTTTTCTTCCGATGGGTTCCAATGTGCCCTCTCGCCCCTCGCAGCCAGGAGAAGGAGAAGCCACCAATGGGGAGGCGAGCTTCCCCCAGGAGAACCGGAGGAGAACACCATAAGCAGTAAGAGGCACGCCAGCTGGGAAGCGGTCATGCTCCCTTGTGGTGGAAGAGGGTTGCACCAACCCTTGCTGGCGTGAACGGCCATGCTGGACGCTGCCCGGAGCGCGAGGCTGGGAGGAGGAGGAGGAGCAGCGGTGGCAGACCGCGCTGGCAAAGTTTGGTGCAGGAGGCTTTCCAGGCCCAAAACATGCACAGGTGGGGCACGCATTGCATTGTGGGTGCCGGCACGCACGCGCGCTATCGCATGCATACACACACACACTTTTGGTACGCAACCAGAAAAAGGTTTGCCATCACTGAGCTAGAATATCCTGCTAAAGGCAACTGGAAACACACACACACACACACACACACACACACACACATACACACACACACACACACACACACACACGACCGAGGCAGCAGTAGACATAGGAGCAAGATCAAGGAGAGGAAATGCCATGGCAAGACAAGAACTTGCTATCAGTCACTGGAAAGGGTTGGACTTAAAGACTAAAACAGCAACATCAGGAAAAAGAAATTGGAGAAGCTGGAGAAGTACCAGGGCCTGAAGGAAGCAATGGAGAGGATGTGGAAACTAAAGGCCAAAGTGGTTCTAGTAGCAGTAGGCACACTTGAGGCTGCAAGTCTAAGCTAGGGGAATAGTTTCAACAGATCCAGTCCCTCTTTAAAAAGACCATGGAAGCTCTCCATTCATTTCTGGCTTATGTTTGTTTTAACAGCCTTTTTTTTTTATTATATGTGAATTTTCATCCTTTTTTAAGAATCTGAAAGATGCCCTTTAAATTTGAAGCAACATATAAAGAAAAGCTAGGTCTGAATATAGTGTTTATTTCTATGTTTAAATGTACATCAGCAGGTCAGCAGACTTCATGCAGATCTAGAGCAATGGTCTAAAATGTAGGGAAGACAAAGGAGACTCCTACTTTGTGATATGCAAGGATATATCACCCTTGTCACCCAATTTTTATCCCATGCCTTTAACAAACTTAATCCCCCAGAGTAAGGTTTCCATATCTGGGCTGCAAAAATATGGACAACCACAAGACAGCAGAAAAGGGATTGTGTTTTCTCCTCTCTGCCCTGTCTAAGTAGTCCTCTGTAGCTTTGCTGCACAAGTGCAGGGAGCCCTTGCAGAAGAAGTATGGTGCAAACAGAAGGCAAGAATAAAGGAAGAGCCCCAGTTGCAATGGATCCCATTCCTGGCTGCTCTTTTCCAACTCTCACCTTCTTCCTGCTTATGGAGGAACAAGAGGAGAGAGAGAGAGAGAAGTCATTTAGTGCTGTCTCCCACCAAAGATCATCACTGCTCCTTTCAGGATTTGATGCTACTGTATTTATTTCCAGAGCTGAGCTCCTAAGAAAATGAAGGTTGATGGTTTTTCATTCCTTTCTGCTGGCATCCAGGCTTCAAAAATCCAGACAAGAATAAGATGGCAGCAAATAGATAGAGGAAACTCTTATGCCTTACCTATTGGTGAGATTTTATCTATAGGTAGACGTTATTTAATGACTGCCCTTGTTTAGTGATTGCTTGAAGTTACAATAGTGCTGAAAAAGTAACTTTATGACCAGTCTTCACACTTGCAACCATCACAGTGTCCCCACGATAGCATAACTGACATTCAGGTGCATGTTAATAACTGTCACAGCATCCCACAGACACATAATTGTCATTTGCACACTTCACAACTGACTTCTGACAAAGTAATATAAAATTATGTAACAAAATAAATGTAAAATGTAAAATGTAAATAGATGTAAAGTAATATACAACATGTATAAAATTGTAAATAGAAATAAGAATGTTTAAGTTAAGAATAAGAGCCTGAGATATGGAAAATGTAGAACGAAGAAGAAACTTCCGATAGCGACAAGCTGAATTAGTGAAATTATGTGTTGTCTTTTTAATGTGAAAAATCAATAAAAAGTATTTTTTTTTAAAAAAAGAAGCCAATGGAGAAACTGGCACTAAAATCCAAGCTACATATAATATGTCTTGCTTAATGAGCCACAGTGACTCACTTAATGACCAAATAAGAAGTGATGTCGTAAGTCCATCACAGTCATGTGATGTGATGGAGTTGCCAGTTCCAATTATGGTCACCAAGGGAAAACTACCTGTACTGGATCTAGTCTAGTCTCATTGTTGTCAGCAAGTCTTCCATGATCTTCTGAAAGACATTAATACAATATTTGTTTAGAAATATGAACCAAGATGCCCACTTTTATAAAGTGGCTTGTTTAATAAATTGGTTTTGACTCAGCATGATATATGAATTCAATACTGTGATCTCTAATACATGGTCAGAAATTATTGTGGCTTGTTAATCATAGAGCAATAGGTGAACAAAGTAAACCATGAATACAATAAGGTATGAATCTAGCCTATATTTTGAATTAAAGGAGTAATGTTTTTAACTGTCTAGCTCAAACATATGATACAAGGCTGTAAATGTCCTTAAACTAACAAATATTTTTGCCGCCACCCTATTTACAATTTGGCACAAAATTCATGTAAATGGGGAATGAATGGAAGATGGGGAGACAAGGCCTGTTGCTGGGTAGACCAATGAACAAATAAATCATGTAATTCAGGGAACTAGATTTCTACAATGAGAATAACTTTAGGCTTATATAGGTATATAACAATAATTCAACAATTCTTGTTCAACAATAAACTGCATCTAGATAATGTTTCTATGACATCTAAGATAAACATGCTTTGTTTAAGCGTTTTATTCATTTAGTTAGTTCGATTTGCATACCAACAACTCTGGGCAGTATTCACAGTTTTCTTTCAAAGTCTGAACAGGAATAAATTGGTGTTTTCAAATGTACTATTTATGATGCTTAATTTAAGTGCTTAATGTCCAATATTAGACTTCACTGCAAATAAAACAGTGATATGTTTTATGCAACTAAAACAGTGGTACTCAACTGCTTTGAAGCTCGTCGAATTTGGTACTCAATGCATTTTGATGCAAAAATTTTGTCCTGGTGCTCATTGCTTGCTTGGTACTCAACACTCATGCTCGAAGTTGTTGGTGTCGGCTGCCTCATGACTCGCTACTCTTTCAAGCCGAAACAAAGAGTCACACGTTAATCATGTGGTAACTCTTACCCTGTGCACATCCCCTTGTGGTATATTTGCATTTTTTCCTAATCATGGGTCCTAAGAAAATGGCAGTGATAGTATTGAATAGAAAAGAAAATTACTTCACACCACCATGGAGAAAGAGAAAGAAAGAAAGAAAGAAAGAAAGAAAGAAAGAAAGAAAGAAAGAAAGAAAGAAAGAAAGAAAGAAAGCGGTATTCACATTACTGATCTTGCTAGGGACTATAATATGCCTAGAACAATGGTCTCCACTATCATTAAGAATATAGAAATGATAAAAAGGCTGATATTGCAAAAGGAGTTAAAGCCATAACAAAGCAGCATTCCCAAACACTCGAGGAAGTTGAAAAGCTGTTATTAATTTGGGTAAATGAGAAGCGGTTAGCGGATGACAGTATGTCAGAAGCCATGAAATATGAAAAGGCGAAACTGTTGTATGCCGATCTTTTGAAAAACAAACCGGGACCGAGTAGTGAGAGTGTTTTAATTTTTAAGACCAACCACAGCTGGTTTGATAATTTTAAAAAGAGGACTGGCATCCAGAGGGTCATGAGGCAAGGCGAGGCATCAAGTGCTAATGAAAAGGCTGCTGATGAATTTGTCTGTGAATTTCATGCCTACGTAGAGGCTGAGGGTTTTATTCCCCACCAAGTTTTAACTATGGTGAGATGGGACTTTTTTGGGGGGGAAATGCCAAATAGAACCTACATCACAAAAGAGGAGAAGGCATTACCAGGCCACAGACCAATGAAGGACAGATGTGTGGCAGGGATGGGTTCTAATTTTTTTTACTACCGGTTCTGTGGGCATGGCTTATTTTATGGGCATGGCTTGGTTATCATGTGATGGTGGGCGTGGCTTCATGATCATGTGACTGGGTGGGCGTGGCTTTGTGGTCATGTGACTGGGTGGGTGTGGCTGGTTGGTCATGTGACTGGGTGGGCGTGGCCAACGTGATGTCACTCACGTCAAGCGTTAGGGTTAGGGTTAGGGTGCCTGGCCTCTGCTCGCCTCAGAGGCCTCAACGAGATACAATTTCCCTGTCTATTTATTTACTAATACTGAACATCCAAAATATACTATTTAATCCTATGTTCTTTCTTTCTTGTCTCTCTCTTTCTCCCTTCCTTCCTTCCTTCCTTCCTTCCTTCCTTCCTTCCTTCCTTCCTTCCTTCCTTCCTTCCTTCCTCTTTCTTTCATTCATTCATTCTTTCTTTCTTTTTTCTCTTTCTTTTTCTTTCTTTCTTTCTTTCTTTCTTTCTTTCTTTCTTTCTTTCTTTCTTATCTCTCTCTCTCTTCCTTCCTTCCTTTCTTTTCCTTTCTTTTTCTTTCTTTCGCTTTCTTTCTCTTTCTTTCTCTTTTTTTGTCTTTCTCTCTCTCCCTTCCTTCCTCTTTCTTCCTTCCTCTTCCTCTTTCTTTCTTTCTTTCTCTCTCTCTCTTTCTTTCTTTCTTCCCTCTCTCTCTCTCTTTCTCTCTCTCTTTCTTTTTTTCTCCCTCTCTTTCTCCTTTCTCCCTTTCTCCCTTCCTGTGAAGAACCCCAGAAGGCCTTTGGTAGGAGGAAGAAAAGCCAGACGTTTTGAAACTGAGAACATGCACATTGATAAT
>QLTV01001003.1:124831-136629 GCA_003457575.1 Thermophis baileyi
GCTGTTTCTCTCCTGCCCTAAGGTTCTGGCCATTGCCTTGCTGTTTCCCATCCCGTCCCCCCTCCCCGCAGCTCTTCGGCCGAGCGGGGAGGGCGTGAGCTCCAGGCTGAAGTGGCAGGAAGGAGTTTAGGCTGCCTTACGCGCAAATGTGGCGTGAAGGCAGCTACAGGGCCGCTTCTCTCCTGTCCTAAGGATCCGGCCATCGCCTTGCTGTGCCCCCCCTCACCCCGCATGAGAGGAGAAGGAGGGGGAGGAGGGTTGCCGGAGCGAAGGCAGCCTTCGCTTCCTGCCGCTTCGGGCTGGAGCTGACGCCCACCCCGCTCAACCGAAGAGCTGCGGAGGGGGGGGACGGGATGGGACACGCCAAGGCAATGGCCAGATCCTTAGGGCAGGAGAGAAGCCACGTCCAAAGACCCTCCTTAAGCAAGCAGCCACCCGCCCTCCGCGTGCACCTTTGCTGTGCTTTGGCTCTCGCTTGAGGGACTCCCTGCGCATGCGCACCCTCCTGGCCCTGCCACAGCCAGCCAGGGAGTCGCAAGAGGGGGAGGAGGGTTGGCCGAAGGAAAGTCTTCGCCGGGGGTGGCTATGTTCCTCAACCAGCACCAGAGAATCAGCCCCGCCCGCTTCTCCATTCCCGCCATCGCCCTTACCTTCTCAGGCCAGGTGAGGGAGGGGAGGGCAAGGCCAGCCAATGATGGGACAGGGAGCCACAGCAGGGGGCCCAAAGAGCCGCATGCGGCTCCGGAGCCGCGGTTTGCCGACCCCTGTTCTAGTCCAATCCCCTGCCCAAGGCAGGAGACCTTATACTATCCCACACAAATGGTTGTCCAGTCTTTTCTTAAAAACCTTCAGTGAAGGACCAACCACAACTCTGGGAGGCAAGCTGTTCCATTGACTAATTGTTCTCACTGTCAGGAAATTTCTCCTTAGCTCCAGATTGGATCTCTCTGTAATGAACTTCCACCCATTTGTACTCCAAGGTTGTGAAGGAGCTGGCAGATGTGACCTCAGAACCACTGAACAAAATCTTTCAAAGCTCTTGGAGCATGGGAGAAGTGCCAGAGGATTAGAAAAGACCTTATGTCAGGGGTGTCAAACTCAAGGCCCGGGGGCCAAATCCGGCCCATGGGGTGCTTAGATCTGGCCCGCGGTGCTGCCCTGGAAACAGCAAAGGACTGGCCTGCAGTGCCTCTGCCAGTGAAAACAGAGCATTGCAGGAGGCTGTGGCAGCCGAAAATGGAGCTCCCAATGGCCACGGGCTGTCCTCTCAAGCTCCATTTTCGCTGGCAGAGCGCTCTGGCCACCACAGGCGCCCCCGACCCAAGTGACGTCGAGCTGGCCATGCCCACCCTGGCCATGTCCAACCTGGCCCCCCCCAGGTCAAACACAACCCTGATGTGGCCCTCAATGAAATCGAGTTTGACACCCCTGCCTTATGTGGTTCCAATTTCAAAAAGGGGAAAAAGTGGAACTAGGAAACTACAGACCAATCGGTTTGACATCAATACCTTGGAAAATCCTAGAAAAAATAATGAAACAGCGAATTTGTGAGCACCTAGGAATGAACAAGGTGATTACTAGAAGCCAGCATGGGTTTGTTAAAAACAGATTGTGTCAAACAAACCTTATTGCTCTCTTTGATAAAGTAACTAAATTAGTGGATCAGGGAATTCCATTCTCAAGAATTTTTTTCATAGAAAGCCCTATGAATGTAATGGATGTTTGGGATGTTTTTGCTAAATCACTCTCCTCAAAGACCTGCTACATGTCATACCACTTTAAATGTTTGTATAACATAGTGCTATTTGGTATTCTCTAGGATTAGAAAGCTCTTCCATTCAGTAAAAGTCCAATTTCATTAACTGGATACAGCCCTGAATTTGCATGTCATTATTTCCTGTCGATTTTCATTTTGTGTGTTACATGCTATATTTCTTTGATGTGTTTATGTTTTCTCTGGTATAACTTGATTTTAGCACTTTATATGGATTATTATTGAATTATTAGACTTTTTCTATTCTGTAAATAAAATGCACATTTTTAATTACTTAAAGAAATATCTATATATAAATTAATTTGCTACCATACATGAATTCTTATTTCCAGCAAAAGCAGTCTATTCAAAATTGTACATCAGACTCTAGACTCCTTGGATCAGATCACTCATGTCATAGGGATTTTGAAGACTGAGACAGGAGCTAAAAGTTACCAAGTCAGAGATAGCTGTAATGTAAACATACAACTGCTTGGGTTCAAGGCATGATAAATTTCTGAGAGCATAAAGTTCATCTGGATAATTGGAAGATGGATTTTATTCAGTTTAATTTGGATAGTATAAATTATTGGGCTATAATCCAAATAATTATTGCTCACTAAATCAAACCCAAATCAGTTTTGCAAAACAGGCATTTTTCTTAACAAAGTGTGGTTTGGCGTATGGGACCCAGACACATCGAAAAATTGTTATTAACCTGTATTTTTAATATGACAAGAAAGTTACATTCATACTGGAACATAATTGTATTAAATCTATTCATGTTAATTCAATTTCTTGATAAATTAAATCAAATTTGGTTTTGTCTCGGTCCCACCAGCTATTTGTTGTATCATACCCTGAAAGTCAGATGGAACCCCCATGCCAGAAAAAGTTTTGAACATCTGACCTAGAGCTGTTTCCTCTGGAAGGGGAGTTGATTTGGAGTTCATTTATTATTTTAAGGCTACTGTTGGAGGTGCTACTTCTTACAAAAGGGTGTGTTGCAATTTCTCTCTACACTGAGTGACAGTCGGCCTTTTTCCCTGTACAGATTTCATTGGAAGTGACTAACATTGCAACAGATCACTCTCTTCCTCTTCTCCCTCTCCTCTGTACCTTGTGGATAATAAATATCTGTGCTCAGAATGCTAACCTCTTGCAAATGCTGAGTGTTAGAAGCATCCAGGGCTATGCAATTGCTTTGAATAAGTGACCTGTTGGAAGTTCTACTCCATTGAGCAGAAGGAACTTTGTTCCCTGTGGGGCCTGCTCTATGCAAATTCTTCCGTTCCTTTCCTTTCCCCAAGAAAAGGGTATATTCTATTTTTATTTCATTTCTCAAGAGAAATCTAACAGTAAGCAATCCATTTTTCATATTTATAGGTTTCCCAGCTGTCTTTGTAGCAGCCTGGGCAGCAGTCAGAGCAGCAATGGCAGATGCAAGGTAAGTGGACATAAAGCAGAGGTTTCCTTAATCTTTTTTTTTCAGTGGAAGGACAATAGCTATATTACTGGTCCTTTCTGGGACACTGTGTGGGGAGAAGGGGAGAGAGACAATTGTTGCGAGGGTGAATGTACACAAACATAAAAGACTATTGGGGAAAAAATTGCAGTGCGTATTTCTGGAGAGCATTGATATATTGCAAGCTGAGAAAGGTGACTGTCCCTCTCTCTCTTAGCCCAGCCCACCTCACAGGGTTCTTGTTGTGGGAAAAATAGGAGGAAGGTGTGTTGAATATATTCGCTGCTTTGAGCTCTTTGTAAAAATAATAAATGTGGGTTAAAATCAACACATCAATAAATGCTACATACCGAATGTGGTTCTCCGGCCCGGCAAGACTCCTTGTCGCGTCTGGAGGCTATGGAAGACACTGCTCTCAAAATGGTTGGCAGGCCATTTCTAGCCTTTCTTCTTTTTACCATGAAGCTTCATCGAGAGTTGCCTTTTATTGGAAGTCGTGCATTAAATGCTGTGCCAGCCTAAGAGATTGTGATCCCTGCTATGCATGCATGCACACGCAAGTAGATTTTCACAGCAATGAATATTTGCAACTTTCCTGCTGCAAAATACATTTGATTTTACTAAAGACTCCTTCAATCCTTGTGCCTTATGGGTCAGACTTTTTGTATCCTCTCTGATATTCAAAGCCATCATAATAGAATATGCGAATATTTCAGAATTAGATGATGCTCTCAGTGAGAGTAATAGTTGTCAGGAAATATCTTTTTTAACAATCCAAGATGAATTATTCCAAGGAAGCTAGAGAGGCTAAATTGGAACAACAATGACTGCACAGTTGTAGAGACTGCAACATTTTGCCATCTACAGTCTCTTAGATAACATCCAACGAATGTGTGAATCACAATCATGGAAAAAAAAAAGATAAATATATGAGATACTACAGGTCTGAAAAGAGGTACTCAGGACTAGCACTCTGGAATGTCTTAAGAAAAAAATACATGCTTTCTATATACACACATCAGAGGTGGGTTCCTCCCGGTTCGCACTTGTTCTATAGAACTAGTAGTAAACTGGTGGTGACATCACGGATCCGGTTCTGTCGATGCCAGTCCGTGGACACCGCCATCTTTTGTTTTTGGAATTTTTGGGGAATTTTTTGGGGGAGGGGATTTTTTGCTTCTGCGCATGTGCAGAAGCCGAGTTTCCGGCACTGCGCATGCACCGCCATTTTGTTTTTGGCTTTTTTTTTTTGCTATTTTTTTTCTTGTTTTGCTTCTGCTCATGCGCAGAAGCCAAGTTTTTGGCCCTGTGCATGCGCGGCCACGTGCGCAAAGCACCCACGTGGCCACGCCGCGCGCAATGCGCAAGAAGCCAAGTTTTTGGCACTGTGCATGCGCGGCCACGTGCGCAAAGCACCCACGTGGCCACGCAGCGCACAATGCGCATGCAGCCATGCAATGTGCACACGGCCATGCAATGCGCACGCGGCCACGCAATGCGCGCATGCCCAAGCGGTTACGCAATGTGCACGTACCCACACGGCCACGCAATGCGCACACGCCCACACGGCGCACAATGTGCGCGCGCCCACGCAGCGTGCAATGCACATGCAGCCACATGGCGCAGGAGGAAGCGAACCGGCGGCAAGGTAAGTTAGAACCCACCCGATACACATGTACTGATTCATGCAGTACATTACTTCATACTGATTCATGCGGTATATTACTTTTAGTTGGTCATTTTGTCATATCCTAATCACTGTATGGTAGTGGTGGCCTGCCTCAGGAAGGAGTACGTTCATATTTATCCTTATCTAGATCATCTTCTCATTGGTCTTCACCACGATCAAAACCTCTGGACTGATTTAGCTTTCTAGTGAATTTGCAGAGCAGTACAATAGGAGACCAATCTTACAGAGCTTGTCAGATAAATTTAGGGTGCTAAACAAATACTGTTACCAAACTCTGTAGTCTGCAGACATTTTACAACAAGGACGTGCTCTCTCGTCCTTTACAATTGATTCAGGTATATTTTTAGGCAGACATTGCTCAGGGGATTTACATGACAGTCCTCATTTTGACTGTAGTGCAATGGTTTTTCTATCTCTAGTCATCTCTTCGATGAGCCGAGGTGGCGCAATGGTTAGAGTGCAGCACTGCAGACTACTTCAGCTGACTGCTAGCTGCAGTTCGGCAGTTCAAATCCCACCAGGCTCAAGGTTGACTCAGCCTTCCATCCTTCTGAGGTGGGTAAAATGAGGACCCAGATTGTTGGGGGGCAATATGCTGACTCTGTGAACCGCTTAGAGAGGGCTATAAAGCACTGTAAAGCGGTATATAAGTCTAAGTGCTATTGCTATTGCTATCCACAAAGAACAATAGGTGTGGAGCCAACTCCGGGAGTTAGTCAACATGACTGTTAACCTCTGAAGCTGGGACACTCACTGAATGGTCAAGATGGCACAAGGGGTCTGGTATGCCATGGAAGCCAAGCACAATATACATTTTCTAGAACTCCAAGTATCCAGTTAACATTGGCTGATCTCTAGTTCTTCCACTTAGATCAACAAGTTTTTGTTCTTATAGACAATGAGACTGTATGCAGATGAATAAGTTAGGGAGGCATGAAAGATGCTGTCATGTCATGATAGATGCTATCAAACTACAAGTATGAGTTAGGGTTCATTTTTTCTCTCTCTACAGAACATATTCCAAACCTTCCACAATATGACAGATTGATTCATTCAGATAGATTTGGATCCAGAGGAAATTAATACCCCAAAATGTATACCGGTAATTTATAATGAAGCAATTTGAAACCTCAGTGGTAGATCTCTTGGCTTCCCAATCAATGGCAAGATCAAGAAATTCAGCAGAGGGGGCAGAGCACCTACGTGCCCTAGTAACTGAATGTAGAGAGTAAGGAAGATGACCTTGATGGAAATATGCAAGAACGGTTACTGGGGCAAAAGGGGCTGAAACAATGGGATAACATTTGGAAGCAGCTCAGGGAGACACCTGCCACATTCAATGAATATAAGGAAGTGGAGGTATAGCACAACAGACACCGCAAGATTGATGTCAGCCCCACTAGATAAGACCACACCAGGAAATCAATTCCACATGATGTCTCAAACTATTTTTATTAAAATATGCCTACATCAACAAAATCTTGAAAATAAGGAGACTCATATTTGAAATGCATATTCATTCACAAGTTTCCTCCTTGAGATCTAGACTAAAGCTGCTTTCTTGAAAGGTTGCTTTCTTTATACAGTCATTGCAATGTTAGAACTTGGAACTCTTTCTTTGAGAAAAAATTGTCTTATTTCCTCCTAGTTTTGTTTTTCATTTCAAATTTAACACTGAAATTTTCACTGAAATAAGACGTTTCCCCGTTATTTTGCCCTAAATTCAGATTGGAGAAAGAATGATGTAAATGAGACAATTGGACTGGCTATGAAGGTTTATTTGTCTTGGGAAGATGAGTTTCATAATTTATTTATTTCTTGAAGTCCATACTTGGTTGAAAGTTATCCATAGCAATGATCTTCAGATATAGGAGGACTTGTTCTTATGGGTTTCAACTGGTGGATGTTCTGGAGAGAGTCACAACTCAGTTTTCTAAGACTGTTGTAACTTCAGCTTTTTCTACTTTCTTGGCCAAAACACTCTTGAGTGTGTTTTAGTAAAATATATTTCCTCTACTGTAGGAAAATGGAACAAAGATACACGTGTGTGTGGAAATGCTGTAGTTTTTCTGCTATAAATCCTGAGAGTGGTGATCTCATGCGTGTTCTCTGATGTGTTGGTATGTTTGTCCATTGAACTGAAACTAGGTAGTGAAGCAAAGGTTGATGAGTTTCATGAATTGGGTATTTAAATATTAAATCTATTTGGTTAGGTTGCTGCAATAGATTCTTTCTTCCCCTCTATGAGATGTTCAAGCTTTTTAATGAGTACTTCGGCTATATTATAAGTGATAATGATAAAATTGGACAAACTAATATGTTGGGCATCTGTATTTTGGAGCATCAACTTTTCATCCACCACTGTTCTTTCATGATTTGATTTTTCTTGGTGAGGTTGTTGAGAGTTTTTGTTATTTAGTTGCCCAGTTTCTATATTGAGTTGGTATTTACTAGGATGTAAGTTTCTTTGCCCCTCACTAGTTCTTTGGCTTTCTGTATGCATTGCATGATAACAGTGGTTTAGCCTTTGTCTGCTAAGAGGGTAATGAGGCTTTGGTCCTCCTTTAGAATTTTGAGGGTTGCTCTGTGTTCTGTTTTGAAGTGGCTCTGTTTCTACATTCTTTTGAGTCGCAATATAATTGTTCATGCTATGTTTTCTTGGCTCTCCGTGGTAAGCGCTGTAGTTTTGAATGCTGCTTCCAAGGCTGCAAAATATTCTATTTGGCATCCTCAATTTTGTAGATGAGACCTTTCGGAAGATACTATGTTTTGTGGTAGATAATGGGCTGCTGGTGTTTTATTTAGTCTAAGGTGAGCATCCATTATCATTAGTTGTACCTTTGTTTAGCTGCTTTGCTGAGCTATTTTCCACACAGTTGCAGAGTTGTAACTGACACTGGTGGGCAAATGTAATAACAGTAATTACTATGAATGTAAACAGAATTTAATTTTAGAGATATGTAGGGGTTTTGTGCACAAATAATGTGCACATACACTGTATGCAATCACATGGCACCATTTGAAGCCATCAGGTCTGGAGCCTCCCAGGTTGGTCAGGTTTGGCAAGCATAATTTTGATAAAGCAAAGATTGTATCTTCTGTAAAACTAAAAAAGCATGCCTGGATAATTAATGAACAGCATAGACACAAAGCTGCAGTGAAGTTGGATTACTCTTACATTAATAAAGAGGTTAGATGCCATTGTGTAAACCATGTTTGGATATGGGCTGATTTGCCTTCTCAGGAGAGAGAGGCTTCCTCTCACTTACATAAAAACATGCTTTGATTCATCTATACATACTAATTGGTGTTTTTGTGCTTTCCCTTTAAACCTCTTCTTATTAAATCTACTAATAAGATCTCAGTGGCTTGTTCCTTGCTTAAGTCCCAATTGCTATTACTTGTAAGGGATTCTGATAGCAGCAGACTTTAAATATTTAGGGGTGATTTTTCACTCAACTGGCAGGTGTTAAACCCTATGGCCACTTGACATTTCTTTTTCATCCCAGCTGTAAGTCAGCTTCCTATGGCTAAACCCCTGGCTCGTATTTTAATGTTGCCAAACAACTCCATGTCAACTACCTATAAGAGTATTGAGAGTACTGGAAGGCAGATTCTGAAGCATCCCCTACAGGTACTATTGAAATACAGATGCACATTCTGCCCAGTGGTAACTTTTATAAGGATAAACATAATGCCATAACATTTCCTCAGAATATTCTGGATACTTTGACAGATGGACAGCCAAAACCCAAATATCCCAATCAAATTTTAAATTTGGTCTACAGGGTTTGTAGCTGTTAGCAAGCTGTGTTTGTCTTCCTTTGGTCACTCAGAATTTATTATAGCTTTAAGTTTCTGATTTCTGTAAAACAGTTTCTCTGTTGTACAAGGCCACAATAAAATATAAAGGTCTATCTGACTTAACTATCATCTATCACAATGTAGGCCAAGAGAAGTGTCTCTTATAATGCAGTTCAAAGACTTGATGAGCTGTGCTAGGATTCAGCAGTCATAAATACTAGTTTATCTTGACAATCTGATGTCAATTCCTGAAATATTGGTCTGCTGAACTTTATAATTTCAATCTAGATCAGTGGTTCCCAACCTTTTTTTGGCCATGCCCCACCTAAGCATCTCTAAAATCCTGATGCCCCCCCCCCGTGACAGATAATTCTTACTATTCAAAAAGTGAACTCCTACTCACGCGGAGGAAGCCTAAAAGGCCATTAACTTAGTTTAAACAAAGTTCCAAAGAACATGGCATCCATGAAAGAGAAAAATAAAAGAACAAAAGACAGTAGAAGTACTGAGGAACTTAAAAAATAATAGTATGAAGGGATATGAAAAAACAGCAAATAAAGTTTCAAAACATATAATAGAGACAACTAATTCATAAATATAAATTAATTTTAATGAAATCTTTTTCTGTAACACTTTGATCATATTAATTACTATACATATTAAAATAAAGGTACCTAACAAATTCAAAATGCAATTTGAGCTCACCTCAAGATCATATTTACAACGCAATCCTATGCATGTCTACTCAGAAGTACGTACCATTTTCTTCAATGGGGCTTATTCTCGGGAAAATGTTGTAGGATTGCAGCTTTAGTCTACTTAAGTTAGTGAGATGTGCTTGTTGCCTGCTGCAGAGAGATTTTATATTTAGGCTCCAATTTAGTCAGCTTCATTCTCAAGTCTCCTCGTTCAGTGATATCCAGTCGATTTCTTTTCTTCAGTAGCACATCATTTACAGCACTAAAGCCACATTCAGCTAAATATGAAGATGGGAACGGTAACAGCAGTTTTCTTGCAAAGTAGGTTGAATTTGGGTATTTAGTTTCTGTCTCATCACAAAGCCATGCCATTGCTCCTTTTATATTGAATAAAGTTTTAAGACTCATCATTTTGCATTTCCGGGAGTTCTTCTTGGTACTGCATTGAAACATTATTGGGCTTACTCCCGGGAAAATGTTGTAGGATTGCAGCTTTAGTCTACTTAAGTTAGTGAGATCCTTGTGCTTGATGCCTGCTGCAGAGAGATTTTATATTAGGCTCCAATTTAATCAGCTTCATTCTCAAGTCTCCTCGTTCAATGATATCCAGTCGATTTCTTTTCTTCAGTAGCAAATCATTTACAGCACTAAAGCCACATTCAGCTAAATATGAAGATGGGAACGGTAACAGCAGTTTTCTTGCAAAGTAGGTTGAATTTGGGTATTTAGTTTCTGTCTCATCACAAAGCCATGCCATCGCTCCTTTTATATTGAATAAAGTTTTAAGTGACTCATCATTTTGCATTTCCAAGAGTTCTTCTTGGTACTGCATTGAAACATCAGATAGATCCACCAGCACTGGCTGCACTACCCATGTTGGAAAATCAATTTGTTTTAAATCAGAAAATCTTTCTTTCAAATCAGAGGCCAATATTTTCAGATGATCCACAATGATAAGTACAGCAGCATTTGGCATTAGCTTTGATAGCATTGATACATTTTATAACTGATTTTAGTACCTCATTAAGAACAGGAGAAATATTTTTGGACACTAAGTTCTCTCTATGAATAACACCGTGCACAAGAAGCATTTCTGGATTCTCATCTTTCATCAATTTTAAGCAGCCATTTTTCTTGCCCATCATAACAGGAGCACCATCTGCAGCACAAGATGTTATGTTTTCCATTTACATATTATTGACATCTAAGTAATTTTTTAGCTTATTATATATATCAGTAGCGATTGTGGTAGTCTCTAATGATTTGCAGAATAACATTTCTTCAGCAAATTCACCTTTATCAATATATCTTGCATAGGTTAGCAATACGGCCTCATTGTATCTCAGAGTTGACTCATCCATTTGTACTGTGAATTTTCTTGATTTCAGCTTTTCAACAAGTTGTGTTTCAATATCTTCACTCCTTTCATCTATTTTTTTTCTAACAGTATTGTTACTGAGTGGCATGGCTTTCACATCTTTGTCATCTGTTTCCAGAACTGTTTTAAGAAATGCTGATATTGATGGTTTAATTAAATCCTCCCCTATAGTATTATTTTTGCCAGATTTAGCAATGAGTAAAGACATTTCATAACTAGCCTCAAGAGTACGACTGACAGTAACAGTTTGTGCAGTGAACAGAGACTTTATTGTTGATCTTTTTTCAAACTTCTCCTTTAAAGACTTGAAGTAATTTAAATCTGAATTTACGTACACACTATGTTTCACCTTCAAATGCGCCTCAAGACGACCTCGTTTCATTGATTCGTTGGTCAAGCATTGTTGGCATAAGAGGCAGAAAGGTGACCGTTCATCATGAATAGCGAGTATGAAGCCAAGTTTTAAATATTCTTGTGAATACTGACGAACTTTTTTCTTGCTTGCACTACTCATTTTATGCATAGGGTTTGTGACTAAAAGAAATAAATGTGAGAAAAACTTATGAAATGATGCATATTATTAAAAGAAATAACTATTAAAAGAAGATGGCGCAGAAAGAGAGAATTTTTTAAAAAATTCTTAGCGTAGTTCAGTAGGTGGAGGTGAATCACACAGGTCTGGCAAGGCCTACGCATGCATGGCCCAGCCCCAGATTGCTCTGAGAGGAAAAGTCTTGTAAAACACGGCCTGGGAAAACACAGACTAAAAATAACTGTAAATCTAACAATTTCTTACTTAAACTTGGGTCCTGGTTCTGTATCCTCACTGCTGTGCTTCCCCCAGCAGCCATCCACTCTGCCTCCCCACAGAGCAGCTTTCCCTGCAACCACCCAGCAGCAAAGTCCACAGGAAAGAGAGAGAGAGAGACTCTGCCAGACTCTCCCATGATCCTTAGTGGGAACACATCTGATGGGCTGGCAGTTGCTCCCGCCCCCCCCCCCCCTCGGGA
>QLTV01001003.1:137197-160839 GCA_003457575.1 Thermophis baileyi
ACTTTTTAACCTTCTTCTTCCTCTTTTTTTTTGGGGGGGGGGGGTTGTCTCCCATATACTTCTTTTAAATTTTTTATTTCATCTACTTTTAGTTCTGCCTTAGAACTATGCCCTCTAGCTTTTTCTCCCTTCACCCTTTCCCCCTACTTTCTAATTATATAACTACCTGTTCTTGCCCCTTTTTCTCCTCTCGAACTATCTTTCTGTTTCTCCCATCTCATTTTCACATCTTTTAAAGTATTTTCCTCCTGTTCTAGTTTCTTATTCACCATCAATTTTACTAATATCTTCTTGTTGTAGTCTTCTTCATGCTGATTTCCCAGTTCTGCTGTCTCCACTGTTCTTTCTGGTACCTCTAATCCTTCGTCATTGTCCTGGTCTTTACTTGTCATTCCTTGTATTAGTTTTTCCAATTTTTGATCTATACAATCCATACAACCAAATATTCCCTTCATCTCCTTGCGTTGTTCTTTTATAGAATCCTTAATGTCTTGGTACATCGATTCCATTTTATTATCTCCACTTGTTTCCATTTTATATTCAATCCAATTCAGGAAAAGAGATCTGTGGGTTTTCCACTCCTCTTCCAATCACTTTTATTTACTTGACAATGTTCAGGGGTCACTTGTTTAAAGATCTTGTTATTGTAATATTCTCCCATATTTTTAAAGTAAATGTTTGTAATCCAGCAAATACAAAAAGTCCCAAATTTACACAATTCTCCTTTTAACAGCAGGTGGCGCTCCAGCTTCAGCTTGGTACTGCCTCTCAGCGTGATAGTAAAAGTCCAATTTTAATTATTTCAAATTTATAAATCTAATAGGAGGGCAAAGATACCAATAATAAAAAAAAAAACCAAGTTCCAGTTCAAATTCCAGTATTTTTTAAAATACCTTTTCAATACCATGTCTTCATTTTGAGAGTTCAATTTTCTTTTCTTTATTTTTTTTCAAAAACTTCTCCACTGAAATATTCTGATTTTCTTAATGTGCTTTTTCGCTGCTAGCAAATAGCTCCAATATGCTTCCCCCTTGAATTTCTTGGGGTAATTTTCAGTTTTTAAAAAATGTTCTTTTACTCAGTTCACAAGCCACTCACTTTTTCCTCTCCTGCTCAGTTTTAGGTATTCAGGCTGTCTTTCGGCTTCATGGCAGCCATGTTTGCTGCCTCTGCTCCCTGTTGTCGGCGGAGGGGGCTTTCCTAGTCAGGGAAGGGAGATGCAGCTCCCCTCTACCTGCTAGGTGGTCCCCCTTTGCTTCACCACCCCTCCAGGGTGGCTATAGTCCTGATTTGGACCCTCCGATAAGGAGAGGTCGGAGCTGACCGCGGAGCTCGCGGATCAGGCTTTCGAAGGCGCCAGAAGTACAACCGGAAGTTGTTACTTGGGTCCTGGTTCTGTATCCTCACTGCTGGGCTTCCCCCAACAGCCATCCACTCTGTCTCCCCACAGAGCAGCTCTCCCTGCAACCACCCAGCAGCAAAACCCATAGGAAAGAGAGATCATGCCAGTCCCATGATCCTTAGTGGGAACACATCTGATTGTCTGGCAGTTGCTCCCTCCTCCCCCCAGCTGGGATATCCTTTTCAGACCAGGCCCTAGGAAATGCACTTTAACAAAGACAACAATAGGTAAATGAAACACAGCTGTTTCATCACAAATATATAAGAACAATTAGCAGGCTTTCAAAAATTCAGTTAATATCTCATTTTTAAATTGCCCCCATTAAAAATCAAATTGCCCCCCTGTGGGGCGTGGGCCCCACCTTGGGAACCACTGATCTAGATCTTGGGATCTAGGTTCACCGATAGGATTGCGCTCCTCTTATTTCATTCACATAATTTCTTAGGAATTGGGGGGAAGGGGGCAAGTAGGGTGAGAACAACTAACTTGATACTAGATGCTCTTCCAACTGCCTAGGACCGTGATGGCGAACCTATGACACGCGTGCCACAGGTGGCACACAGAGTCATATCTGCGGGCATGCGAGCCATTGCCCTAGCTCAGCTCCAGCACGCATGCGTGCACCGGCCATCTAATTTTCAGCTGGCCACCCCTCCCCTTCCAGGAGTCTCCACGCGGCCTGTTTTGGATGTCAGGTAAGTATAGGGCTCGCACGGAGGCTCTGGGAGGGTGTTTTTGGCCTCCAGGGGGGTGGGGGAGGCCGTTTTCACCCTCCCCAGGCTCCAAGAAAGCCTCTGGAGCCTGGGGAGGGTGAAAAATGGGCCTACCAGGCCCACCGGAAGTTGGGAAATGGGCCGTTTCTGGCCTCCTTTTCAGCCTCCAGAGCGCCTCCGGGGGGCGGGGGAGGATGTTTTGGCCCTCCCCAGGCTCCAGGCAAGCCTCTGGAGCCGGGGGAGGGCGAAAAATGGGCCTACCAGGCCCACCGGAAGTTGGGAAATGGGCCGTTTCTGGCCTCCGGAGGGCCTCCAGGGGTGCGGGGGAGGCCATTTTTGCCCTCCCCAGGCTCCAGGAAAGCCTCTGGAGACTGGGGAGGGCGAAAAACAGGCCTACCGGGCCCACCGGAAGTCGGGAAATGGGCTGTTTCCGGCCTCCAGAGGCTTCAGGGAGGACTGCTAGGCCCAAAACAGGGTGCAGGGGGATCATGCGCACATGCGCAGGGGAGCGCTGGGGGTCATGCGTGCATGCGCAGGTGGGCGGGGCATGGGGGGCATTGAATTATGGGTGTGGGCACACGCGTACACTTTCAGCACTCAAGGGAAAAAAGGTTCGCCATCACTGACCTAGGAAGTCTCTACATGTGGAGTTCAGCCTCAAATAGAATATTAGAAGAAGAGCATTTTAGAGTCGAGTACCACTACAAAAAAAGAGCTTTATTTCTTCTTTGTAATATATCACTGTTAAAAAGAAAGAAAATTGTTCAAGAAATAAATCTACTGTTAATAACTTTAGCTGAATTAGTCAGGATTCTAGCAGCTAAGTGCTGCTCTACATGAAGATTATGGGTCATCTTTTTGCATATCACTAAAATCATGCATTACAGTGATTCAGCCTGAAAGCGACTACAGCACAATACATTATGTTAAGTTTTTCCTATCCAGTGTTGATATAGCTGATGAATCAACCATAGCTGATACACAATACTTTGAGCCTCCAAAGCTATCTGAACTTGAAATGTCAACACTGGAGTAAGGATAATAAATGCGTACAGTATTCATTTAGGAAACAGAAAGCAAATGCAAACTTGCAAGATGAGGGATAATTGGAACAGAAATTATGATAATTGTGAAAAGGTTCTTAGAATTCTGCCGGATTGGGAAACAGAATATTGACTCAATGATGTGACTGCAAAACAGACACACATTTTGGCTGTATCCATAGAAATAAAATGTCTGGATTATGGCCAATAATAATTCTGCTTCACTCTGCATTGGTCATACTCCATTTCAAGTATGGTGTCCAGTTCTTGGCATTGCACTTGAAAAAAATCAGTCACACTGGAAAAGGTTTTAAGCTGAACAATGAGGACAATCTGAAGACTAGAGAATAAATCCTAAAGAGAGATTGAAAGAATTATGAAGACTTAGTCTTGGAAAGAAAATCTGAAAAGTATATGATATTTGTCTTTCTTGAAGAAAGTTGCAAAATTTATTCTTCTGGAGTATGCAATATGGTGTATTTATAAGTACATTTATATTACACTAGCTAAGTAGCTGGCCTATATTCATAATCAAGCTAAACAGATGATGTGTCATGTTTTGAAAAATAAATTGAAGATTCCTCTCTAAATTTGAATGGAAGTGCATCCCCCATTCTTGGTTGGAAAAGGTTGGACAAACTATTTCATATCAAATTAAATAAATTTCGATTCAATACTAAGCAAGCAGATATATATTTTAATTAAGAGACATTTCTATTTTTCTTATCAAATGAAATCCACTCATTTTTTTTAAAAAAGTAGGCAGCTACAAAATACAATGAAAACAGAATGATTTAGAATGAATAGCCAAATAATGAATTAACGACATCACAATTCACTGTTGTCACATGCTGAACTCTATGGCATTCATTGTTCAAGAACAATCTGCCTGCTACATTAAAGAAAAGAAAGTACATTTACAGAATAGCAGTAGAAAGAGGATGGGAGGAATAAATGCTCTCTTGGCAAAATTCTCTTTGAAAAAATGAATTTAGATTAGGAACAAACTTGGCCTGCATGTCATAAAACTATTTTCTGAAGACAAAAAATGTTCCTGAAAGCTTAGTTAAGAGAATGCTTTTTATTTGTTAATTAGTGCTCATAAAAAGCAACAAATCACAAAGTGACAAATCACTTTTGTACTATTGCCAAGGAAACTACATGGTTGTGTCCATGTAGACACCAGAGTGGATATTGTCTTTACAATAGTTCCAAATAGAAACTTGCATCTTGTCCATTAGAGTTGCTCAGCCCCTGATAGTTACAGCCTAAAAGTTATGGAGAGACAGGAGTGAACAGATGAAAAAACCAGAACTTATCTTTTTTAAAAATATTTAGCTTATTCAAGGAAAGTTAAAATACAAAACACCTATATCACATACTAGTAGCTGGATACCCATGCTTCACTAAGAAACTATGTGATCGGGCTTGATAAATTGACAGTTAAAGCTTGAAAATTAATGAGTAGTTACGATCGGGCTTGATACATTGACACTTTAAGCTTGAAAATTTATGTAGAATGTGTAACTCCTTAGCATCAGACCATGTTAATATAAGGCAACTGGCAACAAAGTTCTTTTCAGGTGGGGAGGGGGAGTAGAATGTCTAAACTCCCAGCCCACAGGTCGGATGAGTCACGTGCTGACCACGCCCACACCCGGTTTAGCAAAGGGGTAGCATCAGAGCGTTTTAATATAAGGCAACTGGCAGTTGGAACAGAGTTGTTTTCAGATGGGGAGGGGGAGTAAAGCGTCTAACTCCTTAGCATCAGAGCGTGTTAATATAATACTGTATAAGAAATACTAATGATCTGATGGTCATTTCGAAAAATCCTTTCTTAGTGAGCACCTAGAAGCCAAGAGGAACATACGTGCCAAGTTTCAAGTTTGTAGGCTTTACAGTTCTGGAGATTTTGTGATGAGTGAGTGGTATTTGGCTTTTATATATATATATAGATTCCTCTGAATCTAGGTGGCTCTGAAGCCAATAAAAGATTTAAATTAAGAAACAGAACCCTTCTAATGGTCTAACTAAATGTAGAAGAACATTATAATAGTAAGGGGACTTGAACACTAGAACCCGTTATCCAGAGAGTTAAGGGATTACCCTTCAGTGGAACTATTTAGGCAGAGGCTAGGCAGTCATGCAGTTAAGTCTCACTGGACTTCTGCACTGAGCAAAAATAGCAATAGCAATAGCAATAGCACTTAGACTTATATACCACTTTATAGTGCTTTACAGCCCTCTCTAAGCGGTTCACAGAGTCAGCATATTGCCCCCAACAATCTGGGTTCTCATTTTACCCACCTCGGAAGGATGGAAGGCTGAGTCAACCTTGAGCCGATGAGATTTGAACTGCTGAACTGCAGCTAGCAGTCAGCTGAAGTAGCCTGCAGTACTGCACTCTAACCACTGCGCCACCTCGGCTCAAAAAGTTGAATTCACTGCTCTCAATTCTCTGTATGAACTCTGTTGAAATAACGCCCAGCTGCAAACCTGCTCTTTCAGGGGAGATGTAATCTAGCCACCCAAAACAGTTTCTGAAAGAAACTACTCAGACCAGTGCAGCCTTATCAAGCTTGAATTTCAGTTTAATGATTTCATCCATCCTATTACACAGTGTTTACACTAGTTCAGCATCCTCACCTAACTTACAGTATGTGTCTGATAGGTATACAGTTGAATGTTACAGAAGACTGATAACACTTCAGCCAGTCTAAAACCTTTGGCTGATCTCATCCAAAAGCTTCATATAGGTTTTTAAGAATGTGAGACATAGGATAGAATGTCACAGGAATCCACAAAAAGGTTCTGTAGAATCTGTTTAAAATGGTCATTAATTCTGCCTTTTGAAACTTTCTCCTAAAGATCAGAGTGAAATAATTGTGTCCTGCCTTCACACATAGCTCACTAATGATGCTACCTACCAATACACTGCAACCAGAGTCATCAAAGCTGATGATAGGTCTTGGAGAATCTTCAAGACTGCAATTCCCTTACTTAATAGAGATCTTCTATCAGAGAAAACCAGGCTATTTTGGTACCAAGCCTAGATAAAAAATTACGAGTCCATGTAATTTGCTTCATTAAAAAGTAACGGAAGAAAGAACTTGAGATTGGATAATAGTTACAGTCTAGAATTTCTTAAGGTTAAGGTGCTGGCCTAGAAACCAGAAGATTGTGAGTTCTAATCTTACCTTAAGCATGAAAACCAGCCAATCCTCTCTCAGCCCATCCTTTCTCACCTCACAGGGTTGTTGTGGGGAAAATAGGAGGAGGAAGGAGTATTATGTATGTTCACTGCATTGAGTTACTTACTGTATTTTTCGCACTATAAGACGCACCTGACCATAAGACGCACCTAGGTTTAGAGGAGGAAAACAAGAAAAAAAAAATCAGGCGGAGACTGAGAGGACCACAGATAGGTGTCCTCTCATATGCCAGCTCTCCTATTGACTCCTGCACTGCGGAAAAGAGACAGAAGAGGCAAGCAATGACAAAGACAGAAGAGGCGGGGTTCAGCACTGTAAAAGGACCCCGCCACCGCGGCCTGGCTGCTATTCACCAAAGGACCAGTACCACTTTTTTGGGGGGGGGAGTGCATCTTATGGAGCGAACAATATGGTATAAAAGTAATAAAGACAGGATTTTTAAAAATCTAATAAAACTGCCAGTTTTAAAGCATCTGGACCAGAGGTGGGTTCCTCCCGGTTCGGATCGGTTCGCCCGAACCGGTAGTGACCCACTGGTGATGTCACGATGATGTCACGGATCGGGTTCAGTTGGTGCCGGTCCGTGGACGCCGCCATCTTTTTTTGGATTTTTTTTTAAATTTTTTTGGGGGGGGATTTTTTCCAGGGTTTTTTTCTTCTGCGCATGCGCAGAAGCCGGGTTTCTGACACTGCGCATGCGTAGCCATCTTGTTTTTGTCTTTTTTGGGGAGGGATTTTTTTTGCACTGCGCATGTGTGTGTGCGCAAAGTGCACGCGTGCCCACAAGGCGCGCCCACAAGGCGCGGGAGGAAGCGAACCGGCAGCAATGTAAGTTAGAACCCACCCCTGATCTGGACCCATTCCACATTACAAACAGCATCTATAAGTCTATTCAGTCAGTCCTATCTGGTTTAGTGAAAGTTACTGGAATGGTTATGGATAAAACTACGGGTGGTTTAATCTTATTTAATCCAAATGTCTTGTTTACATTCCCTGCCCTCATCAACTGAAACTAATATGACATGTTCTTAAGAATAGCATCAAAACAATTTTAAAGACTCACTACAAAAGGTGCAAATAAGGCAGAATTAAGCACTATGGAAACCAAATCTATTCATTTACTGCACACAAATTATGTAATTGAAGGCAAGTGCATTGTCCAATTCCTTACCATCTAAGGCCCTGATGATTACCCAGGCTTGCTTAGTTTCAGAAAAGGGATTGCATTCTTTCCCCTTAGGTTGATCTAACACCATTATTTTCAAGATAAATAAGTATGTGTTGTTAACACTTCTTCCAGTGGAATAGTACTTTAGAAATGTTTCATATGTCTCAGTTCTCACTTTACATCTTTAAGGCTTATCAAAATTATCAAAATGTTATCAGGAGAAAAAGTTGGAATACGCAGTTTTCTAAAAAAAAAGGAATTAAAAAGGATGAACTATCGTGATACATTTCTTTCAGGAAGGAAAATGCCACTTAAATAATTTATTGCTCTTAAAAAAACGTGTGGGAGGATGATTCTTTGTCATATATCAGGCTGTGCTTGTATATTCTTTGCCAAGAGCTATTTTTTACAATATTATTTTCTTATGTATGGCTGTGAAGGTTTCAGAAACAAATCTGAAATGAGCAGCTTAAATATTCTCGCTGCCTCTTTCCTCCTCTTGTCTCCTCCTTGAGCTTGCCACTAGGATTGGAACTTAGCACCTCTTTGTCCATCACTTCCACCACCACCCATAATTCCTCACCCTAAAAAGGAGAAAGCTCCTAGTAAAATGCCACCACCAGCTTTTTATGGTTTTGTTGTCTCCTATCTGGCACTTTTAAAGGGAGAGGATTTTGCACCTGGGACAACAGCCAAGATTTTGTAGAAGTTTTTCCTTTTAAACATTTGTGATGAAAGAAATGGCCATTGCTAATGCTCTGATAGTGACACAATTGTGCTCAGTTAAAAAGAGAGTTAAAACAAACAATATCTGTCCCTCGATGATTAAATGGATTTTTAAATTATTATATTTAGGCCTTGTCCTAATGATGTATTTATTTGGGGAGGAGGGGGAAAGTAAACTATTGAAATGCTAGAAGAATCAAAGTTGTGTTTTTGATCTTAAATATGGACAATTATTAGCTTCATGCTATTTGTGGATGCTAGAGTTATGCTGCATTTTCTTGCAACCCAATTATATGGAAAGGAGTTCAGTAGCACAGTGGTTAGAATGCAGTAGTGCAGGCTACTTCTGCTGACTGCCGGCTGCCAGCAGTTTGAGTCTCACCGGCTCAAGGTTGACTCAGCCTTCCATCCTTCCAAGGTTGGTAAAATGAGGACCCTGATTGTTGGGGGCAATATGCTAACTCTCTAAACCACTGAGAGAGGGATGTAAGTCTAAGTGCTATTGCTATTGTTCTTTTATACTACACAGCAATGTTGAGCAGAAAGCAGTTGGTTTCTAGACACCCATCTATCTCATCCTAATTCTGAAGACAAGTCAAGTTTCAAAGAATCTGGGTTGCTAAAGGTGCATTTCCTTTATAAGAAATGTGTACCCACCCCTAAAATTAGATTGATAGATGGTGATTTCAGGATAACCTGAATTTTACTCTAGGAGGCGTTACACTAAGACTCAGAGAACTGGAAGGAAGCCAGTTGCTGCACATTAATACTCTCTCTTACCTTAGTGTTAATGTTGCTGTAGAAAATTAATGCTTCTAAGAGTACTGAAATGCCAGACAGCTATTTGCTACAGCTGTTCCCTTTCATTATGTTGTAGCAGGATAAGTTGTAGAATCCAAATAGCAATAGCAATAGCAATAGCACTTAGACTTATATACCGCTTTACAGTGCTTTACAGCCCTCTCTAAGCGGTTCACAGAGTCAGCATATTGCCCCCAACAATCTGGGTCCTCATTTTACCCACGTTGGAAGGCTGGAAGGCTGAGTCAACCTTGAGCCGGTGAGATTTGAACTGCCAAACTGCAGCTAGCAGTCAGCTGAAGTAGCCTGCAGTACTGCACTCTAACCACTGCGCCAAATAGGCATAGAATGCTGTAATCAGCATAAAATAAAACAGCACAAACTAACAAGCAAACTTCCAGGTTCACCAGAATTCTTCTCCCCCACAACAGATGTTAAATTCCATCTCTCACTTCCAGTAGCTTGTTAGGAGGGAGAAATGAAATAGAGGAAATGCTATGAAGCCTTAATGAGGTACATCTGCCTATAAAAAAGAGCTTGCGCCGTTTCTTGTGTATTGAAAGAGTCTTCATAGAGATCAGCTTCTAGGATGAAGTGGAACTTGTAAGTGGCTCTGTAAAAGGAGAGTACATAAAATAAAGAAAAATGTGATCGTTCCTATACTGTTGAACATTGGGAATTCTAAGTAATTGAAGCAGATATCACTTTCTCAATTTTAATGGTGTTGGATGCCTTCCACAGTCTTTTGTTGCCTGAGGTTGTAGGCAATTAAACATCATAGAATCTCTAGGTCCAAATAATGCAGTGTAAGCAACAACTTGAACAGGAGCAACTTCAACTGGGATGTCCATATCCAAATAGGTCAGCTTTATTAATGAAACCAGGATGCTCACATTTTTACCACCCAACTTCAAATAGTCACCTCATTTCTAAAAGACATTGACTTATTCATAGTGTCTGTTCTAGTCTCAACCTTTTCCTAGAGATATAGAATCCCCAGCTGTCTTTTCAGTTATGTTCTTTTTTTTGTGAAAAAGTAATCTGCAGATCAGGTTTTAAGATCCAAACTATCTGAAGATTATTTTTTATTAGATTTTAATCCCGCCTTTATTTTATGAGTAATTCAAGGCAGTGAACATACTTAATACTCCTTCCTCCTCCTATTTTCCCCACAACAACCCTGTGAAGTGAGTTAGGCTGAGAGACAGTGACTGGCCCAAACATACCCAACTGGCTTTCATGATTAAGTCAGGATTAGAACTCTAGTCCCCTGGTTTCTTGCCTAGTACCTTAACCACTAGACCCAAAATGGTTTTCAGTGCGCTTAAATAGCCCCTGAATTGAATCTCACAGCCTCCAGAGGTTAAAAATAAGGTGTGGATGATACCAGTTTCAGCTATTTCAACTTTTTAGTACTTGAAATAAAATAGCTGAGTTGAACACTGAGTGATTTCACAAAAATGTACTGATTTTCTATTCTTGAGCCATCTGTACCATATGTTTAACCTTTTCTTTCCAATTGCCTTTTGCTGCTGCACTTGCCTTCCAAATGTGCTAGTCCATAGTTTTAAGATAGAACTAAAGTAGCTTAGTGGGGAAAGTTTCAGATGAAAAACAGCCAAGAAGGACACTTCATAATTCCTCCCTTCAAGAGGTACTTTACATCAGGAAGCAGCCATCTAAGCTTTGTTACCCCATAATACAGCATCAGACACGTTTATTGTTTGCTAATGCATAAGTAGCTGATACTAATTTTAGATTGATGAGAATTTGTGGTGTCATTTTTTTCAGTGAAAGGCTGTTTCCTGATTTGCTTGCTTTAATTCCTCAAATTAGTTCAACATCTCTATAGAAAACATTTACGTGAATTGCATACTTAGCCAGGCATAAATCTACTTTCTGGCTTCATAAATGGCAGTGGTGTTTTCTCCATTGCAACCAGTCCTCTGAAGATGTGATATGCCCCACGGGGATTTATATAAAGAAGCAAATTCCATTTAAATCATTTGTTCCTTTTTATCCAGTTCATTTCTGAGTCAGAGCTGATAGCCCTCTTTGAATCTCTTGGAATGGTCAGGACCCAGTCTTCTTTGGTGGTCTCCTCTCACAGCTGGCTAGGCAGGCATTGAACATTGGAGTACAGTCACTTCCGGAAAACCCCAACAGCAGAAGTGTGGCAGAGGACAAGGAGGGAAAATGGCTTAGTGGTTGCAATATTCTGACCTATTGGATGCTCCACATGGAAAACCTCACTGGGCTATTGTGGCAGCAACAGGAGGGTGGTGTTTTTTTAAATTCTCCTGGACTTTTCACATTCTTTATCTTTTAAGCAAGTATAATCTAGTTTTGGTTTATAATAGTGAATCTTTAATTCTGTTTTAAGCCACATGTAAGCCACTGAATGCTTTTTATTTTACTAGAACCAATTCTAATATACAATGAACTAGCCCTAAAAACACATACTGTATAAGGTGAATGGGCTCAGAATAAACTGTACTTAACCTCAGGCTTAAACCCTCCCCCTACACATTCCTCCACACATATTTTTTCAGACTTTAGCTGGACATTCCGATATTTGAACCCTCCATCTTCCATCCCAAAACTAGTCCAACTAAGAAAAAGAGTTTATTATTTTACTATTTCTGAAAATTGCACCGTTTTCTTATTTTTTCCAGACTCAAAGCAAAGATGGGACTTGACATATTTATTTATTCTTCTCCAGAAACCTGCCTTGGTTTATTAAAGATGAACGAACCCAAAATCCTTTTTAAAATCCTGAAACCTATTCTGTACATTCTCCAGAATGAATCTAATCTAACAGAAAATTAGTATACGTTGAGACTGTTTATTCTTACTGTTTATTAAAAATAGATTCTTGATTTCATAGGTGCTGGGAGCTTAATGCTGGAAATATAAAATGGATATACCAAACTCCAATTTTAGTGGCTATTGGGGTAAGAGTACTCATATATATGTATCTAGTAAACATTGAACCTTGTTGTTGTGTATATTAGCATTTACAAAATGTTGGATGGTAGCAAAGAGTTCAGAGAAGAGCAACTAAGATGATCCAAGGCCTGGATACTAAAGCATATGAAGAACGGCTGCAGGACTTGGGTTTGGCTAGTCTAAAGAAAAGAAGAATTAGGGGCAACATGATAGCACTATTCCAGTATTGAGGGGCTGCCACAAAGAAGAGGGGGTCAAATTATTCTACAAAGCACCAGAGGGCAGGACAAGAAATAATGGTTGGAAACTAACCAAAGAAAGAAGCAACCTGGAATTAAGGAGAAACTTCCTAACAGTGAGAACAATTAACCAGTGGAACAACTTGCATTCAGAAATCATGGGCATTCCATCACTGGAGATTTTTAAGAAGAAGCTAGACAGTCACTTATCTGAAATAGTATAGGTTCTCCTGCTTGAGCAGGGGGCTGGACTAGAAGACCTCCAAGGTCCTATTCTATTCTATTCTATTCTATTCTATTCTATTCTATTCTATTCTATTCTATTCTATTCTATTCTATTCTATTCTATTCTATTCTATTCTATTCTATTCTATTCTATTCTAATTCCTATTCCTATTCCTATAGAAAATGACATCTCTTTCTTACCATCTAATGATTATTCATATTTTTTGCAGATTAGTTATGATAACCCTAGTATTTATCTATAGACAATTGCAAAAGAATGTTATGTATAAAATGAGATTAGCATCTCTACCCTCTTCTGAATGACTATGAGAGACCAACAGGGTTTTGACACTATCTCACATCATCTCATATCTAAGCCATGTGACACCTGATCATCCTTATTTGTTATTTTCTCATTTGCATATTGTTTTTAACAACTCAGATTGTGACGTAGAAGGTAGACACCAACCATTTCCCCATCACTACATCATTCAGCATACTTACAACTTACAATAGTTTGAATGTCCCTATGCTATTCTTTCAAGTTTGCTGAGTCCCATAATTATGTTTACCCATTAGAGAGAGGACTTGTAGTTCAGTGTTTAGATGCTTCTTTTGCAAATCTTAGGCTCAGTTCTTGGCTTCTCCAGATAGGATTGGGAAAATGCCTCCCATCAGCAGGCAGACAATAATTCTGAGTGAGAACATCTGACTTCACTTAAAGGTAGTTTTCTATGTTCTTATTTTCAAAGAAAGTCTGGAAGTTGAAGCCCTTTCTTTTTTTCCAGTCTTTCAAGGGAAAGGAGAGGAGAATGGCTTGAAAGTATAGCTCTATTACAATCATATCTGTTCCGCAGCTACAGTATTGCTACTTTCTTTTTTAATCCAGGAGCTTGCTCTCTCTCTCATTTGATAATTCCTCTTCCATACCCCTGGACAGTTTTTCTCTGCGCAAGAAAGCATTTTGGCTGGCAAAGAACTGAGCAATCACTTTTATTGATGCTTTTCTTTTTGTTGTACTTTATGGAACAGGAGATGACATTTTATGTCACAATCAGGAGTGAGATGCTGTGACTGCTTTTGATATGTGAGAACAAAACACTCCTTCTCAGCATACATGCCAAGTTATTGCACTGCTCTTTTATTCTTTTGAGCTGCTTGAATTATTCCAACGCTGAACTCTTTCAAAGCTGCCACTTTAAATTGCCTATTGAAAGATAAAATTACATTTCCCCTTTTCAAAAAAGTAAAAGATTCAGTTAAAATATGTTGTATTTCTTAAAGTCCTATTCTGTACTTTAAGGAGCAAAGTGCATTGCTTTGTCGGGTATGCACATTGCTGGTGCATCTCTTGGGATGAATCCTGTTTCACCATCACCCCACTAGGACAACTCACTGTGGCCAACTCACCACAACCGACTCACCCTGGCTGATTCACCCCGGGACAACTCATCTCAAGATAACTCAAGAGAGAGACAAGTGAATTGCAGCAGGCCTTGTCATGCTTTAGGTTTGAACCTTCTCAAGTTAGAAGTCCTCAAGGCTGGGGTGAGCTGCAATTCTACTTCTCCCACTCTTTAGTCATCCCGTGCTGAATTGTGCTGCAGCGAGTTGTCTTGTGGTGAGTTGGCCACGGTGAGTTGCCCCATTCCGACCCCTATGTGCCAGTTCCTGGTCTGGCTCACTTAGACAGCAGGGTAACTCAATACTGTTGGCATTACTTTCTTGCAATTAGTTGCAATGGAAGTGTAAATATACTGAGGTTTTTTACCCAGCTCTAATAGAGTGATGCATCATTTATTTTTTCATAAGTCTGTTCTAGCTTTGCTCATTTCCAGTGCTCAGTGTGAAGTTCAGAAAAGAAGCATTTTGGCAACTATGTTTATTATTTAATATAGAGATCAGAGACTTAATAAAGGAATCAGTCTAGGAAACAGTTAAATAAATATGGCTGTCACTGTCTTGTCCAGTTTTATTCAAAAATAAAAGTCATGTATTTTTCAACTAGCTTCTCAGAAGCTGTGCAGTAGCTTAGATCAAATTGGAGAGCTTCCTAGATAGGTGGGATAAATTAAACAAATGTACTAATATTGGAAGTGACTCTGGACTTTTTATACTAGTTCAGCTTTGCTGCCTGGTCATCTTGACAGTATTATGTTCCAGATAAAAGAAAGTGTTGAAATTACTGCATTACTGCTTCAGACAGGAAGGCAGTGCAGAGAGTGGTGAGGATGGCAGAAAAAAATCATTGGTAGATCACTACCTTCTATCCAGGACATAGCATATAAGTGATGCACACTCTGCACGCTCTATTTTAGACCTATTCCAGGCTGTCAGGATTGCCACAGCACATCGCCGCTGATCGCTGCCTCCGTGCGACGCGTTTTTGGCCTCTACACATCACATTTTTGGCCAGTTCCAGGTGGTGGGGATCCCTGCCGCCTGGAACCGGCCAAAAATGCGACGCACGGAGGCTGAAAAAGCGACGCACAGAGGCCAAAAACACGACGCGTAGAGGCAGCGATCAGTGGCGATGTGCTGTGGCAATCCCTACAGCCTGGAATGGGTCTAAAACGGGGCATGTGGAGGCCAAAAACGCGACGCGCGGAGGCTGAAAACGGCCAAAGGGTGGGGGCCGGCAGGTGGGCGGGGCTTCAGCAACATTCGGTGTATAAGATGCACTGCAATTTTCACCCACTTTTAGGAGTCTTATACTCCGAAAAGTACGGTATATAATGTATATAGCATGTGTATATGTGTGTTAGTATGTGTTCTCTTGAGAGCAGGCAACAGAATTTCATTTTTAATATGGGCCAGTGTGCTCACAGTAAAAAAAAAAAGATAATAAAAGTTATCTTATCTTATCTATCTTATCTAAATATGTCCTCAAAACATACCTCTAAAAGATGATAGAATAAAACAATTCTGTTTTACAGCTGAACTTTGTCCTGTTCCTGAATACTGTGCGGGTGCTGGCCACAAAAATTTGGGAAACTAATGCTGTTGGCTACGATGTCAGAAAGCAATATAGGTATGATGTATTTCCAGAAGCAGTCTCTACTAGAACTGATTTGGTCAGAAACGATGTTTTTTTACTTGTAATGAAGAAGTCTTCTATTTGGAAATACCTTGGTTATCTTTTGCCTGGAGAAAAGCCAGGTTAGACTCCTGAAGTTGTATAAAAAAAGGCAAAGATAATTTCCCTACTTTCACAGATGGCTGGACTATATATAATGAGCTCAAGGTATAGGAGGATTAATTTGAGTTAGCATTAAGAAAAACTTGTTTAAGATAATATAGCAGTCTCGGTCATGGATGTTCTCAGGCAGAAGACAGGCAAAAATCTTCTTCCCTGAATTTTCTACATCATCTAAAAGGCTGAACTAAATGATCTACATCACAGTTTTTCAAGCTGCTTTGAACCCTAGAAGTTCTGGGAAAATATGCACACACAATGTCTGTGTATATATGCATCACCATGTTTTCTATTGGATTTAAAAGCCCATTTAGGGATACAAATTGCTAGCAGGTTTTGTACACCAAGCTCTGTATGAAATTAAACTTAAAAGAAAGTGTCAATGTTTGGGGATGTGGAATCATTTTTGACTCCTAGTATTGGCTGCAGAATTTGATTTAAATCTAGACATTTAAATGTTTGACAAACTCCTTTCTGATTCTGGTCTGTCTAAAAATGAATACAAAAACAGCAGAGTAACACAGTGAAACATATATTCTATAATCAATTTATCTTTCATTTCTTCCCCTTCAGGGGTATTCACCTGTACATAATATTTCCACACCAAAATGCAATTATTTCTTAGTAATTCTGCCAATGCGTATTGACTCATAAAAGTTTTTCTTGAATATTGGAAATGATTTATAAAAAGAAGAAAAGGAACACACGTTAACAGGAAGAGAAGCCAATATTGTTTTCATAGAATTACTAATCTACGACTTAGATGGACCTAACTTATGTTATGTTGGAGTGCTGCTGAATCGATTAACCCCAGAAACATATTGAGGCCAACTGATGTCCTAAGCACAGCCCTTCCATTGCTTCACTGATGAAGTATTATGAGTTTGGTGATTTTCTTGCAGATGTTTCATTAGCAAATTAGGTAATATCTCAATGCACTGGTGATGTTATCTAGTTCAGTAATAAAACATCTGCAAGGACACCATCAAGCTCAGAGACCACCAAGGTCCCCATAGTTTAACCCCAAATTACAAATATCTTCTTCTATGGGAGACTTTTGACTCAGTAAATGCTGAACAAAACTTGAATGTGGCAGGGAAAGAGTTAAGGGCATGATAGCTAAGGGAATAAAACTGTGGGTTGCCACTTCCCTTCCTGCTCTAAGAATGTACTTATTTTGCATAATAGTTAATCCAGGACTAATTAAACCACAACTGTAATTTTTGAGGACAGAAGCAGTCTTCTAGCAAAAAAACCTTTTATTCATCTAGCTCTTCTGGATTTTAGACAATGATCTTTACTAGTCTCCTCTGAAAAATATAGTAACTGAATCTTCTGCATGCAAAGGAGCACTTGATTTCTGAATTTTATTTATTTATTTATTTTTATTTTATTTATTTATTTTGTCAAGCATGTATATGATTACAGCAAAGTATAAACATTAATATGAGTATATAATAAGTACAAACATGGTTTTGAGTACATATTTTTCGAATACATGGGGACTTTAGGACAGGGACGGTAAGCACGCTGGTGCGCTTATGCACGCCCCTTACAGACCTCTTAGGAATGGGGTGAGGTCAATGGTAGACAGTTTAAGGTTAAAGATTTGGGGGTTTGGGGAAGAAACTACAGAGTCGGGTAATGTATTCCAGGCACTGACCACTCTGTTGCTGAAGTCGAATTTTTTGCAATCAAGTTTGGAGCGGTTTACATTAAGTTTGTATCTATTGTGAGCTCGTGTATTATTAATGATGGCCCTTCCTCGCCATAATTGCTCAAACAATCTGTACATTCCTTCTTGTTGGCTTATCTAATAGTAATCACATTTAAGCCAGTTTTACATGGAGATTCATGAATGTGTTAGATTACTGGCAATAAACTGGTAATTCCATTATCTGGATTTTCCAGTTGTATTGGATGAATAAAAAGGGATCACTATTCAAAAGAGATGATGAAGACATCTAAAAGTTATTGTAATAATACCCTAGCATGCTGTGTCTCTTTTGACCAACTTGAAAGCAGCTAGCAATAGTTTTGAATATGTAACTTCACAAATACAGAAAGGACATATAGAATGAGATGCAGACAGATTGTAAATCTATTTCAAAATAAGGTTTCCAAATATTTGAAGTCCTCTCATGTAATTATTAAGAGCTGTTTGTCAGATCATAATTCACAATCAGGTTGAAAATAGTACACAAAAACTAATACTTACAAAAGTATCCTAGGTCCTCACACTGATTAAACATCCCTCTTACACACACACCCTGCACACAAATAGAAATTTAAAAAATCAAATTAATATTCACCCAGGACAAGCTGCTGACATGCTGTGCTTTTTATACAATGTATACAATGTGTTTTTGTAGTTCACCAAACTTCATAAACTGGCACTCCCAATTAAAACTAGAAGCCTTTGGGTGTGTTGTTACTATTTTTTTTTAGTCTTGCTATCAAGTTAATTAAAGCCAGACATTGCAGGGGTGGATGGATAAATATGCTTTACCGAGTTCCATGCTGCAAACCAATTACCCTTAGGGAAAAAATACGAAGCAATGATATAAGCCATATTTAACTATGTTTATCTGATAAATAAAATCAGAGATAAAGCAAAATAAGCAGCAACGTTCTGAATGGTAAACTGCTACTCTTGTTTCAGTTCTGCAACAAAGAGTGTATGTACTGTACAGGAAGAGATAGTCATGAGATTATAGCAATAGGAAGAATGACAAGCATCATAACAAACAACTCCAGAAATATTCTTCCAGCATCAAAATGAAGAATAGGAAATCTTTGGTCAACCTATAAAGATTTCTAGCCTCCGAGTGAGATCAGCAACTACTCCAGGTAGAGCAGGAGTCCCCAATCCCTAGGCCGCAGCCCACTACCAGGCCTTGAGCCTTTCGGAACTGGGCTGCGGAAGTGGTGGGCGGGCGAGCACATGCGCATGCATCCCCACTTGCACAAGCAGCGTGTGAGCACGCTCCATTTGTACATGCGGCAGGCACACGTGCCTGGTGCTTACGCAAATGAGTTGCACACGTGCATGTGCTTGCCCACCACACACGCAGCAGAACCATCCCCTCTCTCCACCCACCACCCACTTGTCCACAAAGCCAAAAAGGTTGGGGAACTCTGAGGTAGAGCTTCCACAGAAGTAACTCTGCTTTGTCCAAACTTACACATTCCCCTTTAGCAAATACCCTTTATAGCTAAGAAACTTTGAATGTGTAAGATTGCAGTTTATGTCATGTTCATCTTATGCAGCATGTGACAGTCTCATAATTATAACTTATCTTAACTTTCTTCCAGAAAACTAGCAAAATCCACTTTAATTTTGGTCTTCGTCTTTGGTGTGCATTACATTGTCTTTGTGTGCCTACCTCACACGTTCACTGGGTTAGGCTGGGAGATCCGGATGCACTGTGAACTCTTCTTCAACTCATTCCAGGTCTGGTGGCATGGTACTACCTTATCATTTATGAACCACTCAGATGTTCAGATGTTCAGTTACAAAACTGGCCACATTGCCATATTGCTTGCTGCAAGAGATAACTAATGAAAAGGAATGGCGTGTTCCAAAATTCAGCAATAATTGAAAAGCAAATTATACTTATATTGTAAGCATGCAGTTTAGTCTGCACACATTTCTTAAACTCTGAAAAGCAACCCTAAAGTCCTCTGGATAAGACTAAGAAGAGAGATGATTCCAAGGGCTTCTTATTCCTCTTTTCTACTGAAGATGCTGCATAAAAGAAGCACCAGCTTTCCTATAATTCTCCAGATGTAGCTAGCTTTTGATCTTTCAGTTTGACCACAGGAGTTGGTATGTATTTGTAGCAAAATTGATTGCAGTTCTCAAATCCCATGTCATAAGAAATCTGTTTGCTTCTAAAGCTCCACAATATCCTTCTGTTGTTTTCTCAAAGGATTGGCACAAGAAAGCCCTGAAAAAATATTTATCGGTGGAGTTTCTTTTGTAAAAATATTTTCTATGTATGTGACGATCCAAGATTCTTTAGCAGTATTTGCACTTAAAATCTTCTGCATTAAAGATGTGAAGTAAGCACTGAGCCTACTTTATGAAACAATATAGTCCTTGGACAAAGCAAATGAAATACAGCTTCAGCACAGTGATCATGCCATAACATTTAATGCCTTCCAATCTCTGTTGCATGAATTAAAAATACAACAATCCTGGAGGAATAGAAATAGAATAGAATAGAATAGAATAGAATAGAATAGAATAGAATAGAATAGAATAGAAGAATAGAATAGAATAGAATAGAATAGAATAGAATAGAATAGAATAGAATAGAATAGAATAGAATAGAATAGAATAGAATAATAACTATTATCACTTTGAATGTACACTAATTGGCATATGTTAAAATGAAATTTTGTTGCTTACAGCTCTCAAAGGGTCACCACCTCCAATGTACACTACATGAACATGACAAATAAATAAATACAAACATATGTATATACCCACATATATTATATGACACAGAGAAATTATTATGCTCCATCAAAAGCTGCTAATTAAATTTATTTTGAAATGAAATGTATTTATAACATTTCAGAATCTCTTCTGTTTCCTCTACACCTTTTCCATTGCATCACCCAATCATTGAAGATCACTGTAAAATTATTTCTAGACTGACAGAGTGGAATGATATCTTTAAGAAGATACCTCTTACAGATAAAGCTATATTCTTGCTGTGGTTTTAAACAAATTTAAGAACTCCTAGTAACACATTGCAAATATTGTACACATTCTTTCTTAAAAGAATGAGATTATGTGCTTGCATTATACTTCAAAATTTATTGAATCTAGTTTCCCCAGGGTATTTATAAAGCCAAAACCAATCTTAGATCTCTCACAAACTCTATTAATGTTTGATCATTATACATTCAAAAATAAAATAAAACCCACCCAGATAGGTTGATGGAAGTCTGTTACCCACACAATGAAAATGTTAAATTTACATTATAAAGCCATTACTAAATCAATCTTAAAACTATTTTTAACACTAAAAGAACTAACCATAAAACTCTACTGCTACCGGTACCTTAATACAGTAGTAAACATGAACCCTAACACCAATATTATCCAAGCCTTAATTTAGTACTATTTTAAACCTTGCCAAACTGTAACACTAGTTTAATAACAATAGATTTTGTTAGCATTACAGTTCAGCTAACCTTAATCCCAATATTGCTCTAACTATACACAACAATCTAGCACTAAATCTAAACCCATCCAAAACTATTTAATTATATCCATCTAATCTTAACTCCAACCTGAGCCAAACCTAATCCTAATTCGACCCTAAAATTTGGCCATAAAAACAAATACTAACTAAGCCTTAAACCTTACACAAACTTAGCACCTAACCCCAACTGTAACTTAACCCTGCTGTCAATACTAACCATAAATTTTAACACTCACCTTAGCTATAACTTTACTATAAACTATACAATAACCCTAATGCCTAATGGTAGTCATAATCCAGATTCTTAAGTCCTTATAACAATACTAACCTTAACTCTAACTCTAATCCTGTTACCATAAATCTGGTCCATGCTATAGATATAGATTTTATTGTGAAATATATTAATTTAGTTTATGGGTTTTAGTTTATAATGATAATTACATTCCTTTTTAAATTCTTATTCTCAATTCCTCCCTCAGGGCTTTTTTGTCTCTATCATCTATTGCTACTGTAACGGAGAGGTAAGTTTCTAGTGGATAATGGATGTGCAGTTGGTGTGTGTGTGTGTGTGTGTGTGTGTGTGTGTGTGTGTGTGTTTTCATACTTGTGCACAGGGATACCATGGGTTGCCCCTCTCTCTCTTGGGGGGGGGTTCTTATCTCTCCCTCCCCCCCATGTTACACTCTCCCAACAGTCTTTTCTCCTCTACGGAGAAAATTTGCCTGTGTCTCTTTATTTCAAGGGGATATGCATGGAAAACTACCTCTGCTTGCGGCTAGCTAGCCTTTCTGTAGCTAGCAGAGTGGCTGGGATGTACAGTAGGTTAAATTTATGTCAAAATGAGTCTGCTGAGCCCCACAAATATGCATTGCTTAATGTTGATTAAGATCAAGGAGCTAATGATTGGAAGAAAGAGAAAAGGAAAATATCAAAGAACCGGCAGGATTTAATTCATAGTTCATTTTTCAGGCACAAAAAAGGGGGATGGGTTAGAACAAAATAGGTTTATTTACAGAATAGAGTTGGAAGGGAACCTTGGAGGTCTTCTAGTCCAACCCCCTGTTCACGGAGGAGACCCTATACCCGTGATGGCGAAACTATGGCACGCGTGCCACAGGTGGCACGCGGAGCCATATCTGCCGGCACGCAAGCTGTTGCCCTAACTCAGCTCCAGCGCAGATTTTTGGCTCACGCGGAGGCTCTGGGAGGGCGTTTTTGGCCTCTGGGGGGCCTCTGGGGGATGGGGGAGGCCATTTTCGCCCTCCCCAGGCTCCAGGGAAGCCTCTGGAGCCTGGGGAGGGCAAAAAACAAGCCTACTGGGCCCACCGGAAGTCGGGAAATGGACCGGGGGGGGGTCGTGTGCGCATGCGCAGGGGGCAGGGCAGCGCATGGGGGTTCGTGCACACATGCACGGGGTGGGGTGCATGGGGTGCATTGAATTATGGGTGGGCACGCGCGCACGCGTGATAGCGTGCACGCACGTGCTTTCGGCACCCGAGGAAAAAAAGGTTCGCCATCACTGCCCTATACCATTCCAGACAAGTGGCTGTCCAGTCTCTTCTTAAAAGCCTCCAGTGATCAAGCACCCACAACTTCTGAAGGCAAAAGCTGTTCCACTGGTTGTTTTCACTGTTAGGAAGTTTCTCCTTAATTCTAGGTTGCTTCTCTCCTTGAATAGTTTCCATCCATTGTTTCTTGCCTTGCCTTCTGGTGCTATGGAAAATAAATTGATCCCCTTCTCCTGTGGTAGCCCTTTAAATACTGGAACACTGCTATCATGTCACCCCTAGTCCTTCTTTTCTCTAGATTAGCCATACCCAATTGCTGCAACTGTTCTTCATATGTTTTAGTTTCCAGGCCTTTAATTGTCTTAGTTGTTTTTCTCTGCACTTTTTCCAAAGTTTTAATATCTTTTTTGTAATGTGGTGACCAAAACTGAATGCAGTATTCCAGGTGTGGCCTTACTAAGGTTTTATAAAGCAGTACTACATGTTATCTTGACTCTATCCCTCAGTTTATGCAACCAAGGATTGCATTCGCTTTTTTGGCTGCTTGACTCATGTTTAAGTGATTGTCAATTAGGACTCCAAAGTCCCTCTCACAGTTACTGTTTTTGAGGCAGGTTTCGTCTAATCTGTACTTTTCTGCCTAAGTGTAAAAATTTGCTTTTCTCCACATTAAAGTTCATGTTGTCATTGTTCGTGTTTCCCCGAAAATAAGACACTCTCTTCCCAATGATTTATTTAAACAGCCAAGCGCTGCCAGGAAGACTTTTTCGCCTGCCAGTTGGAGCCACGGACAGACCCCACTTTGCCTTCTGCAAACGACCAGCGGCCAACTAACTAAGTCCGGGGGAAAGCCGCAGACGGGGAAAAGGGGCGCGCGCGGGGAGGGTCATTTTGTCCGACAGAGTTTTCTGCCGGGCCGCATGAGCTCCGGAATCTTCGGAATTAACGGAGCCTGCGAGGCCAGACTGAAACCGAAGGCAACCCCAACCCACTCGCTCTCTCACACACATGCACGCACACGCACACACACACACAAGGAAACTCTGCCGGGAAGAGAGTGCACGGCTATCTCTCTTCCCCCCGCTGCCACCCTTTCACGCCCCCCACTTCCTTTCCAACTGGAGCATTACATAACCCTGCCGCTTTGGCAGACAATGCAGCCCAGCCTTGGTGAAATTCATCTCCTTCTGCTCGGAGGACGCCGCTGGGCTTGCGGCTCTCCCCCCCCCTTCCCCCCCCAC
>QLTV01001003.1:161048-176459 GCA_003457575.1 Thermophis baileyi
CCACGTGACACCCCCCCGCGCTGGCCAAGATCGGCAGGCCAGATTCGGGGAGCTGAACGCGCTGCCGCCACCCAGGAGGACAAGAACGTGAGAAATGGGCTCTGTCACAGTGCCTCCTCTCTCTCTTCTTATCCCGAGTGGCAGCGGTGCGTCTGGCTCACCGAATCTGGCCTGCTCATCTCGGGCGGCAGCAGCACTGACCCGATCCTCGCTGGCAATGCTGCGGGCAAGAACCGGCCACGCCAATCCCGCTTCATGGCTGCGCAGACAGCCCACACTGGCCACTGCTCGGAGCTCCGGCACCAGTCCCCCTCCCCCAAGGCCCAGGTCGACAGGACTAGGACTGGCAAGAGTTTTTTTGCGGCTGCTCTTTTTGCGGCCGCCACTAAGAGAAAGGGCGTGCGAACTAGAGTTTGTGAATGGCAGGTGCGTGTGGGGAGCGTGGGGCATGTTCCCCCTCCCTTTCCCCCCTCTCCGGCCTCGCCTCCTCACGTTGTGTTGTTTGCGTGGCAGCTGCGCATGCGTCTAAATATTTGGGGAGGGCTTATTTTGGGGGGGGGCTTATTCTAGCGCATGTGCCGAAAAGCCTGATTGGCCTTATTATGGGGACATGTATTATTTTCGGGGAAACACGGTAGTAAGGAAACAACTTGGATCAATCCACGAAATGAAACTGGAAAAAAACAAGGTTCAACATTTGCATGGATGCCTGTTTCTTTCTGATTCTCCACCTCTTCTCCAAACTGGGATGGATTTCTTACCTGGTTGAAGGCAATCGGGGAACAAATACCATCTCTTCCAGAGAGGGCAGCGAAAGAACAAAGGCAAAACAAAGCTGGCCTCTTCTGAAAGCTCACCTGGAGAAGAGAATCTTTCTGCTCCCAACTGGTTGCCTAGAATGAGAGTTTCCCGGGTGATGAGCTACAAATATTCTCCTTTATTAGGTTCCTGGGTTTTGCTTGTCTCTGCCCAGTCTCTAGAATGGCAGGTTTAGATTTCACTTCAGAATTCTTGGGATGTTTCCTCCTCCTTTGCTGCAGAATATATTAATTTATCTGAAATAAATCTCTTCCTCCCTAGCTGTAGAACAGTAAACAGAAGCAACTATATCATTTGTCTCTGTTGCAATGGTTTGTATATAGGCATGTTCATGTCTGAAGAACAATAATTACAGGTTCAGAATAGGTTTCCATAACTGTATTAAATCCAAATTTATTCATGCTTAGAGTATATTTATTTAAATCAATGGGATTTGTTAGTTACAAAGTTACATAGTGCAAGCTGTATTTGATTAATGTCAACTGGAACTTTCTCTGCATGAGAGAGAGATTATATGGGTTGCCCTGACTCCTAGCATTTATTTATGATTATATGCCCAATGAAATGTTGCCATGGAAGATAGCATGTTTTGTAAGTCAGGTATTATTGGATCCTGCTTTACAAAAAAAAAAAAACCCCACCAAACAATTTAAGTAATAAAAGGTGAATGATGTCCATCTTAACTGAGTGGTCAAGTAGAAGAATAAGTGGGAAGCAAAAGTATGCATCAGAATCTTGCTTATGATTCACCTCTCCCTCTTAATATACCTGTTCACTTGGTTAATTATCTCTTCAGATTTATTTTTGGTATAGAAAGGAAGTTGAGAGGTCTGACTAATACATTAAGTATCAATCTTAGTATTTGCACAGAATACAAAAAATTATTCTTTTGAAGACTTGTAATTTTTCACAGTCACTAGAACCAATATATACATGTAACTTTTATTCTGGAGCATTTCTTGTTTTGCTTAAAATCAATTCTAACCCTCATGACAATGGGAATAGAATTGAAACTACCGGTAATTCTGTCAGCAAAGCTTGTGCTCTTAGTGACTCCTTGTTTTCCCATGATATGTGCTGTAGTACTGCTGCTCCATATTCTTTTAGTCATAGTCCCCTACTCACTACCTATTACTTATTTTTAATTATAATGTATTTATTATATTTATATCCCATATTTCGTCTACAGAAGTGGTCAGTAAATACACTCTTCCAATTCATCCACAACAATAACTCTGTGGGATTATTGGCTAAGTGATAGTAATTGGTCTAAAATCATCCAGATAATGTTTTAGTTGAGGGGAAACCTGAACCTGGCCTTCCTTAGTCCCAATTCAATACCTTAAACAGTGTGCTACACTAGCAAACTATACATCCTTGTGGAAGAGTACAGTATATTCAGTTGTAAATATAATATTAAAGGATAAACTTACTGTAATTCTAAGTGAAGGTGAGATAAGCTGTTCAAAACATTGGCTTCTTCCTGGCATTTTGATCTGGACATGTTCTATTTCCTTAGGTGCAGGCTGAGCTCAAGAAGACATGGGCTAAATGGCACTTGGCCATGGACTGGAAGAGGACTGTCCCTTGTGGGAATTCTCACTGTGGTTCTGTCCTCACTAACGTGACTCAGAGCACCAGCAGCCAGGCTCAGATGGGTGCCAGCTCTCGCATGAGGCTGGTTTCCAGCAAGGCATGCAGGAATGGCCCAGGACAGATCGATGCCCATATAAATTTGCCTGGGTATGTTAGGAGCAACTCTGAACGTGACTGCATGCCCCAGTGGGCTCAAGAAGAGGCTGATGAAGAGGAAGAGAAGAGGCTGGATGGTATTTCTCTCAACAAACCTTCTAGACTTCAGAACAATCATGCATGTTTTCTCGAGGAAGAAGCAAACCAAATGGAAATAGAGGCATCACTTTAAAAAGTTGGGGTGCAGGCAAAGGATTACAAATGTGAAAATGTCATCACAACTTCGTATGAGTATATTTCGACTCACCTAATCCAGACCCATGTACAGATTTCTTAGCCGGAGGCTTTCTCCAACCAGCAATGTATCCAAAATCATTTTGAGTGGAGATTATGGTTCTTCAACATCTGAACTCTCATCTCTTCATAACAAATTTTTATTGCATGATATTCCTGTGTTAGCAAGAAGCAAAGGTACTTATAATGATAACATTTAGATAAAGTTATTTTGAGTCAATTGACATTTAAAAAGAACTTTCAGAAACAAAAAGAACCTATATTCATCAGCGATATTCAGTAATAAGTTCTAAATCTTAATATAATTTTGACTTGAAGTCTTTTCCTTTCAAAATGAGTATTAACAAATCCACACATCTATATTATATGCAGATTTATGATTTCTACTCATTTTTTATTTAAAAATGTATCTGAATTAATTTTTCTTAATTGTACTATATATATATTTTTCTTCCATTACTGCAAGCTCTGCCCCTTCCCCCTCCATCCTATCAGATATCCTCATACTTTTCCACAAAGATAGTAGTAGTGTAGACATTTTTAGCCACAAAGAGATATAATGTGAAGTTATTTATACTGTTCTCTTTTCACAGTCTTTGTTTACTCCTTAGCAAACTCGCCTTACTATTCAAGGAGCAAATTATTTACTTGCAATCCAGCATTCCACTGAAGTATACCAGCTAATATACAATATACTAAAAACAATGCAACATACAATCAAATAACATCCAGATGATATTGTCTTGGTTAGTCTTTGTTAAAGGCTTGGTTTTTCCTCAAGTGTTGAGGCCAAATTGTAAACTGAACCTGGCATGGATGACATTTTGACTGTATGACAGTCTCAAAGGCCTAGTTACCCTGAAGTATTTTTTAAAAACGGATATATTGTGTTTTACATTTTTGTGTTATGAGGTACCTAGTATCACCAGGTTGAGTTGGGTGACCAGACAAATTTTATAAATAATATAACACGACTAGAAAATACAAAATGGATTATAGATCCCAAGTGGCAATTAATATAATTAACCAGAAAATTCCGCAAAATATTTTTTGTTGGCAAAGTTCATTTAGAATCTTATTATCCAGCTAAAAACTATGGTGGCATAATAAGGGCTCTTTTGTCTTTCAGAAAGTAATTCCAAGTATACTCCCAGTTACTAGTGCCTTTGATTTTTCAAATAGGCAGACATTTTAAACTTGTTTCTCTAATAAGAAAGAAGCAAAATCTAAAATTCAGTGCCATTATAACGTCAAACAAATGGTTATAAGTTGAGGACTACCTACCCTGTTTTTCCCAAAATAAGACATCCTCTGATAATAAGCCCAATCAGGCTTTTGAATGCATGGCAATAAGGCCAAGCACTTATTTCAGGGTTCAAAAAAATATACGACAGGGTCTTATTTTCGGGGAAACACGGTATATGAATTATTTTGCCCTATATAAAGTTAGGCCTTGCTTTCAGTGAAACACTTTACAGGAATGGTCTCATAAGATTTCAATGACTTCATTCAAAATGTTCAACTATTTGTCTGAAATGGTATAGGATTTCCTGCTTGAGCAGAGGGTTGGTCTAGAAGACCTCCAAGGTCCCTTCCAACTCTGTATTCTGTTATTAAGCTTATCAAGATTACTCAGAATAAACTTTAGCTCTAATCTGGGTCGGTCACTGGGACCAGAGGTTTAGTCTTCCCAGCTTTCAGACTCGTGCTGGAGCCCATTCTCAGGGAACGTCTCTCTAGCAGAATGTGTGCTTTGGCCTATTCTCTGTATGGTATTTATATGGTGCCTGTTGTGTGTTTTAGGTGTTGATTGGGGTGTTGATGGCTAGCTATTAAGTCATTGGCTGTTGTTTCCTTGTGCTACCAAGCCCTTAACCTCCTAAGTACTTGATAAGCTGGTGGTAAATCAGCACTCCTGTTGACTGACAAGGGGGCCATTTTCCAGGCTTCAATCACTTCCCTGGCTATTTTTGTGCCTAAGCTCACAATCTTAGTAGCTGCAAAATTGAATGTATTCCTTGTTCAGTGCAATGTGAGGCTACCAATGAGTTAGCACGTGTCTGAAAGGTCAGAAGACAAAGCCTCTGGACCCATTGACAGACCCAGATTGGATCCTGCAAAATTATCCTGGGACATGTATATTTGCCTTCATTCATAAAACTTTAGCTCTATTCACAGAAATCTCACACACAAGAATTACAGAATTGAAACAATCTTTTGATGCCTTCTTAACCAATGTAAAGTCAATCTAAAGCTAAAGTAAATATTTGGCAACACATTTTACCTCTGAGAATGTAAGATGCCAACAAGGAGCTGGAAAGATCTGGGGGAACAATAGGTGAACAACAGTTACTTAATCCTTCCTCTGCTTGCTGTTTTTCTATACCAGTGGTTCTCAACCTTTTTAATGCCGCGACCCCCGTGACCCCCGCCCTGCCGCCGTGACCCCTGCCCCGCCCCCGCCCCACGCGCGATGAGGTGACAAAGGGGGCATGGCACCAGGGGTGAAATGCTCCCAGTTCGGCCATGGAACCCAAATGGCAGCAGCCGGGCGGGTGGGCGAAGTCTCCCGCTTCCGTTGCTACCGCCAGTTCGGCCATGCCTACGGGTCGCCAGACAGCCGGTAGCCACGGAAGCGGGAAACTTCGCCCACCCGCCCGGACACTGTCATTTGAGTTCTTTTACCCTCTGTGCATGCGCAAAGCGTTCTGCGCATGTGCAGAGGGTAAAAGAACTCAAATGGCGGTGTCCGGGCGAGTGGGCGAAGTCTCCTGCTTCCGTGGCTACCGGCTGTCCGGCGACCCGCAGGCACGGCCGAACTGGGAGCATTTCCAAGATGGCGGGCTAGTGCGCGCGGCGACCCCTGTAAAAAGGTCGTTCGACCCCCAAAGCGGTCGCGACCCACAGGTTGAGAACCGCTGTTCTATACCTCTTGAATTGCCAACATTACTTTTTGAATGATCCCAAAAGAGGTGTAGGGGAAAGTAATGGTGAAGTAAATGCAAAAACTGATTTCCTGTTTTCAGGTTGTCTCTTTTATGTTACCTTCTCACTCTGTTGCCTTTTGTTCATATTTGTCCCATATTTTGGTGGGGTGATGCCAAACAATTCAATAATGATAACATACAATATTTAAATCAGTGCTATTTAAAAAGTATTTGATTTTGCATGTTTAAATTGGTTACTTGTTTTTCTGTGGTTGAATTATTTATTTGTTTTAGAATTGTAGAACCGAATAGCCTTGCCACATGGCTGCTGATAAATGCATTAAAATGATCGAATATTGTCAAATGGTCTGTCATATACATAAATCATTGCACTTTTAAAGTTTTCCTTCTTTTGTCTTGTCTAATTAAAGTACTGAGTGGTGTTGTGCTGCTTACCAGCCAGTTGTCCCACATTGGCTAAAATAGTAATGTTTGTGGTGAAGCATGTGCCACCTAAAAATACTTCTGAGAAATCTTACTGATTGAAAGGTAAAAGTGCAAAAAGTGAAATAATTTCAATAGTACAACCCAGTCATATGCCTCTGGTTAAGCAGAGTAGCGGTATGTGACTAAAGATGTTAATCCTTCCCCTCTTTAGGAGATAGATCAATCTCACCTCATTCAAAATAATAAAATAAAATAAATCAATGTGTACCCCAAAACTACTATAGTAATCGGGTCTGGAAGAGAGTTTCTATGGAATAGATGGGAGTAGCAAAGACCCTCTTTCCTGATTTGTTTCTGGTAAATGAATTTCACTGTTGAAATGCGATTTGAATTACTAATATCTTATCTTTTAATGCATCTACCTGCCAACATGTCAGGGTATAAAACAGAAATGAATTTCTTATAATGTACCTCATATCCTGTATTCCCACTTGAGTTTTGTTTCTAAGCACAAATCAAGAAATATGTTTAAATAATGAGAGCTTGCTGAAGATGAAGTGGCATTTGTCTCTGTGGAAGAAATATTTCACAAGCATACCAGTAAGCTGTTGAAGTGGCTGTTATACACACTTATGCATATTTCTTAGCGATTTCAGTGCCTGGAAACATTTTGCTTACTTAGCTGACATAGTAAAACTGTCATTCATAGAAAAAAAAAACAACCTGAAAATTCTGCAGTTATTCTTCTGTCACTTAGTTGGGTGAATTGATCAAGTTACCATAATTCTTGTTGATCATTCTAGTCTCTCAAGAAGCACCAATTCTCATATCAAGTCTATTAATTTTTCCATAAATCCTTTAAAATATAGCTTTATTAACATTTGGGGCACATATTCCAATTATCATAATCTTGGTGTCATTCAAATTAATTTTCCACTTCTACATATATTGCCACAATCATCAGTCAATATTAATTTTGGTTATAATTGTGAATTTAATTTATTTTTATTTTATTAAATTTATTTGCTGCCTATCTTGTTCTAAAGTGATTGTTTTGTACATCTGGGCTTATGTACAAAACAATCCCATTTTTCTTACTTGCCCCTATCAAAATAAATTTCTGTCTCAAATTTTTATAAATCAAATATTTTGTATCTTTTTTTCATATATATGTTTCCTGTAGATAAATTACAGTACATTTGTTTTATTTATTGTTTTAAATAATGGAATACATTTTTTTCTTTTGTGTGGTATTTTGCCCCATTTATATTCCATTGTAGACATTTAAAATCCATATTTATGCTCTAAGTTTTAAAAAGTCTGTTCCTGTAGAGACTGATGTATCATTCCTTCTGGCTCACTTGCATTTCTTCCAATTCTTTAAACCTTTCAAAGATATTTCTCACCTCTAGGACTAAAGTAACCCTCCTTACTTGCAGATACCTCTTGTCCTCTTTCCCTGGACTGTCTGAGCACCCCTTCCCTCGACTTGTACATGGCATAAGTCGGATCTCGTAGGGCCTTCGCCATTCCCTGCTATACCCCTATACTCCTTACCTGAGATTCCCTTGCTTCCCGCTTAACAACCCACATGTCTTGGGCTAGGACGACCACTGGGACTACCTGGATTGCCATCAGTAGGTGATGTGGTCATGTGACTTCGTGCTTTACAGTCACATCACTTAGCAATGACAATCCTGGTCCCAATTGCAGTCGTAATCCATCTGTATTACAGGTTCGTCAATTTTTTAATTCATCTTTTTTATTTACAAATTTCATCACAAATTATTTACAAATTCTATTACAAATCTTTCTTCCTTTCTCCCTTCAAATATAGCCAGATCCCTTAATTGACACAATTATTGGTGCAGTTGCAGATTCAGTCACTGCTGCTGTGATATTTTTCCCCAGCTTGTCAAACATCCTCTAAAATTTCTGAACTAATCCTTTGTCTGTAATTTGCTTTGATCTTCCACTTTCTTTAATTTCTATTGATTTTCTGGTAGTGGCCATTTTCTTTGTTTTTTACTGTAATCCAGAAAGAGAAAGGGAAATATGAAAGAGTATTCTCATTCTCTCTCTTATATATGTATATGTGTATATGTGTAATCTTTTACAACTTCCAGTCTCCTTATCTCTTTGTTTAATGAAATCAATCAATTGCCCTTCTTAACAAGTTTTAACAATCCTCTTTCCTATGAAGGTATGTATTATTTATTTAATAAACTTCAAAGTATTTTAAAATAAACAATAACCCAAATTCAACTGTCCACTTAAAACTTTTTGCTTCTGATTCTTTTAAAGTCTATACAGTTACTTCTTTACTTTAATCCTGCTCACAGAATGAAGGAACACTTACTGAGTAGTTTAGGTACTCTGCTGCTTAGAAGAGCTCTATAACTATTAGAATTTTTTTGTTCCAAATGTGCACTAGATGACTCTGAACTTCCTTGGATACACTGCTGAAGATTCCCTCCCAGTGATGCTAAATATATTCCTATCTACTTCATGGGAAATTGTATGTAGAAAAGAGATAGACTAGGAGGAGAAAGCCAAACCCAATTAACTGTTGGCTATGGCCACCTCACCTGTTCTGGCAGAGGCTCCCCAACCTACTGTTCTCCATAGTTTGAAGGACTCTGAATCAGGGCCCTTGATTCAGCTAAATGATGACTATTACTAATCTAGTATTCTTAGATAAAAGCAGGGCCAAGGACAATTCCAATAGTTCCAGTGCTGATAGAACTAACCCAACAAAGCCTGAGCTTTCTTTATTTTCTATGCATTTTCCATCAACTTTGCTATCAACTCGTCTTACTGCACTTCAAAGACAAACCAGTGGAGTCACATTTCATTGTTGCCCTTCTGCTTGGATGTTTGATGTGAACTGTTAAAATCATATAGTTTTTAAAATATTAATCTGCAAATACCCTACTCTTTTGCTTCTGAAGCCAAACTATGTAAGATGCATTATTTAGAATCTGTAGGTAGAAATTTTTGTGCGTTTGCCAATACTGCTGATACTATTAACATTTTAAAAAATATTTTCAGACAGTTCATCCTGAAACTGAAGACATTGCCTGTTTTTGTTCTTGAAATATGGATGTTCTATATATCCATGGACTGAACTCAAAATAGCTCTGAAAACTGCTTGACAGCTATGCCAGAACACACTGTTTCTGCTCCGAGGAAACCTAATCAGTCCTTTAATCTGTAATATTACAGTTTTTTCTTGAGGATGATATTTGAACCTTTATAACAATTATCAATGTTCTCTATTAACTAGCAATATGGCAAAAATCTTCACACACAATAAATGGGAATAAATCTAAATAACTTGGCAAAAATATTTATATGGAAATATGAAAAAAAGTTTTTGTTTTCATATTCTGTTAAATATTTTGGGATAATTATTTTGTGGATTTGAATATTTCACATTGTCTAATGCAACTTAATGGTGACATTACTAAATGGTTGAAAATACCCATGAATCTCTTGGGAAAAATAAATGTTATAAAAAAAAATAACAAGAATTGCTATTTATTAGGTTACTGTAAGTTAAATTAATGATTAAGTTTGAATACAAATATTCAAACATAGTCATGAGAATGAAATGGGCAGCCATATACATTGTTCAGAGAAACTCCCAGTTTCTCCCTTTAAAAGTTGCTACTTTCAAATGAAACATTAAAAAAAGCATTGAGAAAATCTATTAATCTCCTATTCAAATGAAGATGGCATTGATTATATACCGTTGTACCGGCTACACTGAAGAACTATTACTTGTCACTTCTGAAATCTTGACAAGTGATTGGTTCCTGAAAGTTCAGTACTAAAGGTGTCCAGGCCTAACTCGACAATGTTGGGTAAGAAATGAAAAAGTAATTCTTATTCTCATGAGAGACTGATTCTTTGGAATAATCTTTGTTGTAAAATGATGGGTTATCCTTATTTAGCTAATCAATTAATCAATTTTAAATATATAATTTGCTTTAGAAGAATTACAAAAATTATTTGCCCAAAATAGCTATTTGACTTGTGTTTTATTATGATTTTGAATGTTTTAGAGAAATATTTTTTAGAAGTTACAAAAATATTTTAATTGACAGTTACTTCAATGGATGGATATGAATGGAAGTTTTTAAAAGGTTGGTTCTTGTATTGGGAATGTAATAAATTTGAAGTTACATTAGTACATATGTTTGGTCATGCTCCTTCATCACCTCTCATGGACTGAATACTCTTACTAGGGTGACCAGGTTCTTGGAAGTTAAGATTTAAAATGTTTTTAAACGGTATTCCAAAATTTTGGAATTTGATTAAAGAAGTTTGGATTAACTGTGTTTGTATTCAAAAAAGTTTATCATGTGCTGCTAGAAAGACATTTGTATACAAAACACCAGAATCAACTATTTTATATCATTTTATTTGTACTCATATTTTTTTTGTTTTTTTAATTATGTTAATCCAGTAAAATAAGAAGGTCTCTCTCTTCTCATGATTTCCTATGTTTGTATGACCATCAATCCCAATCATATCTAAATTGACCCAACAACAGCATCAAATTATACATTAAAGTCTGTAAGCACTGCTAAATAAAAGATGTAATGTCTTTACATTCAGATATGTCCCAACCTCAAAAATGGCAGGCAATTCAAAGAGATAGAATAACATTGCATTTCTTCAAATTACAAAAACAAAGCCCCAAAACAACCTTTGCTTAATATTTTCTGTGTAATGCTTTATGCTTCATCAATTCTGAGCCAAATAATAAGAGCAGAACTGCTTTTCTGATGCAGCCAAAGATTCCCTTCTGTGCAGTTACCTGGGAAACTATCTAGGAGGACAATGTGAAATAGTTCAACTCATCCAGAGGGAAATGGTCAGGGAAAATTGCAAATCTAAGTTGCTGAAATTTATACTGAATTGGAGTACCGCTCCTTGTCTCAACATCAACTATAAGCAGGTTAGCCATTTTAGCAAACAAACTTGTACTTTATTGAAGATTTCAGAAGGAGTTTGAGTGGTACCATTAGGATTTATGCAAATTACAATTTTTAATATAGTTATTAATCAGGATCTTTAAATACTAACACAATGCATACAGATTAAGCTTGCCTTTGCAGTCTGTACCTTGCCTGCTTTAATTCTAGAATGTGGAGATTTATTTGCATCTTTTCTATTTTAATCAGAAAGCCAAGAATTTATTCAAAAGCATCCAGAGATGCTTATAACCCACCCTCCCCAACACCAAAGACCAAACACTATCTTAAGCCCCTTCATTGGGCTGCATTGCCAAAAGGCTGTTTCTTCCAAATCTTGATGTATGTGCAATGGTCATCCATCTATGAAAATTCCCTCTATTTTGTCCCTGTTGTTGGTTAGCATGCATTTTTGTTTGTTTGTTTGGATTTTATTATTCCTCATTTCCAAGACCAGTGAAGCTGTAATAAAACTGAAAAATACTCCCCATAACTTATGTTTCATAGCAAACTGTCAACAATGGACTGACAGCAGAACTGTTATTAATAATCATATCTGAAGAATGAGAGGAAAATACTGTTAAAGAAAAACACCTGTGGGAGGAAGCAAATAAATTGGCCAAGCAGCTACGAATATTGCTCTATTATTTAAAAGTGCACTAAAGCTACTGCTAATAAAATAGTGCAACAAAATCTATTTTTTCATGACATGGGCTTCTTCCTCTGAGTTTTTTTCATTTTCAGCTTCTCCAAGGAACTAAAATAACGTCGAGGCTGGAATTTTTCTGAGTCATTTGAAACTTCTCCAATCAATTATTTTTATATATACTGTATATAGCAAGAGATCTTGAGGGTTCATCTTTCTGCAGTCTTGATATTTTTCTGGAAATATACACAGTTTCCACAGCATTGGATACATTATCTCTGCCCACCAAATTGTTTCTTTTATGGTGCAATACAGAGGAAGGTTCACCTGGTGTCTTATTTATTTCTATTTTTCTGTTGTTATAAAAGGATTAACCAACCGCCATTCTTTTGGGGTTGTCCATATTAATTACTTGTAGCATTCTTTCCAGAGGTCCCAGAAACTTTTCCATATGTTGATAATGTTATTTATTGTCACTAAGTCCTTTGTCCTCCCCCCCCCCCCGCGCCTCTTGTTCATGTCTTCCTTTTTCTCCATTTGCTTTTAACTGCTTTTGTCCTGTTTTGGCAGGTTCAGCAAACATCACACATGAAGACCAGCTAAAAATCATTATATGGAATTATTATATTATAATTATATTATGTTATATTGAAAAATAGAACAGAGAAGTTCAGAATTCCCAGCAAGTCATAATAAACCAGCAATTTCTTCAAAACCTCCATTGTTTATTCTCAGCCATAACATTTTATTTCCTGTCTACCTATATATTTGTTTTATATATATAAAATATAAACACACACACACAACTGTTGAATGTGACCCCAAAATGGACCCCCTTTACCCCAGTCCCAACATAACTCTGTCTGCATTGTCTATGTCTAAATGGAATTGTTATATTCAAATTGGATTCTGAATTCAACTTAACAACAGAGAAGCTGAGTGAAAGGGTGTGATTCACAATGCACTGCAAGTCTCGGTCTTCAAACTGAAAGACTCTAATAGGCAGCAGTGTGAAATTTCTAGCTAGCCACCATCCTTTACAAGTACAGTATATTGTTTACATTTTACATACATTTTTATGAGGAGATCCACAGAACGCAAATCTTCACCATTTCATAATATGGATTTCAAGTATTTTCAAATCTTTAAGAACAATCTAATTTATTGGAAGGTGTTAGAGTTTGCAGCAATCCAACCAACTCACAAGTAAATAATTCTGCAGGATTTATTTATATAAGAAACTTCTTTATATACAATACCATACAGCAGAAGCCAGAACCAGAACTCAGAATCCAGAAGTACAGAATCAATAATCACAGAAGCACTCATATATATACAGATCAGTGAACCTAAGCCACACCCAGGCTCCGAGCCATCTGGGTCACCAAACAGTCCCCATTGGCTGACCTGTTACCATGTCTATTCCAATTCATGAACCCTTATACACTGACACTCCTCCCTTCATGACTGTAATAGACATAAAACCAAATAACTTAATATTCTTCCCATGGTGCACTCCACCCAATGGCTTGGTCATTATATCTGCCAGATTGTCCTTTGAAGAACAGTGAAGCAAGCTAATTAATTTACATTTGATGGCTTCTCTTACATTGCAGTATTTAATATCCACATGCTTGCTTCTATTCTTTACTCTGTCACTTGTTGCCATTTTAATGCAAGCAGCATTATCCTCAAACACCATTATAGCTTCATTTACCTTTATGTTTACCTTTAACAGCTGTGCGTACCAAGTTACCTCTACCTCTACCATACATTACACACCTTAACCTCATCAGCAGAATACCTGTCAGGTGGAATCCCTTGTTACATCACTCTGACCTGCGTGGCATTGACTGCTCTTCTGTCTCAACCCTCTCTTGCTTCATATCTGAGTCATCATCATCTCCTGACTCCTTTTCTTGTTCTTTTTCAGTTTCTCCTCCCAGAACGCTGACACCATCACTAAGTGAGTTACCATCACTAAGTGGGTCACCATCACTAAGTGGACCACTTCAAAAATTTGCATCAATTCTGTTCCAATTTTGCTCTGCAAAGCTAGCAGACCTTCTTTTGCTCCCATCGCTAAAGCGATAGCTCTTTGAGCCAGGCTCATAGCCTGTAAACCTAAGCTTTCTAGCCTTTGGTTGACCTTTTCTCCTGATTGCTTTTGGAATATGCACCCATGCTTTGCTTCCAAAAACCCTTAAATGTGCCAGAGGTGGCTTTCTCCCACATAGCACTGCATATGGAGTATTATTAATAGAGGAACTCCACAGCCTATTGATTAAATAATTAGCAGTCAACATGGCTTCACCCCAATATGACCTGCTCAGACCAGAATCCTCCAGCAGTGAGTCCTTCATTGTTTGTAAGACACCATTCTGTCTCTCAACCACACCATTCTCAGCTGTTGTATATGGATTTGTGCGTCTGTGTTTTATTCCTGTCCCAACCATTGTTGAAAACTTGCTGACATGAATTCTGAACCTCTGTCAGTTTGCAGCTGACATACCTGTTGTTTATATCTCCTTTCTACGAAGCTTACCCATTGCTTAAATTTCTGTAGCACCTCTATTTTACTCTTTAGTAAATAGCAGAAACCAAATCTGCTATAGTCATCAACAATGACCAGCGCATACTTTGCTCCTCCCAAACTGGCTTGCATTGGCCCCACCAAATCTGAATGTACCAGCTCTAGAGCTCTTGTTGTCTGCCTTGTGCTACTCTTACTTACAGGAAGTACCTTGGACTTTGATTATTTACATACTGCACCATCCAAGTATGCCTTACACCCTTTTAAGTTTAACCCTTCTCCAAACTGTTGCATCTTTTGCAAAACTCTGAAGCTGGCATGGCCAAGCTTTCTATGCAAGAGATGAACACATGACTCATATTGTGCCACATTGCCAAATGTTTGGGCACATTGAACCTTTTGTCCCTGCAACACATAAAGATTATCCTGTTTTATGCCCTGTGCACATACATTCCCATTTCTCTTTATGAGACACTTCCCATTTACCAATGTGGTCTCAAATCCTTGCTTGTCTAAACTAGAGGCACTCAGCAAATTATGCTCCATTTCAGGCACACATAATACATCATTAAACCTCTTTTCCAGATATGGAATTTGCACACTGCCTCTTCCAATGACTTTAGCCTTCTGGCCATTTGCTAAGGCTACTGCATCACCTCCAGCTGGATCCACTCTGAAAAACAATTTAGAATTATTAACAATTGTTTGACTTGCCCCACTGTCTATTAACCATGTGTCTCTGCTATTACAATAGCTAACTTTTGCAACAGCAACCTGTCCATCTGTTGTATCTTTTCTTTGTAAACAGTCCTTCTTCAAATGAGTCTTATCACCACAGAGGAGACATCACTGTTCTGTTGCTTTTTTTGTAGAAAATCTTTGCTGGGCTGTAATCTGGTCTCTGCAGACATCGTCTCTGCAGACATGCTGTCTGTTGCTGTTCTCTCTCTGCTCCTTGGGCCCCTCCCTCAGGAATTTCTCCTCGTGGCTTTTTCTAAAATGGCATTTCTGCTCCTCAGAAATTAAACAAGCCTTTAAGGCCTCCAAACGTAATTCCTGCTCTGGTTTTCA
>QLTV01001003.1:188112-201035 GCA_003457575.1 Thermophis baileyi
ATTCAAAAGTGAGAAAAAGGATTAAGAAGGAAAGATACAATACATATAAAAAGAAAAAAAGAAAAAAGAAGTTAAGGGAATGGGATAAAAGGAGAAAATTAACAAGAAGTTGAATTTTTGAGAGACCAAGAGAAAATGGTTAAAGAGGGGAAGGTTAGTGGAAAGGAGGAAGGAAAATAAGGTTCATATTAGTAGATTTAAGAGAATTGTACAGTATTAATATTATTAATTATGGATAGTCAACCAAGTTAAAGGGTTTTTATGTAAGATTTGAATATGATGATGTATATTGCTCATAGTAAAACAGAACAGCAGATGGAATGTGAAATGGCAATTTGGTTTAATTTTGAAGACAATTTAAATCAAGAGATGAAGTTGAAATGTTAAAAAGTGGGATGGGAAATTTGAGAAATATATTTAGCAATGGAGAAATAAGGGGCAATTTGGTTTAACTTTAAAGATAGGATAAATTAAGAGATGAAGATGAAATGTAGTGGGATAGGAAATTTGAGAAATATATTTAGCAATGGAGAAATAAGATAATTAATTGATGTTATTGTAAGAGATTAGGAATTTAGGGCGATTAGTAATATTGTTTAAGTATTAAGAAGAAAATAAGATAAAGAAGTATGGAAAGAGAATATTATGGCTAAAATTGGAAACAGAGATATGATGTAAAATGGATTATGTATATGAAAGGATATACAAGAATGATCCGGACAACACTTTGTTCATAAAATATGTATGTTTGGGGGGTGGGGGAGAACAAAAAAAAATTGTAATAAAAAATGATTAATTTTTTTTTCAGGTCTTGTGCCTTGACGTAATGTGCAGGAAAAATACTGTGGATTTTAGCACATGGCACAAAAACACACACTCTAATGTATATTTTAACAAAAAAATCTTTTGACACACAGACCTATACTCTAGTTCAGAGGTGGGAAACTGATGAAGTTAGCAAGGTTTCTCCAATGGCCAAAAATCTCCCCTTCGTTTGGGGAGATTTCTCCTGTTCTAATTGTGTTTTTCCCCCTACAGATAAACAATTCAAAATATGATTGCATTCCTGTAGCTTATATAATATCATCTATTCTATCACTTCCTAAACCATCTACTTCATTATGCAGTATTGTGCAGATCAGACCAATAAATTTATGTTTCTTGGCAACCAAAATAGACAATCCTGAGAAATCAGCCCAGTATTCTTTTGGTCAGGGAAACAAGAGCTGGTACTGATCTCTCAAGCACTAAACATCTAGATTACCAGGGATAATACTGTACCTTGTGACCTTGTGACTTCCTTCAGGCACTTCTGGAGAGAAATGTGTTGAGTTTAGCCTCTGCAAGGCTTAATACACTTATTTTATTTTAAAAGAATGCCCATAGTGCGGAGGAACCAAGCTGAACATTTTGACTTTGAGCTCTCCAGTGATGACTTCACCAGTTGTGTCCCATTGTAATCCTTTGAGTACAGAAAAGTGCTGCTCAAAGAAAAACAAATTCTAATTTATGTTTTTCTCTGTTGGATTAAGGTAGAAGATGGTACATTCCTTCCATATCAATCCAAGCTAGAAATAAGGAAGCAGACTGAGATTCACTTTTGTAACTGCAATGTTGCTATGGGGTTCTTTAGGCATCTGACAAAGAACAGAAATCTATTGGTTCATTAATGGTACAATTTGAGCTTGTATTCAACTCAAGGCATAAGTGAACAGAACAGAATAACAGAGCTGGAAGGGAGATTGTAGGTCATGTAGTCCAACCCCCACCCCGTGCCCAAGCAGGAGATCCTACACCATTTCTGATAGATGGAAGTCCAGTCTCTTCTTGAAAGCTTCCAGTGTTGAAGCTCCCACAGCTTCTGAAGGCAAGCTGTTCCATTGGATGCTGCAAATCCTTATGTTCAGCTGATATAAGTAAATCTTGTAAAAGCAGTACTATCACTCTCTGGTGGCCTCTTTCTATGATTTTACTAAAAGACAGGGTTTCCAATAAGATGGATCTACCTAAAGGGTGAACTCTATAATACTTCCCCATACTTTTGTGAATGGAGGGCTAATTCCATTGATAGAGGACAGTTATTCGCTGCTGCTTCAAGCTGATAAGCAACTGTTATAAATTTAAAAATACAAATTTTTTCAACCACAATAAACATCTGGAACATAATGAGACAGTTGCCAATTTAGATAGATTTAAAAAACAGCTCAAACCACGGATGCAGAATCTGGGGCCCTACCTCAATATCTGTGAAAACATGCGTCAGGATTACTGGCAAGACCTCGGCAGGATTTCCTGGACACTCCACCTGGCAAGACAATCAGATAGATGGTTAAATGATATCCTGTGTCAGCCTTTACAAGTGCAAGTCAGACACAGATAAGAGGTCTTCATAGTGGCTATAATTTTCATCACAACACAGGAATGGAACTGCTCAGGAAACACAACATGCTTACTTCAGAAGATGAAGTTCCATACGGACAAATTCAAGATCCAGGAATCAAAGTTGAGCATAATGGCATACCACTCCAAAGGTCAGTCGAGGTATTAGAAGCAGCATCTCTTCAGGAAGTCAGGTCCAGGGTTGGAAAGTTGTTGGTCACCAGAAGGTTGCTGATTCAGGCATGCCTATTTTCCTGAGTCATGCCTCTTCTTCTGAGGAGCCTCACTGACTGTTCTTTATGCATACACAAGGGCAGAGGATCTTTTCCTGCTCAGGCTCTTGGTCTCAAGTGACTCAGCTTCCTGCTGGCTTATTACTTACCTTCCAACAGAGCCCCATCTGCAGATGTCTGAGAGAGCTTGCTGGTCCATGATTTGCAAGGTCAGGATCTATCAAGCCCTGCTTCTCTGATTCTGATTCTGATTGAACCGATGGACCCAAACAAACAAGATTCTTAAATGCATACTAGGAAGTAGCCACTAAAAGAGTTGATTGCCCACTGTCAATATGAAAGTGCATTTCCCTTTTTAAAACCCCTTGTAATTCTGGAGATTCTTTCTCCTACCCCTCCCACTGTTTAATGGACTTTTGTCCTGAAAGTTTAATGGGCTTATGTCTTGAAATTGGGCAGTCAGTGGGGAGTTGACCAAATGGGCATTTCTGTGCTGAAAATGGCTCTCAGTATACCTCCCATATTGTATGCCTCCCAAATGTTGGAAACCAATTTAAAAGGAAACAAAAAGTAAATGATTTATTGAATTTATTTCTCTAAGAATGTGTGCTGTTATACTCCAAAGAATATAGAGGACTTATGAACTGTGAATTATCATTACTGGGTATGTTTTAATCTACAAATGACATCAGTTTAGTATGGCTCCTTGGATTCTTCAAGAAAAGACTGAACAGCATATTAAGTCATTACCCTTGCTAGTCTCCTAAAACAGGGGTATATAGTTAATCTGCAGCTTCTGAAAGTCTTAGGTACAGCTAACTTTCCACCAACGTGGTTCTCAACTTGTCCAATCTCCATAGAAATCTTTTTATTTTCATCTGACAAAAATTGATGATCTCATTATCATTTATTCATTTAATGACAAATGACAATGCAAAATAGTCACCTTGAACATTATAATACGGCCAGATAAATTGAAAATACTGTAGAAGTACATTTCAGTCCAACAAAATTAAACCAAAACAGAAAAGCCTAAATAAACGCAGAGAGCCAATTTGGTATAGTGGTTAAGGCATCAGGCTACAAACCAGGAGATGGTGAGTTCTAGTCCCACCTTGGGCATAAAGGCAATCTTGGACCAGTCATTCTCTCTCAACTCTAGGAAGGAGGCAATGGGAAACCACTTTCAAAATCTTGCCAACAAAACTGCAGGGACTAGCGCAAATAGTCACCAGGAGTCAACGCTGACTTGAAAGCAGAAAAATAAGTAAGTAAGTGAGTAAATAAGTAAATAAGTAAGTAAGTAAAGGCAATATTTCTCCAGGAGTCTTATGCACATGAGAAAGAGAGACTAATAAGAGAGCCAGTTTGGTTTAGTGATTAAGGCATCAGACTAAAAAAAAACAGGAGACAGTGAGTTCTAGTCCCACTTTAGGCATGAAAGCTGGTTGGGTGACTTTGGACCAGTCACTCTCTCTCAGCCCAACCCACCTCACAGGGTTGTTGTTGTTGTGGAGATAATAGGAAGAGGAAGGAATATGATGTACATTCACCACCGTGAATTACTTACAAACGTAATAAAGGTGGAATTTAAAAAAAACCTAGTAAATAAAACAAAACAAAATGAAATAAAATAATAATCTGTCTTTTGACTTCTCTAGTTCCCATGTTTGTAATTCTAGCTTAGCCCTGGCATCTGTGCATAAGCTTTTAGGTGCAATACGTGCCACTTAAAGTCTAACCTTTTTTCCATTACTAGAAATGAAATCATTATATCAGGATTAACAAAACACTGAAGGTATGAATTCATAATTGAGTGCGCTTCAAACACAGTAGGATTACAATAGCCAGAGCATCTATTGTCCTCTCTGCCAGGAAATTGTGACAGCTATAGATTCAGCATTTCCTGGGGTGACCAGACTGAGGGAGGCTTCATTAATTAACCACTAGTGATAGTCATGCACATATAAAGTATGGACTTGGCATATTCATCTGCATATTAAGGATATTGATTCATATTAATCAAATCCTACAACTGTGCACTGACATTAAATCTGGCTCATCTGGCTCATCACAATGGAACAGCAGCGTGCAATAAGTCAGTCTCAACTCATGTATTTCAGTCAAAGTACATAGGTTCTGCTAGCTTTCCCAGGAAACATTTTTACTGTGAAATGCTTCCCTCTCTGCTGTGTTAAAACTGTTGCCAAGGGCAATGTTTTCCTGCCTCCTCTTATCAAGTAGCTAAGGTAGAAATGCACAAACATTAAATGGTGAAAGCAATGTCCTACATTTTCTTTTCATATTCTGAAATTCTATTCGGTCTTTATTTCTATCTGCATTTTATATTAAGGGAAAACACACACACAAATACACACACACACACACACACACACACACACACACACACGAAATTCTATTCATCATTGCTCTGAGTTTATTGAAATTTCTTTTGGTCTAAGATATGGGTTTGACTATTCTCAGCATCAGTTCTCATCCCATAATATCAAGAACTCCAGCACATCCCACTCCTCTCCCCCCGCATCCCCCCCCCAAGTTCCCACTACTCCCAATTTGTCTATTATTGTTAGGCTTAAGCCTTAAGTCAAGGATTCCACTGTGCCTTCTCCCATTTCCAGAGAAAATTGCTAGCAAGACAAGTTAGGAATTTTCAGAAAGAATTAAACTTGGCAGAATTTGTCTCTTAAGAGATGTCAGGTTAATTAAATCCCTTCCTCACTACTACTCCATGCCTCTTTGAAAGCATTATCAGCATTGCTTTAGGAAAGTATCCACGTCATATTGTTTGGGTGGCCAGTAAAGGATGCCCATCACAGAACTGCTTTAACTCCTTTTCCCATTTATTTAAACCTGTGTGAAAGAGTGCCGCTAATTGATTTTGATGCAGACATGAATATTTTTAACCAACAATGTAACTCTGCAGATGTGAATATTGTTAGCCTACATTTTAACCCCTCCCTTTCTTTTGTTTCTGTTCCTTTTGACCAGCTGTATCCTCCAAATACTATATTCCTACCAGAACTCAGTTGCAACTACAATGTAATATTTGCTTTCCTATACTAGGCAATCAAGCTCGTTGTATTTATTTCCCATATTCTGAACATTAGTATGGAGACAATTAGTATGAAAACCACGACCTTAATAAAAGTATACAGTTTTATTTTATTATTTATTTATTTTATTTTTATTCCACCTTTATTACTTTATAAGCAATTCAAGACGGCAAACATACACAATACTCCTTCTTCTCCTATTTTCCCCAAGAATACAATTCCTACCGTCCCTGTCCTACTGTCCTATTGTCTTCATCTATCTGTATTCACTTTGATTATGTTTATGATTATACCTATACCTGCTATCTTGTACATGTTTGACAAATAAATAAATAAATAAATAAATAAAATAAGAACTCTGTGAGGTGAGTTGGGCTCAGAGAGAGAGAGAGAGAGACTGGCTCAAAGTCACACAGCCGGCTTTCATGGCTAAAACGGGACTAGAATCCACAGTCTTCTGGTTTCTAGCCTGATGTCTTAACGATAGACCAAACTGGCTCTATTACTCTCTATTACAGTTACTCTTTTGCATAGTCTGAAGAACACAAATATTGATCTGAATTTCTTCTTTTTGGGATTTGAACTTCAATCTGCCTCAGGATTCAGTTGAGGCCTTCCAATTAAAGATGCTATGTTTCAGCAAAACCCTTGTCCCAGATCTTGCAAGATGTCAGAAGTCCATCATCCAGGCAACACAGACAAGGAACCCAGAAATGTATTCACATCATTCCCATAGCCTCTCTCAGTCACCTGCAGGATTTTTCTTTCCCTTTCTAGCCCTGGTCTGTGAAAACATTGCCTAAGCCCCAAGTTCTTCAGATTTCTTCATAGAATTTTCAAGTCAAAGTTGGTATCATTCTTGACAAAATTATTTGTCCCTATGTGAAAGAAAAGAAGGGACCATGAGTAGTCAATTTGACAACAAAATGTTCCTAGGATCATTCCTGAGAGAAGTATTGGCTATCTCACTGAATGCTCCAAGGGCAACTGAAAAATGACAAATACTGTACAATTCTAAGTAGCTGCAGGAAGAGCATTGCATGGGAAAACACAGTTTTCAACCAATTCTCTAATAAGAATAATCTTCAAAAGATTACTGTAGAAAGAATAAGAATAATTACATTATTCATTATTTTTCTACGGTAATTTTTGAAGATTACTACCAGTATATAAGCAAGTGGAAACCAAAAGGCCATGTATTACTCCACAACTTGTGAGATCACTAGGAAAGGAAAATGGTTACCTGAAGCAACCATTCCTCTATCTATCATCTGTCTGTCTGTCTGTCTGTCTGTCTGTCTGTCTGTCTGTCTGTCTGTCTGTCTGTCTGTCTATCTATCTATCTATCTATCTATCTATCTATCTATCTATCTATCTATCTATCTATCTGTCATCTATCATCTATCTATCTATCCATCCATCCATCCATCCATCATCTATCTATCTCTATCATCTATCATTTATCATCTCTCTCTCACTCTCACTCTCTCTTCCCCCATACCTATTGCAGTAGATATTTTAAAAAAACAGAATCAAGAAGAAAAGCAAAAAAGAATGGAAAACAAAAAAGAATAGAAAAAAAGATTTACAAGCAATATAAGATTAAATAAAAATGTCATAAAAATAATTTAGATTAATGTTGCAGATTGAAGTTATCTATCAATTTGAAAATTCAGAACATTATTAAAGTCAACTGCCACTCAATAATTCAAAGGGTAGCCAGTATAAACTGAACCATAAGTCAGAATAAAGAACCATCTCCTTATTTAAAGCCTCAAACAAGAATATATTAAAGTTTGAGAAATGCAAAGTCTACATAAATAGCTTCCAAGTTGAATTAAATTTTGTATTAGAACAATTCTTCAAATGAGACTATTTTTGACATTGACTGATAACTCCCACACTTTAATTTTCCCTTCTTCTATAGAGGGAATTATACATGATTAACACAAAGAACTATGTTAATGTATGCTAGCCAAAAATCAGAATAAGTCTACAGCACCTTTGCAGATTAACATACTGCACTGAAAGACATAAACTTTCACGATTTACAGCTCATTTAATCAGATGCATGGGGTGGGTAACCTATGTTGGTGCAAATAGTGCTTGCATCGTTTTTCTAACCAAATGGAAACAATATGAAAGTACTTGTAGTCTGCCTCATATATAACTTCCATCTGCATAACCACCCTGTCTTCCCATTACTTCCTTGTGTCCCCTCTTAAATCCTACATTAGTTTAGCCCTTCTGTGCACATGATGAAATGGGACATAGCCCACAAACGCCCATGCTTTTAATAAAAATTGATTGATTGATTGATAATCTAGATGGTTATTTAAGTTACACAGTTGGCTTGATAATATAGTTTGAAATTTGGTTCTGCCAAATCTACCTTGTTTCTTAGGGATTTATAAAATCTTAAGATTAACCTTTGGCCATTTTATTTGACAATACAAAACTAGTTGTTTGTGTCTGCCACTTGTTTAATACTTTCTTTGTGTCCAGCTGCCCACTATCACCTCAGAATAGTATCCTCCAAACAGACCTGACCTATAAGAGAGACAATGTTAATCAGTTAGAATTCTTTGTAGTCTTGGAAGCAACATTTAAAACTACAGGACTTGCCACAGAGACCCAAGAAAATATGAGGGAGACAATTGTACCATAGAGCAGAAGAACACAGAAATAGAACCAACTCAAAGCAGAGGATAGAGCAACTCTCAAAACCCTAACAGAAAATCAGTCCATCACCATCCTCTCAGCAGACAAAGGCCAAACCACAGTTATCATGGACAGAATGCACTATATACAGAAAACCAAAGAATTACTCGAGGATGAGAGAAGTTGTGTAAAAATTCATACAAGCACAAGTGCACTTTGGCAATCCAGAACAACAGAAAAAGGAAACAGACCATCATCTTCCAACAAAATGGGATGCAACTCTATCAACAACTCTATCAACTCAATCCACTACAGCACAACCAAAACAAGCTGCAATAACAAAAACAAAACAGCAAAAAAAAAATCTCCAAAATGACCAACAAGCTATTACAACCATAGCACACAAATCAACTAAATCCCCCCAAAACATCTTAAGTAAATCAAAGTAAGTCAAAAGACCCAGTAGCTCAAAAAGGAAAAAAACAACAAACAGGAGTCATCTAGTGTACGGACTGTAACAGCCACTATGTAGGACGAACAGGCAGAAAGCCACCAGAATACAACTGTTTAATCTCACGAGACATGGACAGACTCAACCACAATTTCAACTGGGAAACTTTGAACATCCTATACTAAGCTAAATAAAAAACACTAGGGAATTCCTGGAAGTTTGGCATTCAGACAAATCAGCCATCAACAGACTCATAGAAATAAACATATTTACACACCATTCGAAGGAGACAAACAAGGTCAGAAAGAAACAAAAAGAGCAGAATGCATCCCCTTCAGCAGCAAACACCTAGATAAGCAGGGATTAATACCAGACAAACAATCAAACAGAAAACAATAATCAAAGAAGGAGAAAACCACTATCCACCAACACTGACAGAGCAAGCTATTGTATTGCAAACCTCACACTTGCAGAACTGATGGTGCTACCTAACTGAGTAATGAAACTTCTGCAAACAAACAACTGAGTTCAGAGAACACCAAGGACTCATAGTTCAACCCTGAGCTTCGTGTTTCCCCAAAAATAAGACCCTGTCTTATATATTTTTTAACCCTGAAATAAGCGCTTGGCCTTATTGCCATGCACTCAAAAGCACGATTGGGCTTATTATCAGGGGATGTCTTATTTTGGGGGAAACAGGGTATTTTCTACTGGAACTCTTTTTTCAGTTGTAATTGGAGTCATGTGAAAACAGCACCTTTCAAACTCACTAAGTTTAGCGATAAATAATTAAAATAAAATAAATTAAAATAAAATAAATAAAATAAAATAGGTCAGCTAACTGTAGTGAAGGAAAGGTTTAGAACTGATAAGATTAATGAATTTGAACATGAAGGATGGATGCTAAAATGATTTTAAACATTAAAATTTGAAAATAATTTCATTTTCTGTTTTCTAAAAATGAACAACTTTGAAAAAGACTTGACATATTTGGCTAAAATACTATAAGTCCTCATAAGACAAATATCATAAAGAATTAGCTGCTTTGATTGAACACTACTGTTCAACACTCTTAATATAGGCTGGAGAGAGAAAAAAAGGGTTGGAGGCCGAGGTAAAGCCTTTTTAAGATATATGTCAGCCCTTTGAAGTAGGGGAATGTGGAAATCAACATTATGAATACTAAAACTACTGTTAGTATTGGATTACAACAACAAAATCTTGCAAGTCTGAAATTGCCTCATCCCTCCCTGCCTTTATCTTCAAGAGAACTTGAAGGATCATGTCTGAGATGCTTTCTTAAATTATATTTCTGCCTCTGCCTCTGATTTCTCTTATTTCACCATTATCTTGGTTGCCATGCTTCCTCCTGTCCTTCAAAGTTATTCCCACATCTTCTGTCTCCAGTTTGGGTAAGCAAGGATCAAGGGAAGTTGCTGGGTAAATTTTTGTTTGGGCATTGGGAAGGACTAGAGTAGACTGGACATTATGCTGAATGTGTGCTGAGTTGCCACCCTTCTTATTTTCATTCATTTGTTACTACCGTGTTTCCCCGAAAATAAGACCCTGTCTTAAATTTTTTTGAACCCTGAAATAAGCGCTTGGCCTTATTGCCATGCACTCAAAAGCCCGATTGGGCATATTATCAGGGGATGTCTTATTTTGGGGGAAACAGGGTACTTGTAGGGAAAGGGAGATTTATCTTCTCTCAAATGGGATCAGAAGAAAAGTCTGTCTCTCCTGCACTAAGGAGAACATTTTTCTTCTAAGCCTTATGAGAAGCAAGTTTCAATCTATTTTTTTTAGAGACAGACAAAGATAGAGACTCCCCCTTGTGCCTCCTGCTTGGTAAGAACTGTCCTCATAGGTTTGTAACCAATTTAAGGAAAATCAATGAAATATCTTAATGTGTCTTATGAAATATCTAAGATGGACAGAAGCTGCTATATTCTGGGACAGGAGTATGGAGAAGAAGATAGAAGAGGATTATATGTAACAAAGGTTCAGAGGCAGAGCCCTGCATGGTAAAAATGAAACCAAGTGGGTGGATAAACCAAACTAATGGGTCTGGCCAGGACAGAAATCAAAGGAGCTGGGGAAAAAAGAAAAGGTGAGTAGTTGGTCTGGGTGATTATCAAGATAAAGTAAAATGACTAAAAAGCTATATGGGAGTAGGAATAGAGCACTAGAAATGAAATGAAATGTGGATGAATGACTGGAAAACTCCATATAGAAAATGATGGGGAAATGGAATGAAGTGATGCTGGAAAAAATATATGATTGAGAAGCAGTGAGGTGGGTGATCCAAACCAGAGCATCAGGGACAATCAAGAGAGACCCAACTGCACTGGAGAAATTGAACTCTTCTGTGGTTTTGATGGAAAATTAAGAGTTGTTTGTGATAAAAATTGTGTAATTAAATTTCACTCATAGTCTGTAATTGCTTAATTCCTACCAAACTATTTTCAAGCAACACAGATGCAAACTACTTCTAAAAATTATATTCACACCCTAGCAAGAGAATGTTGTGAACTGTAGGCATTATTAATGAGATGTTTTGCAAATACACAGTCAGACTCATCATTTTACAAATTCTTTTCAGAGAAAGATAATTGGATGAACATTGACTGCTAATTAAAATGCATACAGCTGAGATGAAATGTTTTAGTGATCCTGTACAGCATTGTTTCAAGAAATTACAGAAAATAAGAAACTATTTATTCATAGTCCCTAAGAGCTTTCCCTGAGGCAGTACTATGAAAATGTAAAAAACATGAATTTTTGTGCTGATAAATCATTAACTTTTGGAATAGAAGTACAATCTACTTTGCATCAGGAATCAGAACAATTAACATTGTCAAAGGCCTGTATGTACGTGAGGGGCTGGTCACATAGATTTTTTCCCATGATGATCTGTCCTTAACCTGATCTTTCAGGTCTTCCAGCAATGGGCTCATCACCATTGTAACGTCATCCACCTTGCTGCTAGTTGCTTGTTGTAGTTGTTGATATCTTGGTTTATATGGAGGAATTTGACCATATATAACACATCAGCTGGAATAAACCTGGTGATATTTTTTCCTCCCAGTGGCAAATTAAAAATCACATACTGCCTCTTAAGTTCCAACCAGTTGCTGCAATATTTACATGCTGAACTTTCACAATGGGTTAAACAAGACTGCAACGAAATGATCCTGAATGTAATGACATTATAAAAGAACTGCTAGTAAAAAACAGTGGTGGAAACAGCCCTCCTGATCCATGACAATAACCTTGCTATCGGGTACTAGCAATTGATTTGCCACTGAGTTGTCAGCTGTCACCATTGCTTAAAGCAAAGACTTGGGTAATTGCTTGGCTTGACTTTATTAAACAATTCTCTTCTAGAAAATGTATTTGTTTTCCAATTAGCTAAAAAGGCTTTTCACTCAAACAGCTTTGGGAAATCTATAGAGGATAGTTTAACTCGACTGTGCTACTTGCAACATGAGCAAAAATATGCTTTAGAAGAAAAATCAAACCTTTCCCCCTAGTTTGTATTATCAATCTCATGAAACCATATCAATGTCTAACAATTCCAATTACGGTATATGTGAAAGTGATCGTCCTCTTTTTATTATAACTGTAATAAAGCCAACCTCTTTAACACATTCTTCGGCTCAGTCTTTGTAAACAGCAATGGCTCATGCCCAATATTTCCTAGTCGTACCACAAATAATTACAACGATCTAACACAAATTGATTTTACAGAAGATAATGTTGCAAAGGCATTACGCAACCTAAAACCATCTCTATGTATTGGACCTGATGGACTATGTGCATATTTCTTAAAAAAGCTCTCCACAGCCTTAGCTGAACCTCTTAGCATAATCTTCGATAAATCTTTCAGGACTAGCTCCTTACCCAACTTATGGTCACTAGCCACAGTCATCCCTATCTTCAAAAAAGGAGATCCCAGCAACGTCGAAAATTACAGACCAATCTCATTATGTTGCGTCACCTGCAAAGTCATGGAATCAATCATAAACCAATCCATTACCCTCCACCTAGAAACTAACAACCTACTTTCTAACAAACAATTTGGTTTCAGGAAAAAATTATCCTGTAATCTGCAACTCCTACACT
>QLTV01001003.1:223863-251856 GCA_003457575.1 Thermophis baileyi
GGCCAACAGCGTTCCGCTGCGAGAGCCGGGCCAGTCCTCTATGCCGTCCAACTCGCCAATGGGGCTGCTTCTGCCAGGCCATCTCCCTCCCCCCACTGGGCTGTTGTGCTCAGTGCTCAGCAGGGGAGGGGAGCGCTTCCCCACGCTGCCCCCTTCTTTCTCTTGGCCCCGCCGACAAGGGAGGAGGAAGGCCAGGCTTGGGGGATGGCCCCCACCCCACAAGAACCAGCCCCTGCCATTCTCTCCCAGCCCTCTTTGCTGGCGGCAACAGCAAATGTACCACAATGAAGGCGGAATGCTGTTGCCACGCAAAGGCAAGTAGAGGGGCGCTTTGCTCCCACACTAAGGCTCCGGCCATGCCACTGCCGTGACAAGATGATGGCTCTTTCATCCCTCTGCTGCAACAGGGTGACAGGCAGCCGCAGCAGAGGGCCCAAACAGCCGCATGCAGCTCCGGAGCCGCAGGTTGCAGACCCCTGTTCTACACAGTGGTGGGATTCAAATTTTTTTACTACTGGTTCTGTGGGTGTGGCTTGGTGGGCATGGTGTGGCTTGGTGGGCGTGGCTTGGTGGGCGTGGCAGGGGAAGGATACTGTAAAATCTCCATTCCCTCCCCACTCCAGGGGAAGGTTACTGCAAAATCCCCATTTCCTCCCGATCAGCTGGGACTTGAGAGGCAGAGAATAGATGGGGGCGGGGTCAGTCAGAGGTGGTATTTACTGGTTCTCTGAACTACTCAACATTTCCACTACCGGTTCTCCAGAACTGGTCAGAATCTGCTGAAACCCACCTCTGATTCTAGAATACAAATTCTTTGTGTGGACATTTTATTATTGGCATTGTTCCCTGAATCTGTGCCAAAAAATCCTTGTTGCTGTCTCATATGCAGTGCTTCAAAGAAAAGCATGCAGAGCTACTGTCCTTCCTTAGCTCACTGCAGGTTCTCATACAATCTCAGCTAATGAGGGGTAGATCATTTACAACAACAAACAACATAAATGCTGTGGCACAAAGAACAAATAAATCGTGAGAATTGGACCAGTTCGTATATAATGGTTTCTACATAAATGTTGTATCGGTGTCCCAATAGCCTTCGCTGAGGGAATGTTGCATGGCTTTGCATGGACATTGTTACAGATTTCCAGGCACAGCAAGGTATAAACTAAATGTGCAGTTTTATCCTAGTTACTAGTTACTATGAAAAAAACATAACCTGATTGTTTAAGAAATCTTGCTACTAATTAATTGGTATTTTTATAAATTCTATATAAATTGCTCAGAACCAAATTTACTTGACAGTCTATGAGATCAATTGTTGAGGGAATGGGGAGAAATGCACAAATGTGGAATGCTGCCAGGCATCAAGAATTCTGACTAATCCTTTCTGTACTGAAAGGATTTATTTCTTTATTTCTCCTTTCAGAAGAAATTGAACTGCATTAAATAAATGGATGCAAAAGTGACACTGTTTAATGAATTTCTATACTGTAGAATTGTATGACTTGCGGTGGTTTACCATAATACAAGAGAATAATATACAATATGCAAAAAATGAAACTGAAATAATCCATAAAATTAAAATTTAACTAAAGTCCACGAAATTCAAATAAAAAAAAATCACTAAAAACACCAACTTTGGGCACCATCAACATACAGTAGCAAGCCTTAAGTATCAAAAACCCTCTGAATCAGTGCAGTTTTTATTGTTCAACAGACAGTTGAAGGACAGTCTCAGAAAGCATAAAATTCTCTGTGACTGGAAACACTGTCTTCAGGTGATGTTAGTCTCACAAGATACACCGACCAAGGAATAAACTCCACAGAAGACTAAAGCCACTTTTATTAAGATAAATAACAGTAACAGAATCTTACAAGTCTGACTGTGCTTTATCTTCTTCCCCTCTTATAATCGTGTGAATTAGGGGGCAGGCCAGGGTACCTATGTTTTAATATTCATTCTTCATGATTTGGGGTTAAGCCATGTTTTCTCTTCTTGTTGCTTTGGAAATGAATCTCTCCTCTTTCTGTCAAGGCATTGCTCTTCACTCTCTGCAGGTGCCCATGAACTCACCTTTCTCAGGTTGAGGATAGATAACCACCCTGTGGGATGATTCTGCCTGGAGGTGGTGGTCCTGAAGGTTCCCTAGGAGCCAAACCATGTAAAACTTCAATCCTAAAACTGTTGCTGTTTTATGACTGTTTGCTTGGATCTAATTAATTTTCCTTCCTATCTTCTCTTCATCTCTCTTGAAAAATAATAAACTTTGTTTATAACTAGAATATCAAGATGCTTGTATAGATATTTCTGCCAGCAATGCAGAATCAGGATTCTTGTACTTTCCTCACATGATACATGCAACAACTTGATTTGGCAAACAAAGTGGATGCCTCCTGGCCTCAGGTGTTTCTCTCAAAATCATTAGCATAAATTCAGTCATTGAAGTTACTTCAATAAAATTACATTGGTTTGGCTCATGGTAAAATCTAACCTTGTTTACTTTTAAATAATAAACAATTAAGAAGTTATTTCATTTAATGTAAGACAAGGCAGTTTGTATTAAAAAAAACAAATATAGAAACATGTTATTTGTATTATAAGGAAAATTTGAATGAGCTGGCAAAGAACTTACTTTTCTTTGACTATACATTTTTAGAATAATGATATTAATATATCTTCTGCCAACCATTAATGAGAAAATATCCTTTATCATTACAATTGGCTAATCGGTCATTTATCATACTGTTATCACACTTGATAATCACATGAAAAGCAAAATCAGGCACTCTGATCATGAAGATTATAATACAAACAAAATCCATATTTAGCCTAAAATATTTAGGTATTTTTTTACCATACCAGTTGGAAATTTATGAATGGCACACAAATTTGCAAAGAGATTTGGCTTTATCTGCTGCAATTTCTGAGGGATTCTCTCAATAAGCTTTAGAAAACTTCCCAATTCAACTTAACATGTCTTTTTTGCCTTAGGATCCCCTCTGCACATGTGCAGATTACTTCTATATTGTAATATGATGCAGACATGACTTTAATATCAATCATATTTTTCCTCTTTTTTTCCCTCTTGCATTTTTAGCCAGTTTGACTTTTTAAGATTGTTTTTTGGAACACCAGGTGCACTATGTTTCAAATCTTAACTGACAAAGTATTATAGCAGGTGGTTGATCTTGGCAAAGCTAAACAGATTTGGACTATAGAGCAGAGTGGTAAAATGAAAGGACATCTGGAAGAAGGCAGTAGCAAATCATTCCTGCATTGTTGTGAAAACAGAATGTAAATTATTTCATGGCCACTGGACATCAAGCTTTGGAATTATTATTCAGTGTTAATACTTCCTTCCTTTTCCCTCCCTTCCTTGGCAATTACAAATAATATGTGTGGTAGAATCTTGGATTTTCTTTCCACCTGAGGTATTTATTGCGCACGCGCGCGCGCGCGCACACACACACACACACACTGAACTGAAGTGGAAAGTATGGAGAAGGCACTAATTTTGAGACAAATTCTTTTGAAAACTGGATGTTAAAAGCTACCTTCCAATATCTTCATTTAGGCATAAGGTTTATGTTTCAGAGTTGGCCCTAATGGGTCAAGTTTGGTTACCCAAAGAATTAAGCAGGCCTGCTCTGTGTGATGTGAGCGTCTTTTCTCCTAATTTACTTGGAAGACCCTACTAGGTAGGCTTTCATCTCCTTTGCTTTGGGCTCTTGGCCTCAATGTTCAGCTACTCTGAGGAACAGCTAGATGATCTGGCATTGCGCTCACTCTCATTGAGGAAGGGAAATTTGTGCCCTACTGTCCTTTTTCTATGGGGAAAGCACCATCTTTGCAATAGCAGTTTGCATGACATCTCTGGACAGGGATCTTGCTCTTTCTGTCTTGCAACTGACTTGACTGCCAGAGCTTATGTATCACTTATATCTAGTCCTGAAACCTCAGTTTCCCATTCAGCTGATAATGTGAGAGTGGCCCAAGCAGAACTGGTCATTTAACATTATCTGACATGTTGGTTTGGGAATAACAGTCATCTCCAAAGGGCGCCTGTATCAGCTTCTCAACAGAAGTAGAGGGGAGGAGGTAACAAATAAAATAAAAGCACAAGATACATTGCATCTTTCCTTGGAGAGCTTCATAGCAGACTCTGTTGTTGGGTAACCTGAAACAGACTAATTTCAGAATCAACCAGCAAATGTTGGGTTGTTTATTTATTTCTTATTTTGGCCTTACTGTATTCATTGAGTACTCATCTCTAATGATCTAAATGCCAGAGCCCACTGCAACAGTATTGCTAAGAAGGCACTAAGAGTGGTTAACCTAACCTTGCGTAGCTCCTTCTCTGGTCATATTGTACTTTTAACCAGAGCATATAAAACATTTGCTAGACCAATTCTTGAATACAGCTCATCTGTCTGGAACCCACACTACATATCGGACATAGTTTATCTTTAAACATATATACATATAACAAAATAAATAAATAAATAAATAAATAAATAAATAAATAAATAAATAAATAAATAAATAAATAAATAAATAAAAGTATTTCCTCCCTTGATTAGTAATGTAAATTGACAAACCTTGGACACTCTGAGGTCTGAACGGCTGCCATTGATTCTGCTGTCTCTTGGCTCAGCACTGGAAACAGCACTTTAAATTCAGTGAAATTAAGTCCTGGATTGTATTTCCCAAACACATGTGCTGATTGGATATCACTGACCTTTGGATTAACACTTCTGGGTCTTTCTTCATTTTGCTTATATTCAATTATGGGAGTTCTCAGAAATTTTTGGTAATTAATATTCCTTTACACCCAAAGAAATAACACAAGACTTGTTTTCACTGCATGCTCTTGACTTTTGAGATATAACAATAATAGAGACATCCATTTATTAACAGACTACTGGATGCTGGCACTAGTGTTTCCATGGAAACCCACCAGCCTGCAAAAGCCTCCACAGATGTATTTTTCACTGTAAACATCAAAGAGCACCAGTGAGCTTCTACACACACACACACACACACACACACAATCACTTTGAGATGCACTCCCCTCTTTCTGACACCTGTACTTTCTCACTTGGTAACACCCTTATAAAAAGGTTTCATCTGGTATTTTGCTTTGCAAATTTCTGAGTTGGAGGAGGCATTAGAAATTGTGCACTAATTTATCACATCCCACAACTCACATGGCAGAACATTTCCTTGTAAGCTTTTCCAGAGTACACACAAAACCACTTGAGCAATTGTGACAAAGATTATGACTTTTTAATCTATACTTCCCAGATCATAGTGGAAAGATTTATGCAAAAGCATTAAGATGAAAATATATTTAATATATTGAAATCTTACAATGTACTCACTATACTGGAAGAGCACAAAGAAAACCTGAATCATAGTTTTCAGAAAATGTACGTTTCAACAAAGTTACAAGTACATAATAACAAAAACATGAAGAGGAGGCAAGTAAAAAGAAATGAGAACATTCCAATTGTTTTCCGTTCTTGACTTTATTGATTGATCTTAGTCAATACAAGATGACTAATCAGTTTGTATTATTATTTTCTAGAGCAAAAGTAAAGATGTAGTTTAACTCTTGGAAGAGTTCAGTGACTTGGACAACTGGGAGCTCCAGTACATTCATAGGCAGAACATATATCTCAGCATAGGAAGAATGGCACAACTATCCAAACTATCCAGTCCTTTCGCTGTAAGTCTGAAGGTATCAGACATGTGACCTAAAACTCTGATCCCCCCCCAATTAGGTCAGCTCAGCATGACTCCATTGGTTTCTTGTCTGCTGTTGATTTAAATTAATATTGGACTTATAATTACTGTTGGTAGCCTTTTTGGTCCTATTTCAGATGTACAGTTGTTCTTCTTTCTCCCTCCCTGTCTTTTTCTCAGGCCTCTTCTGCTCCAGAAAAGTGTTCAAGTGGTACATTACTCCAAAGATTATAACTTTGCATAGGAACTACTCATTCATTCATTTTCATTCATTCATTCATTCATTCATTCATTCATTCATTCATTCTACTGGCTGCCCATCCGACCATAGGGTAACTCTGGGCAGCTTACAGTCATAAAACTATATCTATACATATACATTAAGACATAAATAAATTAAAATCAAACATTAAAATCTAAGGACATGGGAGGGCGGGGGCAGAGTAAAGGGAGGCGAGATCTGTTGTTAATCAACCACCCTCCACTGCGCTGTTCCTCCACTGGGGCCCCAAACCAACTGGCAGAGCCCGGTCTTTAGGCCCTTACGAAAGGGTAGGAGGGTTGGGGCCAACCTCACATCCGGGTAGGGGGGTGGGCAAGAAGTTCCAGATGGCTAGATATATCATTCTTGATATCTGAGAGAGAAAAGCTGGGCTAGACTTCATCCCTGGAGTTTCCCTTTTTGAATATTTGCTCCGTTGAGCCATTTCTTTTCATGATTCTCCACTGGCAGTTTGAAATAACAAAGAGCAAATTCCCACTGGACAATCTAAGAAAAGTGATGCCTCCTTCTGCCAATTTTCCTGATAGGTTTCCTGCCCTACAGCCAGCCTGCCTTTGTCCACTGCGCTATTTTACATCTGCTTCTCCTCTCAGAAACTGGCCAGCTTCAGCACCGCTGCTGGGACTTGGAAAGAAAAGCAGAAAATCTTGTTGAGTCACAAGCTCTCTGAGTAACCTGGACAAGTCATTATCCTGACATCAGTCTTTTAATCTTTATTATGATTAAGTTTACTCTAGTATTTGGCATATTCTCATATGTCTGCACTGAAGTGAGAAGTCAGAGTATAGTTGGAGCATGTATGCACAAAATAATTCTCAGTGTACAGACTAAGATACTTCTAAAAACATTGTCCATATACAGATGGGGTGTGAAACTGTTATTTTAACAAAGTTATAGTTATACAGACCACCCACATGAGATCCTTTTGTAAAACAGCCACGTTTCACTCATAGTGTTTTATCAGGAGCTCAGATAATACTTTATTATACTTTGAAACTTTTCATGTATTCCCACCATTTGTCTGTTTGTCTTCTTTCTACAGAAATCTATTGAGAAGGGTAAGACTGAAACAGGAGCATTACTGGTTGGGGAGATAAAGAAAAGGCAAGACTGAAATATAGTAGGAGGGGTTTCTCAGGGCAAGGCAGATGGCATTTCTTTCCTTCTTTATTCCTACTTTCTCCCCTTCCCTTTAAAAAAAAATTAAGTGTTGCTAACTAATGAAATAAAACTGTATTTCAGTTTTTAAAGAAATTACATCGGTTTTATATTCTGCTTTTTGAAGAAAGAAATTGAAAGATTTATTGCTGCTGTTAAACCAGAAGTTTGAATCAAGGGCCCCATCAAAAATTTTTTTAAAAAGAGCCATGGTTGGTACTGATTGAGGTTATAGTTTTCCCTTTCATTTTAAATAGGGAGGAAATAGGGAGGAAATACTGTAGGGAGCCAAAAAGGCTGGGAAAGAAATACTGAGTCTTCTCCAACTAATACTTGCCAGTTCGAACAAAGACCAGAATTTCACCTGGAAGGAAGGGAAGCAGGTGGGAAAATATTGATTATAAGCATGAAAAAACAAGCGAGCAGGTTTTCCATCTGCACTATGAAAATGACCAGAGTCTGCAATGAAATTGATGGATGGCGGGGCTGGAGGTGGCAGGGGGATTGTATGTTCTAAAGACAATTTTTCTGGTAACATTATTGTCCATTTTGCAATCATCTTTACTTATATCCAAGCAGAGCAGCTAATTTTACCTCTGTACTGGGTGCTTCAAAATTTCCAAAGAAGAAGACTATGTGTGGTGAATGAAGAAGGACTTTGAGAATTGGGATGGAGAATCGGGTGTGGGAGAGGTCAGACCTGTTAACTCAGCTTTGCCCTGCCTAATATGTACATGGAAACATGATTCATATGCCAGAAAGACTCCAGGCTCTTGAAAAGAGGACAATCTCTTGCAACATTTTTAGATGTCCTACAGCAGAAAAGCATGGCCCTTTTAGCAGGGAAGAACCTCTGTCTGAGAAGAAGCAGCATGAAAGTATGAAGACCTGTTTCGTGATATAAAACGATGTTAAGATAAAATTCTGCAGCTATCAACACTGAAATTGCTTGGTAAATTCAAAGGATACACAACCAAGGTCACCAACAAAAATAGGCTTGATTTCCTGAATGGCTTGTTATAAATTATTATGGTTTTATCTCCTAGTGTGGCCATATGTATTGCTTTAAATTGTACATATTGCCTGTTTTGACCTTTGTAAGTGATCCAGAATCTTGTACAAGTGCATGGCCACAGAAATTAAAAGTATAAATTAATTTTATACTTTTAAACAGAGTGCCAAGGATATGGAAACCCAATCAGACCTGGCTGCCATGTCAAAAGATGGGCTTTGGGGCAGTGACTCACCATTTTTCAAGGTGGCTAGGAACCCAAAACAAATAAAAATTTCTTAAATTGAGAAGACACCTAACTCTTGGAAGATTTAATGTCCATCGCTGTTTTTGAAAGGAAATTATGAGGTTACCAATCAAACAAAAACTCGTGATTTTATTGAAAAGGTTTGTGGTTGCTCACTTACTTAACTTTATTGCAGCCATTAACTAGCATACATTAATAACTCCATCAAATCAGATTCCCAGGTTACCCAGATCTGTTTGATTAGTTATTGTCCGATTATGATTTTCTCTTAATATGGCTACATTTTGTTTTTGTAAAATGCACCATATTTTGATCACATCAATTTTATCATTATTAAGTTTTAGTATGGTTATGGTTTGCTACCTCCGAACTTTATTTTCATTTTGAATTGGTCAGGTACCATAATAAGGTTTACTTTTAATAAATTATAAACATGTCTTTTTTCTTCCCTGGAATTTCTAGAAGATGGTGGAACAATTGATCCTTCCAGCTTTTTCTTATTTAAATGTTGAGGTCTCCAGTCCTCAGCAAGTCTGGGCAGCTTACAAATAAAAATTTAAAAGAAAGGTAAAAGGAAAAAAAAGTAAGCAGAGAAAAAGAATACAGCTGACCAGAAGAGAGAATCAACACCCAAAGGGCTTCAGCCCCCATTCTTACTTACTCAAGACTTGGGAGAAGAACCAAATGTTGAGCAATTGGCAGAAAATCAAAAGGCTGGGAGCAGTATGGATCTCCAGAGGGAGATCATTCGAGAGGGCAGGAGCCATCACCAAGAAGGCCTGTGTCCTGTGTCCTGCATGATGACAGTGCTTAAGCATCTGAGGGCAGGACAAGAAGGAACAGGTGGAAGATCATTAAAGAGAGATCCAACCTAGAACTAATGAGAAATTTCCTGACAGTGAGAAATTAATCAGCGGAACAGCTTAGCATCAGAAATTGTGGGTGCTCCATCACTGGAGGTTTTCAAGAAGCTCTTTGTCCAGAATGGTATAGGGTCTCCTGCTTGAGCAGGGGGTTAGACTAGAACACCTGCAAGGTCCCTTCCAATCCTAATATTCTATGTTCTAATTCCGTGATGACGAACCTATGGCACGCGTGCCAGAGGTGGCACGCAGAGCTCAACACTACCGCTATCGCCAGCTGCTCTTCTGGTTTCTGGCGCACCAGTCAGCTGGTTTTCGCAGGTGCCAGAGCGCCGGAAAACGGCCTGAAAATGGCTGTTTTCCGGGCCGTTTTCCAAGCCATTTTCAGGCTGTTTTTTGAGCCGTTTTCAGGTCGTTTTTCGGGCCCTTTTCAGGCCATTTGATTTTTGTGGATGCCGGAGCGCCGGAAAACGGCCAAAACCCAGGCCGTTTCTGGGCCTTTTTTCAGGCCATTTTCTGGGCCGTTTTTTGAGCCGTTTTCAGGATGTTTTCGGGCCATTTTTCGGGCCTTTTTCAGGCCGTTTTCTGGGCTGTTTTCTGGTAGTTTTCAGGCCATTTTTCAAGCCGTTTTCAGGCCATTTTTGGGCCGTTTTTCAGGCCCTTTTCAGATCATTTTCCGGGCCATTTTCAGGCTGTTTTTCGAGCCGTTTCCAGGGCCATTTTCAGCCCATTTTTCGAGCCCATTTTCCGGTCATTTTCTGGGCCATTTTCTGGCTGTTTTGGGGTTGAAAATGGCCCAAAAAATGGCCTGAAAAACTGCCTGAAAACGGCCCTAAAAAGGCCTGAAAACCAGCCCAGAAAATGACCTGAAAATGGCCCAGAAAATGGCCTGAAAAGGGCCCAAAATGGCCCGAAAACTGCCTGAAAACCGGTCAAAAAACGGCCTGAAAATGGCCCAAAAACGGCTTGAATAGCAATAGCAATAGCACTTAGACTTATATACCGCTTCATAGTGCTTTACAGCCCTCTCTAAGCGGTTCACAGAGTCAGCATATTGCCCCCAACAATCTGGGTCCTCATTTTACCAACCTCAGAAGGATGGAAGGCTGAGTCAACCTTGAGCCGGTGAGATTTGAACCGCTGAACTGCAGGTAGCAGTCAGCTGAAGTAGCCTGCAGTGCTGCACTCTAACCACTGCGCCACCTCGGCTCATTTTAAAATGAAAAACGGCCAAAAAACAGGCAAGCACGCGTCAGCCAGCTAGTCTTCGGCTTTCCGGTGCTCCGGCACGTGCACATGCACGCGTGTTCCAGTTTGGGCACTCAGTGCCGGAAAGGTTCGCCATCACTGTTCTAATTGATGCATGGAACATGCCTACTCTAGCTGACCTCTCCAGCGGGATGAAAATATATGGAGAAAGGAAGTCCCTCAAGTAAAAGATTCAATGCCATGAAGGGCTTTATAGGTATAACCAGCACTCTGAATTGTACCCAGAAGTCAACTGGCAGACAGTGCGGATCACAATGCAGTAGAGACATGTATGCAACCCATGACAAGCCCATCGCTGCCTGCACTGCTACTGTACCTCCTCCTGTCATTTTTTTGCCTTCTTCCCAAGAAAATGGTGATGGCAGAGATGTAGGCAAGACAGCAACAGAGATACCTCTCTGCCAATACCATTTGAAAAAAGGGCCCTTATAATTCCTGAACCAACAAGATTTCTTTCTGCTTAAGTTATATAGCTTCTTCCAGAAATGCAGAATCATCAGCCCAACTCAATTTTTCTCACCAGGTAGCATTAAATCAACCCCCAAAAGGCCAGATACATCTCTGCTACACCTCTGTTACACTCTGCTATCAAATAAAACTATCCAGGCATTAGGCACAATATGCTGTAATGAAATAGTGGTAATGCTCTGGACTGTGGACTAGATGATATATACCCATGTACTTTATGAAGATCAGTTTTATTTTGAAGATCCAGCCATCCAATTCATAACAGAGTACTTAAGAACTCTGAATGAGTTTAGCAATAAACTGATGGGCAGCAATAACTGTTCTTTTTCTCAAGAAAATATTTTAAAATCCAGAATCTGATAATTTCCTTGAAAACCCCAAAAAGGCCTATAAGAATAAAAAAGATCTACAGGAATGAAAAAGAATGGAAAAATAAAGTAGGCATCAACGAACCTTTTAGGACTTGCCACAATTGACAAGTGCCACCACATTTTGATGCAGGCATTTATTTATTGTATTCACATACTGTTAGATTCAACAAAAAATGAGTCCTTGGGAGGTTTGCAATGTTTAGCCACTTACCAAATCTCATCTGGGTTACAGGAATCTCTCCCTCAGGTTATTAAAATATTCTAGCAGAAAGCAGAAATTTGGTGAGAACCAGAGATTGGTCCCATTAAGCTATTTATTTATTTTATTAACTGAGTGGCCCTAGATGAGAGAGCCCTTAAGCGAAACAGGCTTACTCCCAGGGAATTGGGGGAGAACCGTGGCCTTAATTGAGGGCATATTGACATATTCAACAACATGCTGTCAGCCAGAATTTGAAAATAGGATGTTGAAACGTGGCACCTGTATTGGCACACTGCCATCTCCATGGCAACTGCTTGCTCTGGAGCAAAACCTTGAAATTCGCTTGGGTTTTCTTTGTCTTCAGATGAAGTTTCTTTCTTTCAGTACATATGTGATCTAAACTTAATACATTCAAGGTCTAGAAATCTACAATCAAGAAACTCAAACGTATGACTGAATATACAAAAAATTGCCCTCCTGCCTTTGTTTTTTAATCCCCTTAAGACTGCCAAGGCAGAATACTGCAGTGACCATAGCACACACAAACACACACACACAAAACAGATTTCAATCTTTCCTGACAGATTGGCAGAATCCATCCTTATGTAAACCTTCTATCTTGCTACTGTTTTTCCTTTCATGCTTTGCTGCCTTCAGGGGATCTTGCTGAATGCAAGGGAGCAAAAACAGGCCCATCAGGCTCTTGGGCTCTGGAAGGCAATGCCAGTAGCTTCAGTCCCATCAAAGAGGCTTGCAACCCAATCACTGTTGAAAATCAGTCTTTCCTTTGATTTGGAGGGAATAATCACTGAAGAGACATAGACCAGACCAAACCTTATTATTGCAGTTTCTACTATTTCCAATATATCGATTCTTTCCTCCTTCAGTTCACCATGCTTAAATGGTTAAGATTCTTTAACAACTGAAAGTCTGGAAATATTGTTGACTCAACAGTGAACCTCTTCTAAGTTGGTAGCACAACCACACAAAACTTTAAATGCTCAGCAGCTCTCGATGCAATGTTTTGTCACTACTTCTTTGTGTTTGCTTTTTTCGCTAGATCACACCTATTTTTTTGAGATAAAATGTGAGATGCTGCTCAGATATGCAGCTGTCTTGACACATTCAAATTGCTTCTTGCAAACTTTTGCTCAGAAAAGTACTGGAGAGTTCAGACACCAGGCTGACAGCCCAGAGGACATGGTCAGACACCTTCTGCAAAGACCTATATATATATATAAAACTGCTATTTGGGGGGGGGGGTACATTAACACAGTACTGTGGAACACGAGAAAGAGAGGATTTTGTAATGTGAAGAAGCATTGTGGCTAGGGAAGGCTAGAGCGGCCTTTTGGCTGCGCCGCCAGAAGATGGCGCTGTACATTAAGAAGCCCGACTTTCGGTCACGCTGTTCTGCCAACGGATGCTAAACTGCGCTAACTCGCGATTCTACTTCAATGAGCCCGTTCGATTTTCTTCCCGGTGCAGATTGCTACAAACGATCAAGGTCCGTCCACTCTCCATGGCGTCCAGTCACCACCCATGCAATGTAAATGCAACGATGCAAGCTGGTTGGACGCTGACAATTTAGTTTCTCCATGCCACATATGCTTAAGTACTGCTGGCTGTCAACAGCCACCTGCCGTGAAGCAGGATTCTTCCGCCGGCCAGATGCACCTAACGCAGAGCCGCAAGTAGTCTTATTTGGATCAAATCGGGGCGCAAAACTATCGAGGCTACTAGAGAAGAGCGCTGTGTGTGTGTGTGTGTGTGCTCGCCAACACCTCCCCTTCCCCCCCCTTCTCGCTGCTGCTGCTGCCGCCGTCACCTCCCCCGGCGACCACCTGCAGGTTTCCGCCCGGCTGAAGGCCCGCGCGAAAGCTCCGACCGCCGCGCCCAGCCGCCTCCCGTACCGCGCCGGGGCTGCTTTGCGGCGACTTTCCCCACCGGGCTGCTCGACTGCCGGGGCCCGCTCAGCGCGGAGGCTGCTCGTTGGGTCGGAGAAAAGGCGAGAAAAGGCCGAGCGCGGCGAGGCGAGGCGAGGGTGGCGCTGCGACGGCTGGGCGTGGAGTAAAGGGGCGAGGGGGCCGGGCCGGAGCGGCTGAAGGGAGGAGGTGTGTCCCAGGGGCTGGCGGCGGCGCAGGCGGCGTCTTCGTTCCTCGGTTGCAGGTTTTGTCTGCAGCTTCTCGTCTCCGCAGTTTGTGGTATTCGCCGGCGCGGCTGTCTCGGGTAAGGGCTCCTTCCCAGCGCATCCTCGGCCCCTCTGAGTTGAGCTCCGGGCGCGTCAGCCTCCCTGCCCCGCCGGGCAGAAACCCAGACGGGGTTTCTCCCTCTCCCTCCGCCCCGCCGTTCCCATCTTCTCTCTTCTGCCCTTCTCCGCCTGCCCGCCTTTCCTCGCCTCCTATTTCGCCTGTATGAAGGGTCTCCTCCTGGGTTGGGTCAGTGCCCGGGTAGAGGAAATCGCCTTCCCTAGAAGCCGTCCGGCGGGGTCTCTTTGCTGGGCTGCCCGCCGGGTGGAAGAGGCAAGCCACAGCGGTTCCCCCTTGGCGGCGGCGGCGGCATTCTTTAAGGGAACCTGTTCGGGCTGGGTCGGGGTGGCGGCAGGCAGCGGCTGATTTCTTTCGATAGCCGAGGACAAATCCTGCCACCTTTAGAGAAGGTGGAAGGCGATAAGGCAAGACCAGTCGAGAATTGGTCCTAAGCGGAAGGTCGGGCTGCTGGCCAAAGGATTTTGAGATGCCTTGGGAAAACCTGATTTGAAAATCAAAGAAATAAGGGTTTTTTTTCCTCCACTTCCAGCCGGAGGGGAGACGCTGAATTTGGGGTGGTGGCTTTGGAAATGTGTGTGCACGTGTTCTGTTGTGAAGAGGAAAGAACAAAAGAGCTCCGACACCTTCTCCCCATCTTGTGACTGTTTAAGGTTTCCTAGGCTAGCAAAATTTGGTTTCCAATGATTTTTCCCGGAGTGACTTAAAGCAGACACAATGCCTTTTTTTTTTAAGGCTTTTCTCCCCTCCCTGTAAAAGAGCGATGCAGTTATGCAGTAGCAGCATCTCTTTCTCTGACTACCCTTCTTTTGTTTAAGGACAGAAATTTCAAGAAAATAGGAAGAAGGGCGGGGAAGGGAGCAGATTTTCAATAAGTCCCACCCTTCAGTGCCCCAGCTGAGAAAGCCTGACAATTTTTTGGTGAGGCTTTGTTGAATCTGTACAATTTTGATCAATTGAGAAAGAGCAGCAATGGGAAGATTTCTAACTGCAGTCTCCAACTATTAAGCAAACATGCTTTGAAGGTGACAACCTTCATCTCCCCCACCCCCTCTTGAAAAGAGATTAAGTTTAATTTTGTTGATTAGGGCATCAGTGAGCCTGGGATACAAATGCTCTTAGGACTGTAACTCTTAACCTCTAGTAAATAACTCTGGAAAATTGAAAGGTTTTTCGAGGAAGGACTGGGGACAAGCCAGCAAATGGAAGAGACCACCCCTCCTTCCCCCCCCCATTTTTCCTTCTATTGAAATGATCAGCCATAGAAAAAGGGATAGCTGGAAATGTGGGATAACCACAGTGAGGCAGTGGAGAACAAAGCTCTGGTGGAAGTGAAACAGTGTGCAAAATGTTCATGCCTAACTAAGTGCAGGTAAAGAGTGCAGAAATCCTTTGCTAGATCGGCTGTCTGGTGCAGCCTTTTGTCTTTCAGTAAGAACGATCTTCCAAAGACAGACATTCTGAGTCATTGGCGTACAGGTTTGGGATAGTGTTCACACCCTAACATTCAAATGAAGGCTGCTTCTATGGAGACTGGCTTTGGGGGAAGGAGGAAGTGTGCCCCTGAGGACTGACAGAATCCTTTCTCCATTTCACCATCTAGCAAAGCTGTAAAATCTCTCTCACTGCAAGGATCAAAAGCAAGCAGATAAAAGCTAAATTTTCATTTCCAGCTTCCAGCATGTACAAAAATCCATGTACTTTCTGTAAAGACTGGTTTCTGTAATTAGAGTTGTCCGTATCATAATTTTTCACACGTCATGTATTGTATTTATATGAATGACATGTCATTCTTCCTGCTTCTCTGGCCCATCTCTCTGTAGACATAGTGTTGATCTATGGACTGACCTATAAAATGACTCTGTACATTATGTCTCTTTCCTTTTTAATTCCTCTCTCCAGTCTCCCACCGTGACCACTCGGTCTGTGGCAGATGCAGTTTCTTTTTCCATTTAGTGTCTTGCAGAGGATGCATCCCCATCACAGGACTGATTGGTTTTCTCTTGCTGTTCCCTGGTTCCTTTTAAGTGAAGGCATGATCTGGAGATTTGGCTCTTTTTCAGAAGCCCTGGAAAATGTGCTGAGAGAGCATTAGCTCTGCGAAACTGGTGGTGCTGACGTTACTTCACAGCTCGCAGTGACAGTGTTCCTCTTCTGAAAACGGTGCTGCTATGGGCGTCACCCTGCCTGATGTCGAATAGCAGCAACAGGTTCATCCTCGCTTTTCTGGGTTGCTATGGAGCTGAAGCCAGGACACGAATTTATTTCCCGGAGGGTATTTCTCAGGGGGCTGATTGTGTTTAGTGCAGATTGTGTAAATGAATCTTCACACGTAGAGCTTCTTCAATGTAGAACCGACACCGAGCTCACATATTTATTTATTTTTTTGAAATTTGGCTGAAGGACAATTTCACTGTAGTCCAAATAAAAATCTCAAGGAGATGCTGGACAGCGCTTTCTGTTCTCATTTCCAACACCTTCCACAGTGTTTTGTGTGCAGGGTGAACTGTGTGCATTGTGATATATTGTTGACTCATCACTGCAATGCTATTAAAGAGATAACCAAGCAGTCACATGGCAAGCTGCCAACCCCCTTGTCATGATCTGTGGTTTTTGTTCGAACCCTAATAATTCAGCTGTACTTATTTGTAAATATAAAAACAAAGTGGAACATTAGCTCTGAGGAGTTCAGTTTCTAGTATGGTTTCTTTCCACGCCATCCTCTTCCCACAATACAAATATACAAGAAAATTAACTAAACCAGAGGAAATATAAGACGTAACAGGTGGCAGAACCCAGCTGACTTTGTCTGATCTCAGAAAACCTAAGCAGGATTGGAACTGATTAACAGTTTGATGGAGAACACCAGGAAACCCCAACGTGTAGAACAGGCTGGAAAATTGAAGAAATTCCAAGAGGAAGACAGGCAAAAGACTTCTGCATTGTGCAAAGAATGGACAAATCCACATAACCACAAGGAGCTGAGATAGACTGGAGGAAGACATACCTTTTTAAATATCCGATACATTGCACCCCAAAGGGACTTCAACATGTTGCTGTAGTTTCCCTTCAGCCTTCCCAGTTGGAGTCTTTTCCGTATTGTGTGCTATTCCCAGAATCCCCAGCTAATGTGGGCTGCTTTGCATGATGTCTCATAAACCAGGTGATAATTAGGAACTCCTTGTTGATCCAGCCCATCCAAGGACTCTTATCTTTATGCTTGATTAAACTATGCATATATTAATGGATGTACACCTCTCAAGTAGAGCTGTGTTCATCCATTGTAGTTCTTGATGCCAGTCAAGGCGCTAAGCCCATTGTCTTCATATGCAGAGAACAAAATCTGATTGTCACCAGCTTCCTCTTCAGCCAGAGCTCTGAGTTACCTTTTCTTCTGCAGCACCAGGGGGCGCTCTCGTAGGCACCAAGCCTCTCCTCTGTCAGATGGGAGTAAGCCCCAACAACACCCCGCTCACAAGATTTGTATTGGGCAGAGGAGTCTGCATGGCTGCTTGTGAATGGGGTGGGTGGGGATTCTGAAGCCATCTGTCTCAACCCAGCAAAGGGCTTTCAAGGGGAGCTTAATCACCAGCTGTGCTCCTTCACTGGGGGGGAGTCGGTAAAATGGCAAGTTGACGTGATGAGCATAATTACCTTTCAGGGGCTGGAAGAGGCCAAGAACCCAGGTTTGTGGCTTATTGATATAGATTTATACTGCTCCCCTTGCCAGAAGCGCTGAAATAATCCCTGATTCGTTTTCCTCACTTTGGTTCATTAAGCTTGAGACAAAAAAAAAAAAAAAAGGCTGTCTAACTCTGTTCCAGTGTTTGTTGTGTGGAGAAGAAAAGGAAAGCAGCTATCTTTCTGGTCACTCAGATGGGGTAGCATTTCTTTTGGACTTCCAGCAGTCTTTGCCTTGGAGAAGAAGTAGAGGGTCTAGTCAATTCCTGGCTGATTTTGAGCCAGTCCTTCTCTCTCAGCCCAGCCTACCTCACAGGGTTATGGTGGTGGTGGGATTAGGAGGGGGGTGTGCCATGTATGCCACTCTGAGCTCTTGAATTAAAGGCTATATCTATTAAAGATATAAATCTAATATGGTACAAAGTCGTTTTCAGTCTCGGCCATAGTGCAGATTTATAAATGTAGCAGCTCACCTTGGTCATCTGTGGTGCATAAGAATTGCCTGTGGTAAGTAAGGGATTAAAAGCCATGCAAATAAATGAGATCATGCAGGCTATTAAAAACTCTGGTCTACCCTTTGTGCACCTTTGGAAGACTTGGTCAGGATGTTTTCAATCAGAGATTGCACAAGCCCCATAAGGGCTTATTGTGGCACATGCACAGAGTCCCAGACTCAACTTCCGTTTGAGGAACGGCAAGGCTGGAGACGATTTGGCTGCCTAAGAGATTGGAAAACTGCTGCTTGTTCCTGCAGAGTTTCTTGGCTGGATAGATGGGAAGCCTGCTTTGGTATAAGGCAGCCTTAAGCAGCAATTTTCCAATCTCTTGTAGTGAATATGTTTGGGAACAGAGAAAATACCAGCAAGGCAAAAATGATTTGATATGGTAAAGAGAAAGAAAGGGGAGGAGCAGAAAGGAAGGTCGCCTCCCTGGGATTCTGGTGCTTCTGAGATAGTCAAAATAGATTTGCCTAGGAGTAGAAGAGGAGTAGAACAAAGGAGCCCAGAAGAATGGGGAAGAAAAAAAAGGAAGCAAAACAGCTACCCACAGGACAAACCCAGCAAAATGCTATGGACAGACTTAATCTTCAGGGACAAAAATCTCTACTGTTCTGATGCCATTGGCCAATACGAAAGAATGATGTTTCTCAGTAAAATAATGGTGAATTTGTTCTGTCATTTATTTATTTTTTTTGGTATTCTTTTAGGAAACCTTTTTTGGGGGGATGAACCATAAAAAGACATGCCAGGAGCTACACTCTAGGTAGGGACCAGAATGAAGTAGAAAAAAATTTGATTGAATGTAAATTCAATTAAAAATAACTTAAATACTATTTCTGTGATTATTGCCAATTAATTTCAGTTCTTTTTCTTTCAGCCATATTAAAAATTAGAATTAGGTGGTAACTTCGGGAGTGGCTGGAGGAGGCATACCCAAAACTTTTGGGGCCACAGGATTTACACTCTTCTTGTAAAACCATCTTAACCTATTTCCAAGCTTGGAGAGACTGAGATTCAGAAATCTCAGCCGATGCCTTGGCAATGCCAGCAGGGATCCAGCTTGTTTGTGCTGTGACAGCCCAGGGTGCAGTTTCACAATTGAGGCTCTCTAAACTCACACTGAAAAGAGCTCCTTTCTTTAGTGATGGTGGGGTGGAGAGTATTTGATATTAATCATGAGGGTTCCAGGCAATACAGTCGTGGAATTTTTTTCTGCAAAGAACAAGTTGTTCTTTTAGTTTGTCTGGTCTCACGGCAAGTAAATACATAGAAATTAAATAGACAATTGTCGTTTTTATATACTTCATTTAAGTGGTAATATCACACAGGCTTTCTTGCTAGCAAGTTGCATTGAACAGAATGAGACATTCTTTTGAGTAGACATGAATACGATTGCACTATAAATAACTTTCCTTCTGTTTTATTATTAAGTCAGATTGCAGCTTTAACATCCATTGAATTTGCTTAATGCAGTCCCCTTTTGGGGGCTGAGGTTCATTCCTTTTTTAGCTTGCCCTTTTCAGACTTGCAGGGCATGACTGGTATCTTGCAGGTTTAAAAGCTTCAAAATCATTTTTCTGGAATTCTTTAAAAATAAATCTTTCTTTCTATTTTATATGCATTAAGCCTATTTGTTTCCCCTCGGAAACTGATGATAAATTACATTACCAGTTTATCTTGTGAGTTTTATAGTGGTATAATCCTGTGGAGATATGAGAGTAATCACAGACTTGTTTAAACGCTATGTACACAATTGCTACCTCTTGTTTGACACTTTTCACGGTATGTGTGGATGCACAATGGCTAGGCTGGGTTTCGGAACAGAGTTTAGTTATTAATGACACACCATCTATTAAAAAAAAAAAAGAAGCTGGCAGGCTAGACTTTTAGTTCAGATAAATCTGCAGTCTTTTAGCTTTCACTGGAGGACAGCTCTGCTTACATTACAGTGTTGATGTGATATGGGTTTGCAGTTGTCTGGTGGCAAATATTAGCAGGTGGCTGAAGAGTGGAATGTCTCTGGAGGAAGAAGAGGAGTGACTGAAATCCTCAACACTTTGGGAAAGTTGCATATTGAGCAGCCTTTGAGTTTGGATTTGAGTCACACTTTGGTTTTTCTCCATCCTTTGATCTAGCAGGTTCCCTAATAGAAAATGCACTTCCTTGTTACAGAAGAAGCATTTTGGATGATGATCAGTCCCACAAGCTTTATTTACTGAGCTGATTGAGAGAGAGAGTGAATCCTAAAGGCTTGGTGCTGCTTGGTGAGTGCAGTGGTCACCTTGATTCAATGTTTCAGGAGGTAGATCACTTCCATGCAGGTAACAGTGTGCCCCTTTCGTGCTGAGGTATAAAGAACCTGAGAGCACTCACTCTCCCTGAGAAATGGTCTTGGCCTTTTGTCAAACTGAAGCACTAAAGAAGCACCTCATCTTATCAGTTATGTGGGCAATAACACAATTAGTGCATAAGAGCTTTCAGTAGGTTAATTCCAAAACTATTGTACCTGTTTTGTTTTAATCTAATTTCTATATGCAACCTGGAGTCTGGGGAGTTAGATTGTATGTTAAATATGTCTAATTAAATAAACAGATTTTCTAACTATTGATATACTTACAAGACCACCCAACAGAGGTCACTTTATTAAAACTATAGCAATAAATATGGAAAAAAATATGTCCAGTTCTTGTGAGGAGCCTTTGCATTGATACATTTTTACGGCAGGCAATCTTAGTTTTTTATCTCTAAAAAAGCAGCATTGAAGTACTTATGCTGTTGCTGATATCTCTGAATATATCTAAAACATTGTGGTAGTATTATTCCTCTGCTTGTTTACTAAAATAACATGGGTAGCAATTTTTTTAAAATTGAATCTGTCTGTACCAAGCAAGCAGGCAAGCAATTGATAAGTTTTCTCACAAATTCAACCTTAACAAAAAAAGAAAAAAGAAAACACACCACTGGCGTCTCTCTAGAGAACCTTTCCAATGTATGAATGAATGGTAGTTATTCATAGTAACAGTTTAAGAGTTTATTGATTCAATCAACCACAATCTAATGAGGAATAAAATACTGGCACATTTTTGCTATTCAAGGCTCAGACTGATGATGTATATTCAGACAAGGAAGTTACTGTGTGTGTTCCCTTAAATAGGCCTGATTGAGTTTAGCAGGACTCACTTTTTGTGGTGCTTTTTGAAAAGTTGCTTCTACTTAGGTCTTCCTGGAATTGAAATGTTCAGGCATAATTCTTAGCAATAGGCAAAATAAGACACGAATGTGTTCTCCTCAGTAGTGTATCACTGAGAATAAGCCCCACTGATCTAGTAATTGTAGGGTTGCCACTTGTCAAGCTGGAGACCCTGGTAGATAGACCAGATGTGCTGACGTTTACCCCCTCTTGCAGCTGTTTTTACAAACAGGCAATTAGCTGCCTGGGAAGAGAGATGGAATATATAAGCAGAAGATTGAATCTTATGCTTGATTACTTCTTTTTTAGTTAAAGGAAGGTGACAGGGTTAAAATTCAATTTAAACTCTGCTTTTTGAAAATAAACAATGAGGGCTGGTTCTGTTTTGTCTTTGGTTTTCCCCAGTGACTTCTCACAGTCTTCTTTGTGTCATCTTTGAGCCCTTCAGTTAATTTCTGGGTATTAATCTATATGTTGTAGAAATGGGGGGTGGGAGGGGGGGTCATCACTACTACTTGCGGCATAAACCTACTTTCCAATTTCCATTCTGAAATCTCAGATATGAAACAAAATGTGTAACCATTCTTCTTGCTTTGTTTTTAAGAAATGGCTCTCTTCTTTTTCAATGCTTTTTACTTCTGAATTAGCAATCCTAAGGAACAGGATATATGTGGTCAAGAGAAGGTACCTCCAGATCATTTTTTTATAGAAAACATTTTCTTACCTTCTGTGGTGAAAGTCATTGTTTTATTGGGTGGCAGTGGGGGGGGGGGGAGGAAGAGATCAGTCTTTTGGGACAGCTGTGCCTGTGTAACACAACTTCTGAAAACCAAAGGTAGGAGCAAAGTTATGAATTCATAACCATTCTGTGTCAGTTCTTAATTTTTCAAAATGATGTTTCTGAATTTGAAAACGTTTCAGAATTGTATCCTGTCATTTGACTTGGTATGTAGTGCCATTTTTCATGACAGAAATGCAGCATAGCAATCTAAACACAGTAATGTCTATTATTTTGATTGCTGTAATGTATTTCGGTCACAACAAAAGACATATAAAAAAAATAAACATGAGTAAATATATTGTAGCAGTCCATACTAGGTGTAGAAATTGCAATCTTACTGTAGCTCAGTCCCCCCAGCTTGAGAAATTCCTGTGTAGCTATCCAGATTGTCCTCTGTTTTGGATTGATTTCTTTGGGATTCAGGGCAGGGCCTTTCAATGGTCTTATTTATTTAGAAAGATAATCAGACACTTCTGAGTAAAAGTTCCAATTGCTATGATGGTGATAATTAATGCTTTTCCTGTAATGATGCTAACATAAAAATATTCCTAAACATCTATTTGTATATTAATGGTGTACCTTTTCCTTGTGTGGCAGTAAAAGAGCAGTGCCACCTTCTCCTCCTGTGGTGAGTTCTTTGATGTCATTGACTGAGACTCCACCCCACACTTTTTTTTTAAAAAAAAATGGGGAGATGGAATGAATCATGGTTTGATCAGGATCATCATGGAATATTTCCATCATGAAAAGTTGTGGAGGAGACTGCGTGTTGTCCCTCTTCCTTCCTTGGGTAAAGCAAGGGGTCCATGGAAGGAGGGACACACATGTTTTTCTTGAAACAGAAGTGGGACATATAACAACTGTCTGGAAGTGAGATCTTTTCTCCATCTGGATGCTGTTCACTGTATCCTCAAATTGTGATATTTCTCCATGTGTTTGAATATGGCTTATGCAGTGGTGGGCTGCAAACGGTTTAACAACCGGTTCGGTGATCGCGCGATCACCACAATTTGAAGCTCAGCTGCTTACCTTCTAAGGCAGCCCCGGTAAGTAGAACAGCAGAGGTGCAGAAATCAGCTGTGCCTCATTAATCAGCTGAGCCAGAAAGAAGGAACTATAGGACAGGATAGGGTGGGTGCGGGTGGGCGGGGCCAGCTGATCGTTGGAACTGCCGGTTCGCCCGAACTGGTCCGAACCGGCAGCAGCCCACCACTGGGCTTATGTTTTCCTTAAAGAGGCTGTAATGATCAAATGAGCTAATTTAAGAAGAGCTGAAAATACTGAATGCACACTTTGCAGATTGTACTGCAGCAAGAAAAGTGAAGTCGGATGAAAGCCCACAGATGTCATAAAAATACCAACTCCTGTATCATTTCGGCTGAAATTCAATGTTGTCAGCTAGTAAAGAGTCATGTCTTCAATTGTTTGGTTCAGGGGGAAATATGCCTTTAAAAGCCAGATGGATCAGGGATTTCCAAAACAAGGCAGTGAAAGTTTTGAAACCTTTTCCAGAGAACATTTATCTGTATTGTATTAAGATATGTATTTAAAATACTGTAGATCCTTGGGGAAAAAGATGCTTTAGTATCTTTATTTTTTTCTCTCCCTGCAACTTATTTATGCACTTATTAATTCTTGTGCTTCTATTAAACTGGTAGTAATCTGTTTCATCTAATTCTTCCTTTACTCCCTTCTCTTAGAAGGCAGAGATAAATGTTGAATTGCTTGTCATCTGGATCACGCTACAACCAGCTGTGTACAGTCTTGTTTCATATTTTATTGAAAACATTTAGCATTTTTGTTTATTTAAACAGTATCTATGCAAATTGAACATCAATCAGTTTGTACTGTGTCATATTATTAGTTCGCTTGACTAACAGCTCATGTATTTAAGATGTTTGTATACCATCCTTTGCAAAAACTTACTCCAGGACAGAACTGATTAATAAAATCACAGTGATTTACTGCACTAAAATAAAATACAAGTCAGTCTAGAATGAAAATATTACTAGAATTGTTGGTGAAATAGCAAACTTATTTAAAAAGAAACAGAAAACTCAGTCAAGAGATATGCCACCCTCAACTTGCAAAACTGAACAATTGAAGCGCTTACAAGAGCCTTGAGTTCCTGAGTGAGGGTGTCACAACCGAGAGAGTCACGTAATTCTCCTCTCTCCTCAAGACACTACCTGTCAACAAAGCATGGTTAGGACCTCTTCCAAAAATGGTATAGGTTGGTGTATACTACAAGAGGACATTTCCCGTAAGGATCTTATATAAACAGCAATATTTTGAGCTACTCTTAAATGTAAATAATACAAGCAAAGTTTCAACACTCTTAGTAACCAACCTTTGCATCAGCCTGAACATGGACAGCTAGAGGTATTTCTAGTTGGCGTTACCAGCAAAGTTTTCCATAACTTTGGATCAGGAATAACTGTACTCCAGATTTTATGGCAGGCACACATCCAGAAAATGCTGTTTTCCCATTATTTAAATTCAAACTATTCACCAATACCATCTCTATCTTTTCAAAATGGAATTGTATTGATCTCCATCCAGCCCTGTACTGCCTCTAGAAAGTGTAACACCTGATTCAGACAAGATTGAAAGAGATAGGCGTACTGCACAATAATATCAGCTCACTTCTAATTACTTGCATTATTTTCTTTGGCCATTCTTAATTTCATATAATGCCACATTAATGGCGTGATTAAACACTCAATGGAGAAGAGGCAATGATGTCTTTATTAAATAAAACTTATTAAACAAAACATTGATTATGTACCATCAAGACAGTGTTCATTCTTGGTAATCGTATAGATAGATTTTCTTCAGGAGGCTCTGTCCCCAACCTGCTCCTTCAGACCTTCGAATCGTTCATCCATTCTTGGTATAATTGAATCCGTTCACCTTGTTATTGATCATCCCTTTCCTTTCACAGCACTTTTGACTTCCACAGAGAGCATGGTCATTGTATAATCTGTCCAAAGTATGATGCTGTGGGGAAAATAGGCGGATGGAGTATTAGGTATGTTGCCTCCTTGAGTATTTATAAAAAATAAAATAAAGGCAGGATGTAAAACAAATAAATAGCCTGGTTATTTGCTATCCATCACATTCCCAAGAGACTTCTCCAGTGCTGATGTTAAAAAAATAGTAGTAGTAATACTTTATTATGACCAATGATCAAATTCAACAAATTAACAGCAGATGAAATGTTAATTTGTACAATTTAGATTTATTTATGGTTGAAGACCAGCTTACGTAAATCAAAGTTTGGTATGACAGAGATTTTAAAAGTCTTGCCTGTTAATATATCCTACAGATAATAAGATTTAAAATTAAGATAGCAGAACTTTTGCTAAAGCACAAACACTGTGTCATCATGTACAGTGGTGGACACCGGCCACAGTGTTGTATTTTCTTTGCCAAAGCACTAAGAGTAAAATACTTAGCCTGATTGCAGAGAATTTTTTTAAATATACCATGCAGGCAACATTAAAAAAAATAGCTGGCAGATGCAAATATTCTTCTGTGAAATAATTTCATTAAGAGGGTAGGGATTATATTCAAGGCTTTTTGACGGTCTATGTCCAACATACATATTGATCATCTTCAGTCTTCATCATTTCAAAAGCCAGAGGGATTGGAGATTTCCCTGAGATTCTTAATATTGAAGTATAATTCTATTAAGGTGGTAAGAGATTCAGTTGAAAAGATTGGCTTTAAACTCACACTTGGGGGAATTTACCTCTGCTTCCAAGTATCAAAATCACCATTGTGAATTATGAATATGATCAGAGTCATTGATGAATTGAATGGCGTTAGGAATGTGAATAAGTAAATTCAGATGTTAAAAGTTTTGATTGTAGATTCAATCCTGGGAACTCTGCAGCATTTGTCTGTTTGGCCTGGCTTTAAAAATGTGGCACTCTATTAAAAGGAAAGGCCGTTATAGCCTTGTAATTTAGGCATTATTGGCAAAGGAGCTGATAGGTTCCCTCTAAACATCAGGGATGTGAAAGCAATCCTCTGAAATATGAAAATTTATAAATTATATATGACTTATAATTATTTTTTATTTTATAATACCAGACAGTACCAGACATCTGATGGTATACCAACTTGATTAGTATAAAAATTAGCCATATCATTGGCATATAAATGCGTAGGTATGAGCCTGTCTCCTAACTTTTAGGGAAAAAACAGAGATTACTTGTATCATAGGATTTCATAGTTTAAACATGTGGAAATACGCTATTTTTAATGTTTTGGAATGCTTGAGCACATTTTGGGAACTTTGTGATTTGTAGTAGCCATTTCTTGTGTGGTTTGAAATGTGTAAATGAAAGTTGACCCTAGTCTATTTTGGAAACCTATGCAGATCAAATCTAGTTTATCTTTGGATGTGAGTTACTAGGACTGTTGCATCATCTTACTTCCTGGGATATTTTCCAGAAAAGACAGGAACACTTCACACTAATGACTTTTTAAAAAATTGCTTATCAGGTTTTGGATAAGTGATAATAAAGTTTTTTTCAGTTGTTTTCTATCCTTGCCTGTGAAATGGAAAGAGGATGGATCAGCTGGCCTCAGTTTCTTATTTATGTCACCAATTTGGTGGTCCTACATGTGATAAGTAAATAAATAGTATGGGGAGAACTTGCAGGACGTTAGGATTCCGACTCATGTAGGGAACTTACATGAATAGAGGAGGCTTGGAATTCAGGAGTGTTAAAGGAGTAGGTGTGTTTATAGAAATGTATCTAGGATATTGGCTTGTATTCTACTTTGGCAAAAACATGTGCTTTCAAAATGCTATCTGGTGATATAAGGTTTAGAATGTATATCTATGATTATTACTTTAAGGAGGAATCCACACAGCCATTTTCCCTGTACTTTTTATGCATTGGCTTCTGATGGGAAAAGTCTCTCAAGAGTTAATAAACTTAGCAAATCCTATGTTTGGAGATCATTCCCCAGATATCTTCTCACCTTGACCCTACCCTAAGCTCCAAAACTTTTCTCATTGCAAAAAATCATGTTTTGGTACAAAACAACTTACTGAATGGAATCCATTTTAAATAAGGGTAAGTTTCCTAATTTCTTTTTTGACATTCAGCAGGGGGCAGAACAAGGTTATTAATATAAGAGGAGTGTGACTCAGTGCAAAAATGTGCTCTCTTCTGTTTATGCTTCTCATTCAGAAAGGTATAAAATATATTTAAGGAGCAAATAAAATTCTAAAAAGTTCACAGATAAAAATATACTAAATGTGAGCTTTTGAACAATAGGAATTTACTCCGAGTGGGCTCCTAGATCTCAAGAACCCACTATTTTCTTGGAATTAGGGATATGTAATTCTATTCTTATTGGTGAACCAGCATTGAAAATAAACCATCAGTTGACAATCAGTTATGGATGCCATTGGACTATTTTCCCCACATTAAAACATTTTATGTTTAAAGCAGCTTCCACTGCATTTATCATATGTTTGAGCATGATTGTCAGATCCCAAAGAGTGATCGTGCCATTCAGTTGAGAGAAGGGGGGGGGGGCTTGGGTTTGATTTATTAGCATTGCCTGTGTCAATGGACGATTTGCAATCCATGCCCAGGCGCCAAACATCGTGAGATCTCTTCACTTTTGGAGAAGGTTTATGAGGGGCAATGTGGGATGTTTCACTTCAATGGATAACAGAAGATGGTCAGAGAAATGTATGTTTATCCGGTTCCCAGAGCAGTTGATAAAGAAAACATTTTCACACTTGTGTATTGGCTAGAATCTGCATTCTGGCTAATGGGAGGGGTCTCTACTGCTTTAACTCTACCTGCGTTGCCTAAGGGTATTCAGACGTTGCTTTGAGTGGAATGCTTTCACTTCTGCTTAATAAAAGATCCTTTTGAAATACATTGTTTCAGAAGTTCTCGCTTGCTTAATTTAGATGAAGAGGGG
>QLTV01001003.1:255823-270258 GCA_003457575.1 Thermophis baileyi
GGGATGTTTCACTTCAATGGATAACAGAAGATGGTCAGAGAAATGTATGTTTATCCGGTTCCCAGAGCAGTTGATAAAGAAAACATTTTCACACTTGTGTATTGGCTAGAATCTGCATTCTGGCTAATGGGAGGGGTCTCTACTGCTTTAACTCTACCTGCGTTGCCTAAGGGTATTCAGACGTTGCTTTGAATGGACTGCTTTCACTTCTGCTTAATAAAAGATCCTTTTGAACTACATTTGCTCAGAAGTTCTCGCTTTCTTAAGTTAGACGTAGAGGCGTTCCTTACAATGATAGTCCCTTGAGCTTTGAAGAACAGTTTTTCTTTCTCTGACTCGATGTATTATCTGTTGTGTTTACTAACACTGTCCCTTCCTACTATAATAACAAAATTAAACCCATAGCCATTTTGAAATATCTACATTTTCTGTCAGGTATGGCATTCAAAGAAGAAGAAGAGGCAATCAGTTCTGAATTCACAGCTCTGTTTGAAACACAGAAACATAGAAACATAGAATTGTAGGGCTGGAAGAGACCTCGGAGTCTTCTAGTCCAACTGCCAGCTCAAGGTAGGAGCTTCATAAAATGTCAATCAAATGGTTGTCCAGTCTATTTTTGGAAATCTCCAGGGATAGAGCACCCACAACCCCATAAGCCATTCCATTGATTCATTGTTTTCGCTGTCAGAAAATTTCTCCTTCCTTTTAGGTTGAATCTTTTTTTAACAAGCTTCCACCAATTATTTCTTCTCCTGCCCTCTGGTGCCTTAGAGAATAAGTCACTGTCTTCTTCTTTGTGATGGCCCTTCAAATACTGGAAGACAGTTATCATGTCTCCTCTAATCCTTCTCTTCAATAGGCTAGACATATCTAGCTCCCTCAACCGTTCGTCATACAGTTTAGCCTCCAGACCCTTTATCATCTTTGTTACTCTTCTCTGTACACTTTTCAGGATCTCAACATTTTTTTGGTATCGTGGTGACCAGAATTCGATGCTGTATTCCAAGTGTAGTCTCACAAGTCCAATGTAAAGCAGTACTATCACTTCTCATTGTCTTGACACTATCCCTCTGCAGCCTAGAACTGCATTGACTTTTTTTTGACAGCTGCACCACATTGTTGGCTCATAATTAATTGGTGGTCCACCAGGACACCTAGCTCTCTCTCACAGTTACTACTATTGAACGAAGTACCCCCCCCTATTCTATACCTGTGCATTTGGTTTTTTATGCCTAAGTGCAGGACCTTATTTTTCTCATCACTGAACTGCATCTTGTTATTAGGCCCAGTGTTCAAGTCTGTCAAGATCCTTCTGAAACTTGAATCTGTCTTCCAAAGTCTTAGCAATTCCCCCCAGCTTGGTGCCATCTGCAAATTTGATGAGCTCCCTTTCTATCCCCTCATCTAGATTATTTATGAATGTATTTGCTTCAATTGCATGTTAGATTTTAACCATTCACTTACAAAAGTCATTTCATCATACCTCACAAACTATTATAATGTAATGTGACATTATATATAGTCTATGAAGCCCACTTCCAAGTAGGTCACTCTGTCACATAGGAGAACCATTGAAAATCTAGTTAAGCAGAAGAATTGCTTTAAAGAAGCCTGTCCTATGAATCCTTGCTGTTGTATGATTATTTTGGTGCTATTTATTCTTTTTCTTTGAACCTACAATCTTAAATTTCTGGTCAATTCAAGAGATTTCTGTGCAACCATATTGAAGAAATTGTGAGCTTGGAGATGCTGTTGGCTTGTAACTTTATCAGTCCCTAATCAGAGATTTTATTTCAACATCTGAAGGTTTATAGGTTTATCACTCCTCAAGTACACAATAGGCATGTAATCTTGAAAGTCCCAATATTTAGTCATAGCTAATATGATATTTAGTGGTTAAGGTGTTGAACTGAGACTGATGAGACCAGTCAGTCACTGTCCATTCAACTTATTTCTTTAGGGTAATAGCTGTGGCAATAAAATGAAGGGAAATCCCCCATTAAAACCATCTTGAGCTCCTGGAGAAAAGGCAGGCTATAAATTAATAAATAAATGTATTTAGTCATATAGCTCAATGATGTCTAAACTGAGTCCAGTTCTCAATTTCATAATAAGATTATGATAAGATTCTTGATTCTTTAGGAAACTTTAGTTCCTCTGCATATGGATCTTCAGAAGAACATTACATTTTGAAAAATAGGCAACAAAAGTGGTACAACAGGATCAGTGTTACATCTGTGTTTGGTACCGAACACTCAAGGGCTTCCTTACTATGGCAGAAACATATAAAGGCTGTACTGCAAAGGCTACATCGATTCTGATATAATTTTGAAAAACCAGACTCCCCAGGACAATCCAGAAAGGGGAAAAAAGCAGAAAATGCCTCCTCTAGCTCCTTTTCTACTTCCTTTGGATCATTGTCCAGCCTCTTCTCCAAAATGTTAAGTCTCCCAGACACAAAATGTTGATTAACTGACAGCAGGTATGTATACAAGAAATCAAGAAAAACTGAAGTATTTTATAACTCTGAAAATCTGCAAATTTGGAGAAAAGAAGTCTTCCTCATTGAATAGTTATGCCTTGATATCTTAGAGGCTCTTTCTCTGATATAATGTGATTTTCCAGTGGCCGGTTAGATTCCCTTCTGAGTCCAGGAGCCAGGTATGAGAGCAAGCAATAGAAGGCCTATAGCATTGAAGGAGGAAGCATGGATTATGTGAAATGGCAGTAACAATGTTGAACATGCATTAATTTGCTCAGTTCTTTGTGCCTCGCAGCTGATCCTGAAGGTTTTTGTCTTGCTAAATGTAACCCGCAATGAAAATCTATCCATAACTATCTGAAAATAGAGTGAAGAAAAGAGGTTGTATACAGTTGCATCTTTTCTAGTTCATTAACCCAGATGAGGCTTTGTGAACTGACAGGAAAGCTGATTTTTATTAGTGTCCCAGTCTGTCAATGGGTCCATGCATCTGTCCAGATCTGCTCCAAAGGACTGGAATTTATTTTGGGAAGCATAGGAGGTTTCAAGAAAGGAAGCATTGTCCCAAAGCGATTCTTCCCTTTTTGTGCTTGAAAACTGCTGCTAGATCCAAAAGCCCCATGTTGATCAGAATCCCATGATCTGTATTAAACTTCAGACCTTGCCTATAACTCTGAATCGTTCTGATTCTATCCTGTGCTGTGCCTTCTTTTTAAATTACACTTTCAATTCATTGTGTCCTAAGCAATGGATCTACTCTGTCCTCATCCCCAAATAATCCATCATTGAGAATGAAAGGTTTATTTTAGGCCATAACTGATAAGCCATTAGAGAAGCAATGCCTTTTAAAGGTTCATTCTCTTAAAATCAGATCAGTCCTGGAATAGTGACAGTAAAGTATTGATTAAAAAAAAAGCAAAAAGAAGACCATTGCCTGGGTCTTTAAACTGAAATGAACTGATTTCCTTAGAGTGATAAGGGTGCTCTCAATCAGAAAGGCTAAAGCCCCAAATACTGGATAGATAGATGACTTACAGACGTGGTTAGAGCCACACCTTTGTTCAGGATTTATTGAATGGTCTCTGGATAACAGATTTAGGGGGCTAGAAGCACAAAGACTCAAAAGATGGCAGTTAGTGGCAATTAAACCAGATTGGCTTATAGGCCTGAGTTTCAGTCTATATTCCATCTGCTTAAAACACAAGGGCTTAGAAATTATTACCAGGGTTTCACTGAGCAATGTGTGCTCTTTGCTTCTAGCAACAGTTGAGATCCTGATGCTCTTCCATGCAGAGCTGTGGGTGGGCAGAGACCAGTTGCAAGATGTTAATAATAAAGAGAAAATGAAATCAGCATTTCCCCCCTTGGGCCACTCATATTTTGTTCTGTCATTCTGAACGGTTGTTCTAGTTCCAGAATCAGCCATTAAAGATTTCTTTGCATTTGCATTTGTATCCGAATAGCCTATTGCTTCATAATATGCTCTGTTGAGTAATTTTCCATCCACTTGTGTCCTGTTGCCTGAGGAGATGTTTTGACAAGTCAGAGCAACTTCACACTTGGTACAGTCCCCTTAGACATGTACAAAGTGGCAAAAATATGCATTGCCTAAAGGAAGCCCCAGGATATGAATGATGTGTATGAAATTGAGATTGGTTTTATTTGCTAAATTACCAGAAGAGCCATTTTCTAATCCTTTTTAAGCCTCAATTTGTAACCTGGTTATTCAATTTCCCCCTAATCTCTTTATTTTCACTCTTCTCTTTTTTTCCTTCTTCTTCTCATCCCAGTTCTTATAAAAGACTTGATCGCCTTAGCTTTTATGTTATCTTTCTATCACATTTATATTCCACTACAGTCAAATTATTCTCAGCAGTTAACATTGTAGGCATACAAAATAAAGTAACTCAAAACAAGCAAAAAATAAAAAAGGTAGCCCAATCTGGTTAAATTACCCTCTAAAACAGTTCATTTTTCAGCAACTTTCTGAATTCAGAAAGATCGGAGGCCATTCTGATCTTCACTGCGAAGCTGAACTAGAGAACTAGTTCAATGGGCAACGGGCACTTCAGCTAGGAAGCAGTGCTTTCTGCTTGTGCCCCCTTTATCTCTTTAAATTGGCACCGGGGCATCTTCCCTACAGTCCGGAGGGGGATAAAGATGAGTACTACCTGCATGTTGTACGTATTGTGGTGTAAACTCTCAGATGATCTCACCCAGCAGCTTCATTTTAAAGAGCAAGGAAGAGAGGATCAATCTCTGCAGCACCCCCCCCCCCGAAATCAGGGATCGTTGGGCAGACCTCTTCCCCAAGAGATTGAATTTGACTGCAAAGGAGGGAATGGAACCTTTGCAAAAGAATGTCCCTAGATTCCAGTTCCAGAAGATGGTCTAGTAAGATCACATAGTTGAGTGTATCAACAATACAGTAGAGTAGAGTAGAGTAGAGAAGAGTAGAGTAGAGTAGAGTAGAGTAGAGTAGAGTAGAATAGAATAGAATAGAATAGAATAGAATAGAATAGAATAGAATAGAATAGAATAGAATAGAATAGAATAGAATAGAATGAACTTATACTATTTCAGATGAGTGACTGTCTAGCGCAGTGATGGCGAACCTTTTTAGCGCAGTGATGGCGAACCAATAGTGCGCGCATGCCCACACCCATAATGCAATGCCCCCCGCACATGCACACACAACCCCCCATCTGCCCCCCCCCACGCATGCGCGCAGGACTCACTGAAGCCTCCGGAGCCTGTGGATAGCGAAAAACGGATTCCAGCTGATTTTCGGCCTTCCGGAGGGTGGGGGTGGGAGATCGTTTTCGCCTTCCCCAGGCTTCAGGAAAGCCTGTGGATGGCGAAAAACGGACCCAACGGCCCAACTGGAAGTTCAGAAACGAACTTCCGGTTGGGCTGTTGAGCCGTTTTCACCCACCCCAGGCTTCAGGAAAGCCTCCTGAAGCCTGGGGAGGCTGAAAAACGGCCCAACAGGCCTACCAGAAGTTCGTTTCTGAACTTCCAGTAGGCCCATTGGGCGCGTTTTTCGCCATCCACAGGAACCGGATGTTCGGCCATTGGGTCCATTTTTCACCATCCACAGGCTCCGGAGGCTTTCCTGAAGCCTGGGGAGGGTGAAAACGACCTCCCCCCATCCTCCGGAAGGCCGAAAATCAGCTGGCCAGTGCGCACATGCGTGCTGGAGCTGACATAGGGCAACGCCTCACGTGCCCTCAGATATGGCTCTGCGTGCCACCTGTGGCATGCGTGCCATAGGTTCGCCATCACTGGTCTAGCGTCTTCTTAAAAACCTCCAGTGATGGAGCACCCACTATTTCTGAAGGTTAATTTCACTGGTTAATTGTCCTCACTGTTAGGAAGTTTCTCAATTCCAGGTTGCTTCTCTCTTTGATTAGTTTCTAACCATTGTTTCTTGTCCGGGCCTCTGGTGCTTTGTAGAATAATTTGACCCCCTCTTCTTTGTGGCAGCCCCTCAAATACTGGAATACTGCTATCATGTCACCCCTATTTCTTCTTTTCCTTAGACTGGCCAAGCCCAAATCCTGCAGCTGTTCTTCATATGTTTTAGTCTCCAGGTCTTTTATAAACTTAGTTGCTCTTATCTGAACTTTTTCTAAAGTCTCAACATCTTTTTTGTAGTATGGTGATCAAAATTGGTTGCAGTATTCCAGGTATATTCCAAGAGCCACTGAAAGATGTAAAAGGCTGCTCATCCAACCTGTGATAAAGGTTTTAAGAAAAACGATCAGTGCTGTCTTAATTCCAAATCTGGGCCTAAACACTGACGGGAAAGGATCCAGATACTTCACTTCATGTAGGGTGCTCTACTTGATCTGCCATGGATTTTCTCCAAAGGGAAGGTTGGCAGATACTTATCCAGACCCCTAGATGCAGGCAGGATCTCTTTGGAAGGAGTGTGGAGAGTAAGGAAGATGACTATGACAGAAATATGCAATAATTATTATTTAGGCAAAAGGGACTGAAACATTTTTTAAATCTGGAGGGATGAGATAACATTCAGAACTGGCTTGGGCAGACACTGCTCTGATTCACTGGATGTAAGAAGAGGGAGGAGGTGTTGAACAATCAGACTTGCAAGACTCTGTTATTGTAGCCAGTCTTAATAAAAGTATATTAGCTTTCCTGGGGAGTAAATTTCCTAGTGTGGTCTATGTAGTGGACTGACAAGAGACATGCTACTGCCTCTTTAAGAGCTGCCGGCAACCCGCCTCCCAAGGCTGGCATTGACAGTCTCTTGGCTCTCAATAGTCACACTTCCCCTGCTCCATGAAGGAGCCAGGATGGACAAGGAAACATTCTACAAGTCACAGAAGGTAACTTAGAGAATATCCTATCCATGCCTTCAGAGTTCACAGGCCAGTGAAGGCCCCAGATAATATATCAAAACGATGCCTCAGTCATGATTGAAGATTCTGCTCAAGATTCTGGCATATCTGAACAACTGGTATCAGCAAAATGCCCGGTGCACACTGGTCACAATAGTAAGGCAGAAGATTTTGCACCGACTTTCCCTAACAGGGAATTACCTGTCCTAAACAAGGGGATTGGACAACAGCCCATCAAGGATGTAAGGGAGAAGAAGTAATAATGCTTCTCTTTCTATCATCACAGCATAAGCCCGAATGACGATGCATACCTGTGCTCAGTCAAAGTAATTTTTTGTTTTTCTCCAGCAACATTCTAGGTATAGTTTATATTTCTTTGTTTCGCAGAGGTTCTTAGCAAATTAAGGCACTAACTATAATTGTTTGAGAACAATCTCACCCAATGCTTGGCTCAGTTGCCATTCCCAGTGGCTCACCAAAGCTTTGGGAAGGTTGCCTGCCTGATTCCTGGGGAATTCTTAAGCACCCTCTGGAAGCAATTTGCATCCATAGACTGTCTGAATAGGTCTGTGCACCCCATAGAAAGTCCCAGATAGTAAGTTGCCATGATCAGGACATAATCTGACCATAGCAAAAAAGTGTTGAAAAACCTCTCCATATCCAGATCATGTAATATATTGGAGGCAAAAATAAGGTCTAACATATGTCCACTTACGGTACATGTATTGTGCCAGAGATTACCTGAGACTGGCCTATAGTTGTAATGGAAACCATTAACTTTCAAGGCATGGTAGTTGAACTCTTCTAGCATTGAAAGCTGGAGGAACTCAACTACCAGCTTGGAGACTAGATCCAGAAATTCAGAGAGAGACCCTGCTGAGCACTAGTACACCAGCAGAATACCTCACTTATCTGCACAGCCCAATTTCATGCATGGTCACTCATACCCTGATCACACTCAGTCACAGCATCAAGTTGCTGAAGAACCCAAAATGTATGGCAAATTTCAGAGACATTAATACCTCATTCCACCTGGTTCCACTAATACATGCTAGAACTTATCATTCATGACAGTTCTCACTGAAAAATTCCATAATTCATGCCATGTCTTTGAAGGCTTTTCTGACGCAATTCACATATTTGCAAATACACTTCTTTCAGCTAAGCAAGATATCGACAAAAGGCTACTATTTCTTGCTTCCAAAACTGCACTTTTAATGAAGAGTTTTCTATACAAGTGAAATTGACTGAATAAAAGTAATTATCCAGGTGATGGGTGTCAATTGATGAGTATGCAAAAGATAAAACTTATTTACTGATATGACTAATTTCCACAGGACTACCATATCTAGTGGGTTCTTGGGAAGAATGCTGAGCCAAGAGGTTCTTGGTCTAGTCCAGCAAGCAACTATGCATTTTTCAAGCAGTCCATATGCAGGATCATTTAACACAGGCTGGATAAGATTAGCTTTAGAGACACTGAATATTCTGCTTCATAAACTTGAAATGAACCTGTGAATGAAGAGATCCTGCTTTGTGGCCCCCCTTTTTAGGGCATACTATTTAAAATTGAAGTTAGCCAATCTGTAGTTCCTGTAGAACTAGGAACATTGGATGCAGTTAGGAAGAAGATTGACAGACTTGCATCCTCTTAAACACATTGTTTAAAATGTCCCATTCTATGTTACATTTGTATGTTAATCAGTTACCAATAATGAATTGGATTCAGTGCCAGGATAGCAATAAGTTACAACTGCGACCTAATTTTTTCAGCAGATATCACGGTCACTGAATCTGGCAATTATAAACAATGCAAAAATGTGCCTATAGAAATATATTCTTATATGCTGCCTTCTCTAAGAAAAAAAAATGTAATTAATGGTGTGGGATTTTTGTTTTTGTTGTTCTACAAAAAGGCACACTTTTTGTGTGTGGCCAGATTTCAACCTGTCCTATGGTTCAAGTCTTCAGCTTTCACTCAGAGTTTTTCAGCCAGAGCAAAAGAAGTTCAGCTTAAGATTCAATCAATCAATCAATCAATCAATCAATCAATCAATCAATCAATCAATCAATTCACTGCATCAGGGACTGGATCCCTGTAGTGCTTATAGGACTTAATGACAAGCTGTCTTTCTCTAGAGCAGTGTTTTTCCTTGCAAGTAGAATTTGAAAATGTTTAATGTGCTGCCTGGACCAATATTGAACCACAATCCAGAAAGTGATGGTCCTTAGAGTTCTGGTGATGATCCTGCAGAATCTGGAATGGCACATTTGTTTTTTGGGGGGTTTTGCAACCTCCTTGAGCAAGATAGTCTCCTGAATGGTGGTCTCAGAAGGCTGTTGGCATTTTCCAACTTCCTCTGAGTCATTCACATGCTGAATCTTTGAAATCCCTCTGGGATTGGAGTGATCTAGTGAGGAAGATGGTAGGATACAATAGATAATATAAAGTAAAATGAAAACATTTTCTATAGCAAGTTGGGCAGTTGGCAATATATATTTTAACAACTGCACAACAGATTATAATTAGTTAAATAAATAAAACTTTAGGATTAAGAGATACTGGTTATTCATTCCTGATTATATTAGAATCAGTTACTTTATTTTTCACAAAATGTTGCACTGAATATTCTTTTTACTGCTCTAGCTTGAAATACATACCATGTTTAATTGTCAAAGGTGAGTCATTTTAATTGTAGTCTGTATCTATTTTTTCAGATTATTTTTCAGTAAGAAATATATTTTGGACAGAAATTATGTATCTATTCAGAATTAAGCTTTGTTCATTTAAATGAAGCTTACACTGAAAAAAATACATACTGGATTTGTAATGTGACTTTTTTTTATGTTAGTGACATACAAAAGTTTGTTCAGAAATTTTTCATTGGAATATGTCTAAATATGTTAAGCTTCAACAGAATTTACTTCATTTTGTTGATTTAAATTTTAAAGGGGAAAAATGGAAGATACAGAAAACTGCTGCCCTAATGCAGACAAAATTGCGTCACCTACATAATAAATAGTGCTTCTTAGAACCCTAACCTGAACAAAGTTAATTACAATACTTTTTATCTATCTGGTATTATAGCCATTCTAGTTGCTCAGTTTCACTTCTTTTTATTCATTTAATATTTTACTAATATTTTATTAATCCCCCCCTTTATTTCGACCATGTGACAATTTTGTTGCTTGGCTCTTTTAGCAGCAAGTGGGTATACAGTTAGTAGCATTTTTATTTTTAGGAATTTTTTTTATCTGCTCCTGTATCTATATAGATATATTTACCTGAGAGAATTCATCTAACTTTGTCCTTTTCTTTTCTTTTCTTTTCTTTTCTTTTCTTTTCTTTTCTCTTTTCTTTTCTTTTCTTTTCTTTTCTTTTCTTTTTTTTCTTTTCTTTTCTTCTTTTCTTTTCTTCCTTCCTTCCTTCCTTTCTTTTTTTTTTTTTTTTTTTTTTCTTTTTTCTTTTTTCTTTTTTCTTTTTTCTTTTTTCTTTTTTCTTTTTTCTTTTTTCTTTTTTCTTTTCTTTTTTTCAGTTATATACAGTATCACTGCTAGGCACCTTAAGCAAATTGATGCAATAGAGGAAGTTTAGGTGCAAATGCTAAACTGAATAAGGTATTGTATTATAATCCTGAGATTTCAGAGTAGGATTTAGAAATGCAGTTCACATAATGCAGATTTTTAGAAAATGTCATTGGAAATTAAAATGTATACTAATCCTGAAAGATATATCTATGAAAAATGAAAGATGTATATTCTCACCAATTGCCTCTACATATTTAATACATTGGATGTGGGAGGGGAGCTGCAATTGTTAATCTCCCTTTAGAGTCAGGCCTAAGGTGTTGGGCAGTCACTGTAAAATGTTTAGGGGGAATAGTTCATTATTTCAAAGAAAGTAATTGCCCCTTTGTACTGCTTGGATTGGAAAAAATGGGGAAAACCTCCTATATCCTGATATTGAAATTCCTGGTAAGAATACTGTAGCATGCTTTGTTGCCACAGAACACAGAGCTATACAAATGTACCAAGTTGCATATGATACTTTTATAAATTTCAGCAGGTCTGCACATGAAATGACTGTTTCATCATTCCAGCTCAAAGCCTCTTGGTGGCCAACCTTACTTCTACCCTATTTCTGATATCAACTTTGAAAGAGAATATTAATAAGCAGATTACTAGAAAATACCAGAGTGAATCATGATCCTCTTTGTTATATTAGAAGTTACAGTTTGGTGACAACATTTGGATATTCTGAAAGTTGCGCTAAAGGTTTTGAAAAGTGCCTGGAGTAACTACACCCTTAATTAATCCCCCATTCAGACACAATTGTCATAGTACTCAATTCCTAACAAGATATGCCAGAAGGAGAATACAGAAGTCTGCCAAAAGATGTTAACATAGAAAGGCAGGTAGATAGGCTGATACATTTAAGAAAGTTTTCGTTTCCACCTGGTGCTGGAGAGTAAAAGCAATTGAGCCTCAGCACTTCGAAAGGTTGGCAGGCAAAGAGAAACTGGCATTGAGCAGCTAAAAGAGAATGTGTTGCTAGTATTTTTGTAAGCTGAAGGACAGGTGGTGGCTGGGAAGCAGATAAGGGAAATTTGGGTAATCAGCGTGAACAAATACAGAATAATTGGAAACAAAAGGACACACAGAAGACTCTAGGGGTGACCTAGTGGCATGACAGTAGTCACACAACTGTCAACTGCCATTCTCCAGATGTGCTTAAGTAGGGTGTCTTCATCCCCAGCTGGCATTGCCCATATGGGATAAAAAAGGGGCTGAACTCCAGCATACCTGGAGAGCAGCAGGTTGGGAAAGGCTGATTGTGAAAGTCAAAAGCCCAGATGACTAGGAGGCAATCCATGTCCTTTGGGGTGGGGGGTGGAGAAATACTGCCATATTGAACATAAAGTATTTTCAGTGGAACTCAGTTGAGAGCAGGACGTGCCTTTTCATTTGTTCTTATTAATCTGTATTTCCTACTCAGGCAGATTTAAAATTAATATGAGCATTGGAGCAGATGGTCCTGCTTTTGAAATAGTAAACCATTGACAACTGATGGGCGTTATATTTTGTGCACCAATCTGTTGTTCCCTAGCAGCTGCCATTTTAGGGTGACTAGAGATTAATTTAAGAGAACGTAAGTGTGAAATGCTGCAGGTAATCTATCTTTTGAGTTCTCTTACCATGGCCTAGTTCCAAAACTTCTGGATGTGTGGGGAAAGGGAGTAGGGAAGATGCTGAAGACAATGGCCAGGGAGTTAACTTTGCATTTATTGTTCAGGTTCAAATTTGGCTTGTCAACCAAATGTATCTCTAGCGGAGAAACTAAAGTGAAACCATTACTTGAGAAAATATTAGAAGTGGCCTGGCTAGTTTAATTTTTTGCTTCCCCCCCCTCTTAATTTTTAAATAGCAATCATTCATTATTTTAAAGAGCTTTTTAGAAGCACATTTGTGAGCTGAGCTTAATTCCCTTAGGTTATGATTTCTGAAGTGTGACTCAGTACATTTCCCTTTGTTAGGAAAGTGATGGAAAGGGACTCAAGATAATACTCTTTAAAATGCCAGTAGAATTTCATGGTGAATAATATTTTTCTTTGTTAAAGTTTAATGCTGCCTATCAAATGCAGTTATGTATTATCTCTCGGCTTCTGCATGATCAAAGAAGGAGGCGAATCTACTAAGAAGGTGGGCGCGATGAGGTTGTGTATGGCTTCCTTTATAGCCCCTGCCTTTCTTCCCATTCTGGTTTGGTGGAAGTATGTTTAGAACTAGCCTGTTCATTATTTTTATGAGAGGCTTAACATCTTGGTGGACACCCCGGGCATTCTGCAAAGCAGGACTCTCTCCAGGCTATGTGAACTGGGATGCATTCTACCTTGCAATGCAGTGGAGAGATCAACAACTTGACAAGGAAGTTTCTTGATGATGAAAATACTTTGTTGATTGGTGTTAACTGAACTCCATGGTAGGATGTCAGCTGCTTTCTGTCTTTCTGTTCATTGGGCTATGGACATAGTGTGGCATGAAGGTGATTCACAGCTTAATTGAGATCTAAACAAGGAAGAATCTGTCTCTTGAACCTTTAGGAAAAGACTTTTGAGTGTATCTGTTATATCCCTTGAGTTATGAATGTAGAAAAGCAATTGTGCAAGTATCATGGTCATTTCAAGCTAAACCAGTTAAAAGCTTACATAAATTCACTGCCCTACTGATTATTTTTGTAATTGCAAATTAGAGTCTGGCAAGCTGCACAGTTTTTGTTTTCAGGGACATTTCTACAAATTGGGTAGTTGGTGACTGACAAGAAAAAGGAGGGAATATTAGTCTATTGTAACCGCAGATCATAACAATAGTGTGTCATAAAATACCATAAAATAACAGTAAAATAATAAGATTGTATAATAAAGTAATAAAAGAGTATTGGATGTAAAAAGATTACAGCAAAATAAAGCCAAAGCTACAGCTAAGAACTTAAATATCTTTCTTAAATTTAAAAGACAACAGAGCAAAAGTAACAACTTTGTTGCTGAATATAATGGATAATGTCCTCCTTTTGACCAACAGCACAAGGACAGAGATGATGTTCAACAGGGAGCTTACAAATTGTTACTTCGAGATAGGCTTCGTCTGCAGGCAGAGGGATGCTAAAGCCCTTGTCAGGGAAGCACTGGCTATATTAACCAGGTACTGAGAGAGGCTTCTATGGTTTTTTAATTACTTATTTATTATTTCTGCTGCTGGCTGTCTCAACAAGTGTCTCTTGGAGGCTAGAGAAATCAAATCAATACTTTTCTGGTGCTTTTTTATAGTGATGGTACCAACATTAAAATTTGGATAACTGTACTGCAGTGGCATCTTTATTGACATCTCTTCCAAAATGCCTACTTCTAATATTTTCTCTGATCTAAGAGTTAAGTTCTCCCCAAGGTGGTAGGGAATATAAGAATGTAAGACAAACGTTTGGTTTGGTTTGGTTTGATTCCCAGAGAAAACAGAGTTTATCAAGATGAGATTCTTGAAGGCTTTCTAATTTCTTAGAGTGCCCTAACAATGCAAGATGTATTCCAATGGTGGTGGAAGGTCATCCTACTTCCATCCTTAAATAGGCAGTGGTGGTGCCCTATGGGAGGCCCAAAATCTTCCTAATGAAGTTGTTTTGGACTTCATCCAATTGGGCAATAATCTTCTCATCCACTCCAGAACTCAACCCCATATAGCATCTGGGCCAGGGGTGGGTTCCAAATTTTTTTACTACCACTCTGTGGGCGTGGCTTAATTTTGTGGGAGTGGCTTGACGGCCATGTGACCGGGTGAGAGTGGCTTGACGGCCATGTGACTGGGTGGGAGTGGCTTGACGGCCATGTGACTGGGTGGGAGTGGCTTGATGGCCGTGTGACTGGGTGGGAGTGGCTTGGCGGTCGTGTGACTGGGTGGGAGTGGCCAACTTGTAAAATGTGGTGAAAAAGTGACTTATGACCATTTTTCACACTTAACGACCGTCAGTCGTTAAGTGTGAAAAATGGGCAGAAGTCACTTTTTTCACTGCCATTGTAACTTTGAAGAGGCACTAAATG
>QLTV01001003.1:270329-281580 GCA_003457575.1 Thermophis baileyi
AGCCAATCTTAAATGATCCCCAAAGCTGGACAGTCTTGCTTTGATTTCAATCTTTCCTATAGTGGTCCCAAAGGCAAAATGGCTAGGGAGTCAGAAGTTGCCTATGGTTTGTAAACAGCATGAAAAGGCCATAAAACCTGCTGCGTGGAGAAGGGAAGAAACAATCAGCAAGCAAAATACTAAGGACTTCGATAGAAAGGTGTAGAGCTGGCACAGCCTTAGCAGGAACTTTTCTTCAGCAGATAGTTGATGCCTATTTTTACAAATTCTATCAGCTCTGTTGGATGAGAAAATCCACTCTAATGGTGTAGCACTTCCAGACAAAAACAAAGAGCTTATCAGAAGGAATCCCACATTCATTTGTAGATGAAGTGAGGAATAGAGACCGTAAACTGAGGCAATTCTATGCAGAACTTTCTGTAGTATTAGATACTACAAATAGTCCTCATTCGGTAACCACAAGTGTGAGTAGCAACTTAGTCATTAAGTGAAGCAGTTACTAAGTGAAACTGCTATTTAATAGTCTTAATAATCTTTCTTCAGTTTTCCTTTGCTTGATAGACCTGTAAATGCTATAAATGGGAGGATTGATCACAAAGTTACTTTTATATAACTGAATGGTTGCTAAATGAGGCAATTACTAAATGAGGATTACCTGTATACCTATCTCACAAATTCCTCTCCATTGGGTCAAAATTGGTATACAGTGCAAGGCAGTGCTGTTTATCAAAAAAAAAAAAAAAAAAAAAAAATAAAGCCAAAAAAAGAGGGCGACCGCATGCAAAGTGCTGAAAGTCACCTTCTAAGAAAGAAAAAAAAAAAAAACAAAAACAAAAAAAAAACAAAATCGGAAAAAATTAAAAAAAAAAGATGGCAGCCCCCACGGACCGGCAACCACCGATCCGGTTCTGATGACGTCACTAGCGGGTTGTCGGGCGAACCGGTCCGAACCGGTAGGAACCCACCCCTGATCTAGGCTATCAAAGAGGGAGGAATAAGCAATCCATAATACTGTGTGATGGGCAGCTTTACAGAACTGAAAGCTGCCCTCTGTAATTTCTCTGGAATAAGCCAAGAGGCAGATCAGAATAAATCTGATCAGAATAAAGCTGGAAGGGACCTTGGAGGTCTTCTAGTCTAACCCCCTGCTCAAGCAGGAGACCATATACCATTTCAGACAAGTCCAGTCTTTCCAGTCTTTTCTTAAAAACCTCCAGTGATGAAGCACCCACAACTTTTGAAGGCAAGCTGTTCCACTGACTAATTGTTCTCACTGTTAGGATGTTTTTCCTTAATTCCAGATTGTTTCTTTTCTTGATTAGTTTCCATCATTGTTTCTTGTCTTGCCTTCTGGTGCTTTGGAAAACAGATTGATCCCCTCTTCTTTGTGGCAGCCTCTCAAATACTGGAACACTGCTATCATATCACCCCTAATTCTTCTTTTCTTTAGACTAGCCAGACCCAAAACCTGAAGCCATTCTTCATATGTTTTAGTCTCCAGGCCTTTAATTATCTTAGTTGCTCTTCTTTGCACTTTTTCCAAAGTCTTAACATCTTTTTTGTAATGTGGTGACCAAAACTGTATGCAGTATTCCAGGTGTGGTCTTACTAAGGATTTATAAAGCAGTACTAACACTTCATGTGATTCTGATTCTATGCCTCTGTTTATACATCCAAGGATTGCATTAGCTTTTCTGGCTGCTGTCGCACACTGCTGGCTCATGTTTAATTGATCATCATTTCTTTCATTGGCTTCTCAATCTAAGAAGAGGTAGGAACTGCATCTACTCTTGAGGAGACTTTTTCTACAGAAATTTTCCACTGCTTTGCTTTTCACATTTTCAGTTTCTGAAAATATCTAATTTCCTAATATTAAATAAAGTTGAAATGGATTAATTTAATGCCAGGTATAACAAGGGCAGTTTAACAAAAATAAAACTCTGCTTTTGATCTGGCATATTGCTCTATATCTCATTGTTTTGGTTAAAATTAATCTAGTGAAGGATTTCAGTGCATTTATTTTCTTTCTGTAATCTTTAAACCATACCTAGCTTATTGATTTGTCACATTTTCAGACTAAAGCAGCTTTCAAGGAAAATGGAATTTGTTTATATTTTCAGTAAGATCCCTTTTTCTTTTCATTTATCCCCCTTCAGGCGGAATTTATGTCCTCAAGTTTAGCAAAGAAAATGTGATCATCAATATGTGTTAGTATGTATGTTATTTGCTAAGAATTGTCCAGTGCTAGTAGCAGTTTGCTGATATTTTTATTGGCTCCCCATTCTTGTATCTTATTATTATCCCACCTGATCTCTTTCTCCCCTCACCTACCTACCTACCTACCTACTTCTATTTCAAAATAGCAAACATACTTAATACTCCTGTCTCTTATTTTCCCACTACAACAACCCTGTAAGATAGGGTGGACTGAGAGGGACTGGCCCAAGGTCACCAGCTGGCTTTCATGGTTAAAGGCAGGGGGAGTGTTTAAAACTCACCACCTCCTGGTTTCTGGACCAGCAGTTTATCACAACATAAAACCGGTTCTGAATTGTTTGTTTCTTAACTGTTTCACAGGCAGAGTTAATAATTCAAATAACTAAGTGAAGCCTATGAAAGTTCTGATTCCAGATAATATTCCTGCAGACTTCTTAGAAAACCAAACTATTCAACTATTCAAAAGTTGACTTGCAAAGTATGATAATTACTGTGGCTGGAAGCTAAAAATTTATTGATGTCCTAAATTGTAAGATTGTAGTTCTCATTTAAAAAAGCTTAAAAAAACAATGTTAGGAGATTACATATTCCAGGACAACATGAATTTTTGGATACATTTTAATCTATATATATATGGAGTAAGAGAAGACTAAAGTACATGTACAAGGCAGCAAAAATGTAAAAAAAATTCTTTGCACTACAACATTTTTGGTCTAGTATCTGTCATAGGTGTGTATGATTCAATTTTAACTAGGGGCTACAACAAAAATTTAGATCAGATTACTTACAGTAAATTTGTGTACTGTCCATTATTACAAATGAATCGATCGCTGACCTAAGCTCTATTAACTCTATTATTAATAATATTCTAGTAGATATTTGCAAGACATTTGTTTTATATTTTGTTTAAACCAGCTATATCATTGAATTCTTCAATGAATTAAGACTGGAGTAAGTGAAACTCACTGTATTTCAGGGCAGCATGTGAAATCTTTTCTATTATTTCAGATACTTGTTTGTTTCTGTACCCTTTCTTCATATGCTTAACCACACAATCTCTTGGAATCGAAGACTTAGTTTGAAACTGAATGATGCAAAGAAAGGCTTCCTTTGCAACCTGTCTCCACCTCCCTTCCTTTCAGCTGTGAAAGGTATTTGGCAAAGAGTGTTGGGGCGGGGAAGAGAGTTGAGTTCAGAAGATCCTCATGTTGGAGTTCACACATATTTTCCCTTCTCCCAGAGGCGCATTTCATGTCCTAGGCAGAAGGCTAGTCTTACTTTAAGCACTGCTAAGCAAGCTGTTTGGATTCATACTCCTCAACCAGCCCTGTTTTCACAGCAAGGAGAGAATGTGGGTGTAGGTGTGGTTGTCTACCCAAGAATATAGAGAAAAAATAATGTGTTGAAAGGATATTCATTAATAGTAGCCCTACCCATATGATCCTCTACCAACCAGTGTATCCTCTCATAGGAAAACTTATTCATTAACAGTGGGAGCTTCCATTGGGGTCTGGCTTCCCTTTCTCTGAAACATACATAATATGTATATATTATTATATGTATATCATTATATATCATATAATCTAAATCACAGGACGCTCATTAGAAATAAAATGCTATCTAACCAGTGTTGAACCAAGCACTGGGCCTGCAAAATTAGGAGATACGTTTTGAAACTTCATTTGTCTATGTTGCATTGCATTGTTAGTTCACTTCCCCTATTCAGGATAGATGCAATTTAAGTTTTATGCAGCCTTTCCTTTGGTATCTAGTTTATCTAATGCAAGCTGACAACTTCCTGAACCTGGGCTTCTTTTCATTGATGTCAGTGATTTTAGTGGGAGGAAAAACCAGATTTTTGCAGATAATTGTTTAGATTTACTAATCTCCTTAAGTCTGTTACAGTTCCCAACCTAGCCCTTACATAATGCAGAAGCAATACCCAAAGAATGTGGGTGGAGAGAAACAGGACAAGGAGTGTTTCTGAATCTTTGGCAAACATGGCTATAAAGAAACCATCAAACCTTGTCTTATTTTCATTATTATCTTCACTAGATACTTTTATTGGAGGTTATTGGAAATGACTCTAGAAGTGGAAGGAGAACCACCTCAACACTTCCTCATGCTCCCAAACTCTTGAGCCTATCAAGGACAAAGTAATCAATGGTACCAAAGGCCACTGAGAGATCAGGGAGGGCCAAGATGGATCGCCCATACCTCAGTCCTGCCTTAGATCATTCATGAGTATGAGATCAATGCCATCATTGTACTTTGTCAAGGCCCAAAACCCATTTGGAAAAGATCCACATAATCCATTTCCTGTAGCACCCTCTGAAGCTGGAGCCCAACCATCTTCTCAAAAGCCTTCTTCAAAAAGGAAAATTTGGATACTCGCCAGAAATAAGAGCCGAGGTGGCGCAGTGGTTAGAGTGCAGCACTGCAGGCTACTGCAGCTGACTGCTAGCTGCAGTTCGGCGGTTCAAATCTCACCGGCTCAAGGTTGACTCAGCCTTCCATCCTTCTGAGGTGGGTAAAATGAGGACCCAGATTGTTGGGGGCAATATGCTAACTCTGTAAACCGCTTAGAGAGGGCTGTAAAGCACTATGAAGCGGTATATAAGTCTAACTGCTATTGCTATTGCTATTGCTATTGTCCTGTGCTGTTAAATTCAGTGATGACTTCTTGAGGAGAGAGAGCAGACTTACAGTACATGCAAGCAGAACTACTCTCTTGCTCACCTCTCCTTGGACGTATTCATACATTCAGGGGTGAAATTCAGCAGGTTCTGACAAGTTCTGGGGAACCGGTAGTGGAAATTTTGAGTAGTTCGGAGAACCGGCAAATACCACCTCTGGCTGGCCCCAGAGTGGGGTGGGAATGGGGATTTTGCAGTATCCTTCCCCTGCCATGACCACCAAGCCACGCCCACAGAACCGGTAGGGAAAAATTTTGAATTTCACCCCTGCATACATTACTTCCTGGGCAGCCTTAACAAACCAGGAGGGACTTACAGTAGTTCTAATAAACAGATGGCCAGGTTTCTAGTTCTGATGATCCTGTCTACTTTCTCAGACCAACAAACACTAACTCTTCCCAGATAACCACACCAGAGACCGTATTTCATCAAAGTCATGAGTTATCCATACACTGAGATTTATTTACTTCTGTTTAGGATTGCCATCTACTGTAAAATTAGCATGTCATAGTGAATTGCATTGTAACTACAGCTTTATTGAATTTGTGGTTTCTTACTACCCAGTAAGTGGAGATGGTTGGATTACCTCTTCTGAACTAGGTAGGATATAGCCTGAGATTTCTTCTTATCCCTGAGAGCTGCAAGGAGTGGAGGCTGCCTTTTGCATGATAGCCCAGAGTGCAGGGAATGTCCTGGCCACTCAAACAGGAAAGCAACATCATCTGATGGTCAATATAATCTGGGCTGCTGCTGCTCCCTTCTGCTGGATAAGAACTGAAATGAGGAGCTTTATCTGATTCTTTTGATCTGAGTTGCTAATTGCTTTTCCTGCTCAGATACTGAAGCTGAGGCAAATCTCACACCCACATTTCTTTTGTCAGCCTATGCAGAGATGGTTTTAATTGGTTTGTATTTCTTTATAGGTAGCATCTAAAATATGGGCATGATGCCCAGAGTACTGTAAACATAACCAATGCTTTTTATCATCCAAAATCTGGAAATAACACTAAAGGCTTGAACAAGAAACTCTGTCAATATGATTATCTCAGCCATGGAGCACATAGAAAACCATAATTATACTTGCTGTTCTCCCTGAACCAGTTGTCTGAAAGTTATCATTAAATACAATTTGCCCTGAAAGTAGCACATTTTATATTCTGGCTCCTCCCTCTGTGGTTGTAAAATATGCATTTGATCCTTCCTTATTAAAAGATCAGGTTGCTTATAATATTGTCAGGTTTAAAGTTGAACCAAAATACTTCTGGATTTAACTTTAGAGCGCTCTTGGCAGCTTCTTAGAAAGCCAAATATTAAGGGAGATGAAATAAAATTATCATTACAACCTGCCTCAGTGCTGTTGTCAAGAGTGGGTACATCATAAGATCACTCTGTCAGTGTAAGAACTGCATCTTTGTTTCTGGATCTATTTGAAAGGATCTCCTCATATTAACTTTCATTTAATTCCTGAAGGTTGATACTGCTATGGGGAGAAGTGGTATTGTTCATACTTGAGCACCCTTTTCTCATGTGGTTCTGGCAAGAGAGAGAAAATAGGTAGGGCTGCAAAAATCCAGATGACTATCAGTATTAAATCAGGATGGTTGTTAGCCAAAGAAAGGCTACTAAGATTATTAAAGATTGGAAACAAATCCTTTGAGGAAGACTTAAAATCTTAGGCATGTTTAACTTGCAGAAGAGAAGTTGAGAGAGAACATGATAGCTGTCATCAAATACCTGAAGGGCTGTCCCATTGTACAGGGTTCGGACTTTTTCTGACTTGCTCCAGACTGTAAGAGTAGAAATAACAACATGAAATGTCAAGAATGTAGATACAGATTAGACATTAGGAAGAACATCTTGGCAGTAAGAGCTGTCAGCCAGTAGAAAAGGTTATCACACGGAGCAGATTCTTCTCCTTTATGGAGGTTTTCAAAAAGAGGCTTGATAGTTCACTATTGGCATTGTGCAATGAATCCTACAATGTGCAGGGTGTTAGACTTGATGACCTCTTAGGTCCCTTCCAACTTTATGGTTCTATGCCAGCAAAGGAACAGGAGACCTTAAACTTGTTGCTGCTATCTAGTAGTGGATTTCTGCAGCTTAGATATGAAATGCCTAGACAAGGCTTCAGTGACATCCACATCATTTCATTTATAGCAGGGTCTTCATCATGGTGGACTAATCTTGAAAATATTGAAGATGGATATTTCTAATTTGGGTTTTCACTCCTTTTATGATATCGTTCTGCTATACTCAGCAATACCTTTTTGTTTTCATTTATTCTGTTACCTGTGGTTAACATACAAAGCAGAAAAGATGTGTTTTCTCTTTACTATTTACCTTTGTTTAATTCACCTTACATTATACAGGTAGTTATCGACTGCCTTGTTCAGTGATCGTTCAAAGCTACAAGTGCTGAAAAAATAACTTTATAACCTGTGTCCACATTTACAACCTTCACAATATCCTTAGTCATATGATCACCATTAGAGTCAGTATATATAGTCTTGTTTCTGACCTGTTATTTTATTTACCCCAATGCTGAGCGGAGAGATGGTTTTACAATAGGAGGAAGGGATTACAATAGAGTAAGCCATCACACAATGGGGATACACATTGAAAGGAATGCAGTGGTGCCAGCAACCCTGATTACACTCGGAATTATGGTAGGAGTTGTGAGTACACTATGCAAACAGTCCAGTGTATTCTCCATTGTGTATCTGCTTACTCTCATGTAATCCTCTCCTCTTCAATCTCTCCACTCTGCAAGGGGAGGGAGAGATTAGAAAGGAAGGAATTACATGAGAGTAAGAAGGCACACAATGGGGAATACATAGGGCAGTGATGGCGAACCTTTTTTTGCTCGGGTGCCAAAAGGGCGCACATATGTGCGATAGCGCGTGTGCGCGTGCCCATGCCCACACCCATAATGCAATGCTCTCTCCCCCCTGCACATGCACACACAACTCCCTGCGCTGCCCCCCCAGCATGCGCGCAGACCTTTCCTGAAGCCTGGGGAGGGTGAAAAACAGCCCAACGGCCCAACCGGAAGTTCGTTTCTGAACTTCCGGTAGGCCCGTTGGGTCTGTTTTTTGCCATCCACAGACTCCGGAGGCTTTCCTGAAGCATGGGGAGAGCGAAAACGGCCTCTCCCCGCCCTCCGGAACACCGAAAATCAGCTGGAACTGACATAGGGCAATGCCTCGCGTGCCCTCAGATAGGGCTTCGCGTGCCACCTGTGGCACACGTGCCATAGGTTTGCCATCACGGACATAGGGCTTTTAATATAGTGTGGTCAGGGTTGCCATTGCCTCCACATTGCTTTCAATGTGTGTTCCCCATTGTGTGCCTTCCTCTCCAATGACTGTAAATAGAAACATTAATTCCCTTCCTGCTAATTATCCCAGTACCCAGTTAGAGTGAGCATTCCAAAAGGTGGGGGGTGAGAGTGGGGAAAAGAAAAACTCAGTCACTGTCATGTGATTTCTCACTTAGCATCCATTTTGCTGAATGACAGAGCTATTGGTCCCAATTGTGGTCACTAAATGAGGATTATCTGTATTCTATCCATGTGTCACTCTGTGGTCTGATGCTGACTGGCAGAATATTCCAAGGAACTGCTTAGCCAAGTACAAGAAGAGAACTACTTAAAAAAAAAGCCAGGAAAACAACATAAATCCACTTCTGGCCTGGTGATTTAAACTCATTCAAAGTGAAGATATATTCTTGGATCGATGGACTATGTTTCTATCAAACCTTAGTCCTGTGCCTTATCCTGCTGTTCTTAAATAGTGGTGTTTTGGATTATACATCGATATGTTAGAGAAGATGAAGACAAAATGAGAGATCAAGAATTTCACTGGTTTTGTTTGTTGGGATTGTATTATCTTAATTAAATAATTGCTATTCCTCTATTTGAGCACCAGACAAAGGAAGTATGTAAGCTGTTCTTGTTATCTTTTGCCTGCTTCAGCTCATTCTGAGCTTTAATTTTCCAGATAGCTTCTTTGCAGATCTGGTGGGCTATGTGCCTCTCCTTGTTGACGTATCCCCTTTCCATCTCTTATCTGCCCTTTTTTGTTGTTGTCAGATCTTGAATAAGCTTTTTATACAATTGCATTGAAGAAATTGCAGTTCTTCTGCTGGGTTCATTTAAAAGAAATCTTATTGAAAGTGTGTCTTCTGTACATTAAATAGAGCATTTTTATTAATGTGTCCCCAAAACCCACAAGTAGGCAAGAGGAGCAGACAAATAACCAACAAATTTAACACATATAATTATATTGCTCATAAACAATAACGTGGATCTTTGCCACACCTATTATTTTTATAATAGAAAGTATATAATGAATATGCTGGATGATCTCATATTCAAACATAGATTAGTTTGTTAAACTTTATGTGATAAGTGAAAAAGTATTTTTAGATGCTTGCCACAGTAGGTAAAAATTCCTTGTAGTGCTATGGTTATCAGGTCTTCCTTGAGCTGATTATTGGTAAGAATATAATCTTCTCTATAGCTTTGGATTTCCTGGTGATTTCTTATTAAAGATACAAAACTAGTATGACTTTGTTTTTTGTTTTTTTTTGAGATTAACCACATTTGACTAGCTGTTGCCAATTGCTGTAGACCTAATTAGAATTTTGAGAGGCAATATAACCATCAAACAAAGTAATTCAGAGTTAAGGCCACGGAAATTCAACCTTGATTCGAAATTATCACAAAATATTTTGGAAATAAGCCTTCTGGGGAAACAATGTTTAGTGGATAATTGGCAATGTATAGGTTAAGCTATACCATTAGTGCTTCATGTGGTCAAACTAGATATATATTCAATTTCTCTTATATGTTTGGAAGAGACCAGCCATCAGACTTAGATTTCAAAGGTTCAGCTTTATAGTTTGTCTTCCATTGATAGGGATCAATATTGTGGTCTTTATTATCATGGATTTTCCCATAACAGCCTTAATCTTGGCTCCAAATTGAGAAGCCTGCTAAGATGCACATTGAAAACATTCTTAACACATTTCTTTCACTTCACTAATCTGGTTATCCTTTGAAGGATCTATATAATTAAACACAAGGAACAGTCATAACATCTGAAGAACTGGTCCTATTAATTATCTCCTCTGAATTTCGGAATCCTTCATTGGTGTGTTTGTGTGTGAGATTCTTGTTTGTAGCTCATTTACATTTTATCTCATCACAACAACCACAATACGTAGTGTAGTGTAGCTGTTGAAAGAAAAATAATGTTCATGGCTTTTTAAACATAGATTTAGTACACAATGTTAATTTTTCGTCATGATTTCCTATCCTCCATAAATTGAAGTGCAGCTAGAAAATTTTGCCAGAAGGACATATCATAATTAGAAAGAAAACTGAAGAAGAAAGGGGTTGCCATCTGATTCTTCAACTATTGCTGATTGTTCCTTCTTTTAATATTATATCTGGAAATGAAAAAAAAAAAGCTATAGTGACTCATTAAAAGGGCTTTGCAGAGAGATAGCCTGCTAGCATGAGTAATCCCTTTGAAGCATTAAAGCAGCCATTTCTATAGAAGGTTTGTATTGTTACTTTACCTCACATTGTCTTTGTAAAATAAACATTGCTATATAAGTAAATTTGAAATAATAATTTGGGAAAAGTACATGTTTATTTCTTTCTCTTCCTCTTTGTCCCTTTATCATCCTCTGGAATGGTGATGATTTTGCAGCAATTTACAGATCTCCTAAATGCCAGAACTGTCAATTTAATATGTGTAATTATTTATAATGATTTGTTTCACATTCTGGTAGAGCAAAACTCCAGTTGTTTCTGAATACTGAATATTCAGAATATTCAGAATACTGAATAACAAGTTGGAAAGGACCTTGGAGGTCTTCTAATCCAACCCCCTGCTCAAGCAGGAGACCCTATGACAAATGGCTGTCCAGACTTTTCTTAAAAGCCTCCAGTAATGGAGTACCCACAACTTCTGAAGGCAAGCCATTCCATGGATTGTTCTCAGTGTTCTCGCTGTTAGGAAATTTCTCCTTAGTTCTAGGTTGCTTCTCTCCTTGATTAGTTTCCATCCATTGTTTCTTGCCTTGCCTTTTGGTGCTTTGTAAAAAAGGTTGACACCCCCTCAGGGGTGGGTTCTAATTTTTTTTACTACCGATTCTGTGGGCGTGGCTTATTTTGTGGGCGTGGCTTGGAGGTCAGGTGGGCGTGGCTTGGTAGTCAGGTGACCGGGTGGGTGTGACCAACTTGTAAAATGTGGTGAAACTCACTTAACAACGCTCTTGCTTAGCGACCAAAATTTTGGGCTCAATTGTGGTCATACGTCACGGACTAT
>QLTV01001003.1:283663-294888 GCA_003457575.1 Thermophis baileyi
GAATTGTTTGGGTTGGAAAACACCCCCCCCCCATCCCTTTATCCACGTGAGTTGTCCTTCTGCTTTCCTCGGTTGCTTCCCTGATTCCTCCTGTTGCTTTTTTCCCCCTTCAGTAAAGTTGGAGAGTATTTTGCCCCGCTGCGGCCTCGGTGGCTGCTGGTTACCCTGGCGACGGGCTCTGCGCTGCCACAACCAGCAGAGGCGAAGGCGGCTCCTACTCTTTCCGATCTCCGCACGGCAGCTTTGGGCCTTGCGAGTCTTTCCCTTCGCCTCAGCTGGGGCTCAGCCCATCAGTGAACAGATTGGCTTGTAAGTCCCTCCCGCCCGTTGTCCCCTCGCCTTCTCGGGGAGGACAGCGGGCTGTCTTGGGAGCGAAGAGGAATACAACCTAGTACCCACACAGACACACACACATATGTAGGGAGCTACTCTTAGCACAAACTACCACAGAGAAACCTCTAGAACAGGCGTCTCCAACCATGGCGACTTGTGGACTTCAACTCCCAGAATTCCCCAGCCAACATAGCTAAATAAATAAACTAACTTTGTGCCACTGCCTGCCTGCCTGCCCACCCTGGCTCTGCTGAGAATAAATGTTGCCCCGAATCATTTGGGTTCCCGTTTTCTCCTCTGACGTCCTCTTTCCCCGCCAGAGTCCCCCTCCTGGGAATCTACGAGCTCCTCTCCTTGTAACTAAGCTTCTTTCTTCATTTTTTTCCTCTTTCGACACACCACACCATAAGATGACTGGGTAACTGGCAATCTCCGGTAAGATGCGTGTCTCGCAGCCCTCCCGCCCCATGTCCTGCCCCACCTGCCACCCCCAAATTGTGCCCCACTGCGCAAGAGGCGCATCTTACCAGAGACTGGCAGCTCCGGATCTTTCGGCTTTTTTGGGGTTTTCTAAAAAAAAACAACGCCTCTCCAGACGAGCTTGAAAACTTCTGAGAGGGAGGGAATAGTCGGGCAGCGTTTCCCCCCTACCTCCCTGGGTGCCTGCAACCTCAGAGCCTGCAGCAACTCCTGGCCCTTGCGCAGTAAAGGAAAACTTCTTGTGAGTGCGAGGCAATTAACTTCGTTCTCTTTGAGAGCCGCTTTGCACCTTGATTGGGGTGACATTTGCAGTGCCAAAAGTTCGCAATTTTTTTTTTAAAAAAAAGCAGAAAAGATGGCGGCGCATCCGCAGTGCCAGAAACTCAGCTTCTGTGCATGTGCAGAAAAAAAACACCCCGGAAATAAATCCCCCCCCAAATAAAAAAAATTTAAAAAAAAAATAAAAAAAGATGGCTGCGTCCACAGACCGGCACCGACCGAACCGATTCCGTGATGTCATCGTGACGTCACCAGCGGGTTGCTACCGGTTCTGGAGAACCAGTCCGAACCGGGAGGAACCCACCTCTGCACCCCCTCCTTCTTTGTGGCAGCCCCTCAAATATTGGAACATCGTATCACCCCTAGTCCTACTCCTAGTCCTCATGACTAGCCATACTCAATTCTTGCAACTGTTCTTCATATGTATTAGCCTTCAGCCCCTAATTATCTTTGTTGCTCTTCTCTGCACTCTTTCTAGTCTTAACACACTTTTTTATATTGTGGTGACCAAAACTGGATGCAGTATTTCAAGTGTGGTCTTACCAAGGCATTATAAAGCAGTAGTAAAGTTTCTTGTGATCTTGATTCTATCCTTTGTTAAAGCAGCCTAGGATTTCATTGGCTTTTTTGGCAGCTGCCACACACTGCTGGCTCATATTTAAGTGACTGTCCACTAGGACTCTTAAGATCCCTCCTACAGTCACTGCTATTGAGCTAAGTTTCACCTAATCTGTACCTGTACATTTGGTTTTTCTTGTCCAAGTGTAAAACTTTACTTTTCTTTACATTGAATTTCATTTTGTTAGATAGGACCAGTGTTCAAGTGTGTAGAGATCCATCTGGATTTTGAGCCTATCTTCTGGGATATTGGCTTTTCCTGCCAACTTGGTGTCATTTGCAAATTTGATGAGTTCCCCTTCTATTCCCTCATCTAAATCATTTATGAAGATATTGAACAGTACTGGGCCTAAAACAGAATCTTGGGGACACGCCACTGCTTACTTCCCTCTATGTAAATGTAATTGCATTAAGACCTACACGTCTTAATGCTTACCCAATAGAAGTACATCATCATTCCAGATGTATCTGTTAAGATACTAATTTTAACTTCTAATTAAAGGCTTAACCAATATGAACAAGCCTTAGTGCTATGCTTATATTGATGGTTAAAAAATAAAAAATCAATTGGGATGCATACAGATAGACATAGGAAATATATTCTAGGCTTCACTGTAATCTTGAATAAATGGTACTGTGAGAAAGCCAACAATTGTAGTCTCTTTTATTTTTATACTATTCTCTTTTCATTAAAAAAACCTCTTAACAATTGAGGAATTGAACGTGTTCATATTTAAATGAATGTTTCTCATTAGGGCCAATAATTAAGCCTTCGGTGTATTAGAAGGCTATAAATGACAAGAGTGACATTTATATGCTTTAATTCTTTTATTTGGATACATTTGCTGAGATGCTACATTTTTTCCATTGTAGCACATTCTTTCACTCTGTTTACCTTCTCTACTCTTCCTCACATTTTTTTCCCCTGCTGATTTTTCTTTAGCTAGCCTTCTCCATGTGCTGACTTGGGAAGAGGATCCCCATTTAATGGCCCATTCAGAATACCACAGTACGTCCAATGATATGTCACCTTTGAGACATGCTATTTTAGATCATGCTCCTGCATGTTTATTCCATTACAGTAGGGTCTTCCAGGGCCTTTGTGATTGGTTTCTTGCTTCTTCTGATAGACATTTCATCAGTTATTTTTATAACCATTTGTATTTTCAGGAATGTAAATGTTATTGTTGACTTTGGATTGCTGATTTTTTATTTTCATTTTCCCCACTTCAGAAATTCTTTGAACTCAATTATTGTTTTTAATTGTTTTAATCTTTTTGGCTTTGCTACGTTTCCTGGAACAGTTTTATTTTCAGTTGCTTGTGGCTTTGATAGTCTATGACAAACTATGTTCTAGTTCAGGGGTGTTAAACTCGTGGTCTGCAGGCCAGATGCCTCACACACTGGCCACGCCCACGCCCGGTTTAGAGAAGGGGAAAAAGTCGCGATATGTCATGTGACGATGCTGTGATGACGCGAGTTTGACACCCCTGTTCTAGTTGATCCCGAGAAAGCTTTTTAAAATATTCTCTAAGCCTCACTAAAGCAACTGACCTCACATTATTGTGCTTTCAGCTTTTTCATGAGAAATTGCCCCTTTGGTAGGACTACCATACCATATCTAGGCTTCAAAAATCTGACAGCTGCTAGATAGCAGACATTTGTTTCTCTTTGCTACTTTCTAGTGGTTGCTAGATTTTGGGGGACAAGGGTACTGTGGGAATTCTGTGATGGTCAGCAATAGGGTTGCTACTCTCTGCAGAGGGATCGTTTCTCCAGGATTACTACAACACTGTGTCCACTGAAAGAAAACAACTTCAGATTGTTGTCTTAAAGAACACTTTTATGTGGTAGTCTTCTGTAAGTGGAACATATATTAAATATTAAGTCTATCAAAAACATGAATCCTCCCCCATTGAGGAAAGCAATGAGAGATCCATTTTGAACAGGAACCCTCTCACCCAAGCTGCTTAGAAACCAGGAAAATCGAATGCTTTAGTTGTTCAATTTTTCTATTATATAATGAAGTAAGACCGAGGCAAGTTTTTCAGATGATGGGTGCATTTAGAGTTTGGGGAACATGCTGTGGGGGTTCACAGCTAGTAATAATCTATGTACTTACCAGAAGGAAAAGTGATCAGATTCTGTTACTCCTAGTCCTTCCAAGTCCTCTGTATCCACCTAATCGCTTGCCTGCCTGCCTATTGCCAGGCAAGACATTGAAGTTCAGATACTCATATCTTGGAGCCTCTTTAAAGCTTGGAGTCATTCTTATAAACTAAAGAGATGCTAGAGCTGATACAGCATTCCAGCTTTCCATTGTATTTTTTAAAAATGAAAATAAAGCTAAACTATGAAATAAAGCAAAATATGGCAAGTAATACTCAAAGGTAAGATGTTACTTGGCCTGACAAGTAGTTGCAGAAGCCATTAAGTAAATCCTTTTCATTTTACCCTTCTTGAACTTTGACTGCATCCTCAAATCCTTTCATATTTCTTTTATATTTTCATCTGCTTTTAAACATTCCTTCCATAGAAGCCAGTAGTTGGACTTTTCAGGCAAAGGTATCATTTCATGGTTTGGGCAACATTAAATATGTTTTAAGAGCATTAGTTTAAAAAGAATAAAAATTAGTTTCTGAAATAGAAAGAATTAAAATGGCCAAGCCATTGTGAAATCTCACAAGAGTCCATTATCTTGTGTCTTGTATACATATATCAGAATGCTTATTTTCCATTAAACATAGTCATTAATAACATTCTCAAATGTTTGTTTATATTTATATATTTGTACCATGCTCTAGAGCAGATTTTCTTGTGGCACAACATTCTAGTTAGCATACTCTTGACACTCCTTTTGAAAAGGCATAATTGAAAGCGTTTAAGATGGGTAGGTCTTTCAAGAATTCAGTGGGCTGGAATGTTTTTGAAAGCTGACAACTCACTCAGAGAAGCTATAATGGTTTTATGAGTCAGAAGTATTGGCATGGACTGTATTTATTATAGAAAGCCATGTCTCTGTTTTGTATTGGATGTGAGTTTCAAATTGAGTAAGTATTATATCTCAGTGTAAGTGATAACTAAGTTACTGAATAGGAAAAAAGGGGGCAAGTTCAGCTATATGATACATTAAGCAAATGCAAAAGATTTTATACAATATTTTTTACGATTGAGAATACTTGTATGTTAATAAGGGTTTGCATGCCTTTCAGTATCTAGTGTGGCACTGGTGCTAATTAAACATTATCTGATAATTCTATTTACCCTTTTCTGTTAATTAAATGGGAGTTTTGAACTATACCTTTCTAAGGTATAATAGAGAACTGTTTCTCAGACAACATTACACTTTTATTTCTGGGTTGTTTGTTATATGTTTTAAATACAGTGGTATATTTAGATATTCAGTGTGTTACAGAAAATTGTTGAAATATAATAGGTGCCAGTAGACACTTGTCAAACCACTTCAAGCAAGTGTTAAGAAAACTTAGTTTTCTGAGAGATTAGCTCAGATAGTCAAAACTGACTTGAAGCCCCCCCTCAACCCAACAAAATATCTTATGTTGTTCTCCATTCTCCCCATATATAATATAATTGTCTCATTTGAGTTCCTTATGCTTTTTCCACTGGTATTTAATTGAAATATGTACAATTGATTCCCACAATTTATCTGTAAGATGTGTTTGCAGAAAAATTATATGGTATGATTCTAGCAGAAAGTATCATGAGAGCCATCATAGTGTAGTGCTTAAGACCCTAGGCTAGAAACCAGGAGGCCATGAGTTCTAGTTTCCCCTTAGGCACAAAACCAGCTGGTGACTACTCACTGGCCACTCATTGTTTCTAAGCCCTAGGAAGGAGGCAATGGCAAACCACTTCTGAATAACCTTGCCAAGAAAACTGCAGGGATACGTCCAGGCATTCTCCAGGAATCAACATTACTTGTAGGAGGGAATAGTTGAAAATGATGTAATGTTCAGTGGCAAACTTCCTGTTGAGGGCAATATCACATCTGAGGTAATCCATTGCAAACCACATTGTAAGTAGGTAGATAAACAGCTGAGATTGAACATAAAAGTGAGTGAGCTACCCATTCTCTCTTCTCCCTTTCCTTTTCTCAGTGTTCTCCATTTCATCCATCCCAGCCTCTCAAGCAGCAACCTGAAAAGAAATGGTCAGCCATTTCTTACCAGAATCCTGAATTGCTCCTTTGCAGAGGAGTTTGTGATTTTTAGTATGATAGATTCCTCAGTTAGAATCAGGGAATAAATGCATTCACATGATAAACAATTCGTATGTATGTATGTATGTATGTATGTATGTATGTATGTATGTATGTACGTACCAGGGGTGGGTTCTACTTACCTTCCCTACCGGTTCTGATCGCGACATCGTGCAAAACACCCGGAAATGACCCTCTGCGCATGCGCAGAAGCCTTTGCGCATGCGCAGAGGGTTATTTTTCGAGCCGCGGCGACCGGAGGACTGGTTCAGGGACGTGGAGCGCCAGTCTTTGCTGCCGGTTCGGCAAGTGGCGGTAAATTTCCGCTACCGGTTCTAATGAACCGGTCTGAACCGGCAGCAACCCACCTCTGGTATGTACGTACAGTATGTGTGTATGTATGTATGTATGTATGTATGTATGTATGTATGTATGTATGTATGTATGTATGTATGTATTTAAGAAAACACCCTTCTTACATTAATCATAATATTCCTTTCTCCTCTTATTTTCTCCACAATGAAAACTCTGTGAGTTGGGCTCAAAAAAAGTAACTGGCCCAAAGCTAGCCATGCTGAACAGCAAAACCAGACTTTGAAAAAAAGAGTCACATGTAACTCGCTGAATATCAATGTAACCTAAACACCTCAAAAATTTACTACAATAAAATAAGCTATAAAATCTTATAGCAATACAGCTAAAGTTTTTAAGTTTAAGAATGTTGGACATAAAAGTTAATATAGCAAGTCATTATGCAATTGGGATAAGGCAATTAAATGATTATGTAGAATAATAGAATAGTAAAATTATTGACCTAAAGCATAGAACTATTATGATGTTAAAATCCATGGAAAACTGTAATTAATATTATGATATCCAGAGAAAATGCAATAATGTATGATTTAGAAACTAAAAGTTAGAATCCAACTATAATAACTATTTATCTCTATTATTAAAATGACTCTGGCAATTGTTAATGAAAATAAGAGAAAAGTAAGAATCAATTAACAGCAAGCACATACTATATTGTTGTTGAGTACTGATTAAATGATGCTGCTCAGATTTTGGACAAATCTGATACACTTTCCTAATTGAGAGTACTGTAAACATTTAGAAACCCAAACTAAACATGTGTACCGTGTTTCCCTGAAAATAAGACCCTGTCTTATATTTTTTTGAACCCTGAAATAAGCGCTTGGCCTTATTGCCATGCACTCAAAAGCCCGATTGGGATATTATCAGGGGATGTCTTATTTTGGGGGAAACAGGGTAGTAAGAATATAATGTTGGACTGTTGGTTTGGTTAAAGTTAACTATAAAACAATTTCAAGTTCAAGCGTTAATGAAGAATTCTGTCCTCTTTTTTAGACTGCAGAAAACCAGAGTGAGCTATCAACTGGCTGACGAATCCACCTAAGGGTTAGTATTCTGTTTTGCGATTGCTAAGATGAATGCTATGCAACTAAACTATTATAGGGAATCCATATTGTCCTAGCTGATCTTACAATTAATACATTCTTACATCATATGTTCAGATTAAATGGTAGATACATGTGTGAAAAGGGCATAGGGAAGCTGTGATATAGTCTTATGTTCCCAAACTAGGAAAAAAATCTCACAAGAGTAAATCATGAAAATGTACCATTTTATTGTAGATGTTGAAGATGTTCACTAGCAGATCTAATAGATGCTACTGTGCAAAAGGGCAATGAGATAAAGAAAAGTTGTTATCCATTCCTAAATTTAGGATGTTTATCTGAGTATCTGTACAGATAGAGAGATAGAGACATTACAGCTACAGTTAAATCAATTGTTTTGTCTTACACAATACTTTACCTTTCATAAACCTAGAGGAGGATTTAGGATATTTTTTTAAAGAATATTTCACTTAAGAATTCAGATAAAGTAATGAATAATGCATAGTTTTAAATAAAACTATACATTATTTAATGTATCTGTATTCCGCTTCTTACACTAATTTATCCTATTTAATTTAATTTAAGCATCAGTGAGGTGACCAGGGTATATAAATGACATTTGAAGGGCTTCCGAGTTGATGAATGAGCCTAATGATGCACAAGATGAATCTGAACAAAGACCTGCTTGATTACAGCTGCCACCTACTCTTTGAGTAGGAGCTGCAAAGGAGAAACCCCCAGATGCACACCAGTTTCAACTGGGAAAATACAACCCATCAAAACCAACAATGGAAATCTCTCTAGACCAAGGGTGCAAATAGCTGTAGCTACTCAGGTTTATCAGGAGTGAACCAAAGTCTATTTCTCCCCATCCATACACTAGGTCAGTACTTCACCAGCTTCATCTGCACACCTTAGTGTTGAGATGGTGAATTACTCTCAGCTCAACTCACTTTACAGGGTTGTTGTGGGGAAAATAGGAGGAGGAAGGACTGTTGTGTGGGTTTGCCTCCTTGAATTAGTTATAAAAACAATAAAGGTGAGATATAAACAAGCAAGCAAACAAACAAACAAATAAATAATCTTATATTATCAACAGAGTAATGATACAGATGACCTGATCCTGTAAATAGGAGGGGAGAGAGTATCAAATCCTGAGACATTCCACAAGTGAGGGACCATGGGTGCTATTTCTTCTCTCCCATCAATGCCTGTGACAGACTGCTGAGGAAGGAGATGAACCACACAGTGTCTCTCAACTCCCATAGCCAGTCTAGAAAGATACATTGGTAAACTATATTGAAAGCCATTGAGATATCAAGAAACACAAGAACAGTTGCATCACCCCATCTCAGCTCCATCTAAACTCATCAACAAGCATGAACAGTGCTGTCTCCATACTAACCCTGACTGAAATGGGTCTAGATACTCAGTTTCATGTAAGATTCTGTGCAACTGGTGGATAGTTATCCAAAATGGAGGGTTCCAGCGATGACATCTCAATAGATCCGTACATTACATATTCAAAACAGGTGATGCATACATGAGTGAAAAAGGCATACTCTGGTGCAGTCTATCTAGACCAGGCATGTCCAACCTATAGCCTGCTGGTTGCATGCAGCTCTAGACAGCTAGTAATGTGGCCCCACAAGATTGAAAAAAAATACAAAAAATAAAAGAAGTTTGTTATTTATATACACCAACTATTGTCTATACCCAGTCCAGCAAAGGCAAGCCAAAAGCTTGGACAACCATGATGTAGATCCAAACAACCTCCAGACACATAGTATCTTGATAGTTTCACCTCTCCATCCCTATTGAAGATGAGATGTAGAGCAGGGTATAATCAGTGTACAGAACCCTGAACAGATGGATGAATCCACTTAAAGGTTTCAGTTTCATGCAGGTGTTAAACATTTCTGGACTGTCTCTGAAACAGAAATCAGAGCATTGATATGTTAAATATTTATAAGCCCAGGAAACAGATATATATTTTTTTAACTACATGTATTTGATTTCTGGTGACTGAACAATTGTAAACAAATGCTTGCCATATCTTGATCTACCTTTGATAGTAACTCATGGCTATGCCAAGGAGGTGCCAATGGTCTTCTTGAATCTATCTTATCAAGTGAATACCTTTATTCTGATTATGACTGGCATTTGGTGTAATTTCATTTCAAAAGTTATACAAACAGAGATTATAAGAGATTAGTAAACGAATAAAAAAATGTGCAATAACAGTTTATAACTGTTATAAAGTTATGAAAAAACTAAAAATGAAATATAAGTCTTGAACTACTACTAAAATACATTTAAATAAAAATTGAAATGCTGAACTAATTATCTTCTAAAATTCCAAATTGTTAGAATACTATTAAAATGTTATGCTGTAAATTATCAGTCTTTCAGTTAATTTTATGGGAAGCTACCGGTAGTAGGATTTTATAAAACTTGGTTAAAAGAAAATCAGTCTTCCTTTCATTAAGTGTTGTATTCTGTAAGCTGCCAGACAACAAAGTTAAATACTTCATTTTATAGCCAAAAGCTAAGCAAATAAGCTTTTACAAACAATAGTACAGAATTAGTAAAAAAAAATTAAACTGCTCATTACAGGAATTACAGAGTATACAGTGCTAAAAAGTGGGAATTAAATTATGCAAAACTGTTATTAACCGGCCAACATAAAAGCTAATCTAAATATTGTCATCTCCAGTTATGTAAAAATTTATGTCACTACTCTTGATAGAATCAGTTTTGAATGACAGAAGTAAAGATGTGCAACAATTTCTTGAAATTTGGGGGGAGGGGGGATTTCAGCTAAAAAGTGTTGAATACTTATTATGGCACTCTTTTTCTAAAAAGCACAATAAAATAAGTTCAGCATTTTCTATCAATCTCCATCAGCAAGGGTACATATGCTTCTTAAATTTTCCTTGTAATATTGCTAAGAGAATAAGATCAAAACTTTCTTCTGTAATCCTCTAATGTATTTTGGTAATAGAAATGAGAGAGGCAGAAACAGCAAGCATCTCTCTAAGAGATCTCTCTCTCTAATTTTGTTTGAAAGTGTAATTATTGGTGGTCTATAATCTGTTTGATGCTTAATTACTACTATGGTTTGTCATAACCTAAAGGGAGTAAACCAGGGGTGGGTTCCAATTTTTTTACTACCACTCTGTGGGCGTGGCTTAATTTTGTGGGAGTGGCTTAATTTTGTGGGAGTGGCTTGACCATCATGTGACCGGGTGGGAGTGGCTTGACAGCCATGTGACCGGGTGGGAGTGGCTTGACAGCCATGTGACTGGGTGGGAGTGGCTTGACGGTCATGTGACCGGGTGGTCATGTGACTGGGTGGGCGTGGTCAACTTGAGGTCACTCACGTCAAGGGTTAGGGTTAGGGTTAGGGTTAGAGTGTCTGGCCACTCCTCGCCTCAAAGGCCTTAACGAGATACAATTTCCCTATCTATTTACTACTACTGAACATCCATAATATACTATTTAATCCTATGTATATATGCCATATGTGTACATACATATTACACACAGGCACACAAAAATATACATTATCTACTATACATACTGTATGTGTATGTACACACACACACACAGCTCTTCTAAAACTATACACATTCAACCTCACTTTATTATTATTATTTATTATTATTTATTAAATTTGTATGATTATTATTATTATTATTACTATTTGTATTTGTATTTTTGTAGCATTTTCCATGGTTTGGTCTTGAAGTTTCCTTTGTAAAGCCATTATAAACAATTAATTTTTTTTCATCCTTATGGACCTCTTTTGGATTTGTCCCTTTTTCAGGTTTGTCCTTTATTTTTCTCAAGAAAATATGCTTACTTTATTTGTAAAA
>QLTV01001003.1:307054-328729 GCA_003457575.1 Thermophis baileyi
AAAGGCTTTACAGAAGTCTATGTAAATTGCGTCTATTGCTTTGCCCTGATCGAGTTGTGTAGTCCATATGTTTTTGCAGTGTAGGAGTTGCAGATTACAGGATAATTTTTTTCTGAAACCAAATTGTTTGTTAGAGAATAGGTTGTTTGTCTCTAAGTGAAGGGTAATGTATTGATTTATGATTGTTTACATGACTTTGCAGGTGATGAAGCATAAAGAGATTGGTCTGTAATTTTCAACTAGGCTGGGATCTACTTTTTTGAAGATAGGGATGACAGTGGCTAGTGACCATAGGTTGGGCAAGGAGCTGGTCCTGAAAGATTTTTCAAAGATTAAGCTTAGAAGTTCTGTTATGGTAGTGGAAAGCTTTTTTAAGAAGTAGGCACATAGTCCATCAGGTCCAATAGATAGAGATGGTTTTAGACAGTGTAGTGCTTTTTCAACGTTATCTTCTGTAAAATCGATATGTATTAGATTGTTGTAATTATCTGTGGTACAACTAGGAAATATTGGGCATGAGCCATTGCTGTTAGGGGCATGTGTGCCTAGTTTTGGATGATGGGGGGTTGGATGTTAGGATGTGGGTTGCGGGACTTACTTTTGATACAGTCAGCGCGGTAGTCAATGTCTAAGTCAGTCTTTCCTTGGTCTTGTCGTCTTTTAAGTTCTGTGCGGAGTTCTCGGGAGCAGGCACATTGCAATATGGATAGGTCAGGCCGTGAGCGAAGAATCTTAGTTGTTTGCTTGCAGACATTTTGTTACCCACCTAGGTAACATCTTCAATGCTAGAAGGGAGTGGGATTTGCTCTCTTTTTTTATTTAGTAACTTGCCCTGTCGGTGCTGGTGGAGATGTTGTTTTCTCTATCCTTGTGACTAAATATTTTTCTTTTATTGAAAGAATATGCAAAATTTCCTGTTAAACACAGAGAACATTAATTGCTGTTTGTTTTGCTTTCAGTCGTGAAAAAAAGTAATAAATAAATAGCTTTAATCAATTTCAATGTAATAAATTAATAGATTTAAATAAAAAGAAAAAATACTAGATATTTTAAATGGTGCTATACCTGATCAATAATATTTAAGTGTACCTTCCTGCATTCCTTAATGGAGAATGAATGAACTGTGGTCTGCAGTTAAGTAGCATTCAATCCCTCTGAGGTGCTGGTCTGCCTTAGGATTTATTAATCTACAAAGAGAACAAGACGGAATTTATTTCCTAGCATTAGAATGGCAATATGTAAGAGAAGAGCTAATCGTATGAAAAAATAATAATCTGATTTAAAAAAAAATGTTCTTGGATTCATTCAGATGAATCTTTATTAATCAGCATACGGTGTGCATCTGTGTTTGTCCACCTGTGTTGATGGAGCAAATTCCTCTCACCCAGTGGTGAAATCCAATTTTTTTTACTACTGGTTCTGTGGACGTGGCTTGGTGGGCGTGGTGTGGCTTGGTGGCCGTGGCTTGGTGGCCGTGGCAGGGGAAGGATACTGCAAAATCTCCATTCCCACCCCACTCTAGGGGAAGGATACTGCAAAATCCCCATTCCCTCCCCACTCCTGGGGGAAGGATGTTGCAAAATCTCCATTCCCACCCCACTCTGGGGCCAGCCAGAGGTGGTATTTGCCGGTTCTCCGAACTACTCAAAATTTCCGCTACCGGTTCTCCAGAACCTGTCAGAATCTGCTGGATTTCACCCCTGCTCTCACCTACTTTACCCCAGATCATGCCAGACAAACCTTTTTGCCTTCTTTGGCAAAGTGACTAAATTAGTGGATCAGGGAAATACTGTGGACATAGTTTACTTGGACTTCAGTATAGGTAGTCCTCAACTTATGACCACAATTGAGTCCAAAATTTAAGCTGCTAAGTGAAAAATTTGTTAAGTGAGTTTTGCCTCATTTTATGACTTTTCTTGCCACATTTGTTAAGTGAATCGCTGCAGTTGTTACATTAGTAACATGGTTATTAAGCCAATCTTGTTTCCCCATTGACCTTGCTTGTCAGAAGGTTGCAGAAAGGAATCACATGACCCCGGGACTCTGCAACTGACATAAATGTGAGTCAGTTGTCAAGCATCTGAATGTGCAGTAAATCACATGACCATGGGGATGTAGCAATGGTCAAAAGTGTGAAAAATGGTCATGTCACTTTTTTCAGTGCTGTTGTAACTTCAAACGGTCATTAAGTGAACTGTTGTAACTCAAGGACTACCTGTGTTAAACAAAATACACCACGGCCTATTTCTTGGTAAAATAGAAAAAAGTGGGATAGACAGCAGTATCATCAGATGGATTTGCAACTGGCTTAACAGCCACATCAATGTGTAAATAGGTGCTACCTGGTTAAACAGTTGTACCTGTGAGAAGGATCTCAGTGTGCTAGTGGACATCACTTGTATGAGCAAGTAGTATGCTGCAAGTGCCAAAAAAGCCAATGCAGTCCTAGGCTGCATCAACAGAGGAATAGATCAAGATCACATAAAGTAATAGTACCACTTTATACTGCACTGCTAAGACCACCCTTGGAGTATTGCATCCAATTCTGGTCACCACAATACAAAAAAAGATGCTGAGATTCTAGAAAAAATGCAGGGAAGAACTGCAAAGATAATAAGGAGTTTGGAGAATAAACTGTACAATAAACGATTGTTGGAACTAGGTATATATCTAATCTAACAAAGAGAAGGACTAAGGGTGACATGATAGCAGTCTTCCAATATTTGAGAGGCTTTCACAAGGAAGAGAGGATCGAGCTATTCACCAAAGCATCTGAATAAGGACAAGGAGTAATGGATGGAGGATTATTAAAGAGAGATCCAACCTAGAACTAAGCACAAATTTCCTGATAGTGAGAACAATTAATCAGTGGAATGGCTTACCTCCAGAAGTTGTGGGTGCTCCCCACTGGAAATTTTCAAGAAGAGATTCGACAGCCATTTGTCCACAATGCTGTAGTGCAGTGGTGGGATTCAGCCGGTTCTCACCAGTTCACACGAACCGGTAGGTAATTTTCTGAGCAGTTCGGCGAACCCGCTGTTGGAAGAAATCTTCCAACAGCCTTTTCTTTTTCTCACCAGGGTTAATCCTGTCAGGAAGGCAGGAAGGAGGCATTCTGGTATGCCTGTGTGTGTTGTTTCTAGCCTAATCCTTATCTTTATTATTGCCCTGCTTAAGTGTTTTCAGAAACTGCTTCTGGGTTAAGCCTTGTTACATTGTAACAGCCCTTAATGGTTCTTGGCAATACGCCCAGACTTTCTGTAGCCTGAGCGGCTTCTCTGGAGTTTTTTCCCCCTTTGCTGGTACTTTTATTCCGAGGCTTGGGAGGAGAGATTGGTTGGATTAAGAGCTATTTACATAAGGGTTGGCATAGCCATAGAAGAAATGGCTGAGAGGCAGAATGCACACTTGGAATTGGCATTGGTATTGGCACTCTGTCTGATTTTCTTACTGCCTTTCTGGGGGCATGTGATCTTTCCTTAAATCTGGATGATTTCCTTAGGATATCTTGTCAGGTGAATGAGACCAGCTGGTATCTTTAAGTGGTGCAAATGGATCTAATGATTGCTTCTCCTGGGTGGGAAAGGGTGCTTTGTCAGTTCACTGAGCACAGGAGTCTCTTGTCTATGTGGATTCTTCAGTCATCCAAGTCATGGTTGTCCCAAAGGTGCTTTTTTCAAGAGGCAACTGGACTTCCTTGGTTTCCAGAAAGTCCAGTTGCCTCTTGAAAAAACACCTTTGGGACAGGAGTCTCTTGCATTGCTTCGGAGTGGCCAAGGCACTTTATTGCTCACTAATAGTAAGTGGATCCTCCTTCCAATTAGTTTTAGTTTTCTCCCATGATAGTAAGGCTGTTTCCAGTGTCTTTTTCCCAGCTGTTTCCAGTGTCTTTTTCCCAGCTAGGAACTGAACCAGATGGAAATTTATTTAGATATCTGTGGCAAGTACTAATTTTATTGTGATCCTGACAAGCTTGGGAAGGCAGAGACTTGAACCTGGTTCCCCTATATACTTTGTTAATTTGTCTCTCTTGGGCATTTTGTAGCCCAAGTATGCCCACCCTCTTTCTGGAGAGCTTAAATGACCTTTCTGCTAAAGGGTTTCACTTTATGAGCAAGAGTTGGCTGCTGATAGTTATCATTGCATTTTAACTATTTTAATTCCTCAAGGTGCTCTGGCACCCTGCCTGATTTGTAACTCTGGGTTGCAGGTATTGCTGATGAAAAGAAGGTATTCAGACAGAATGGTTTAGGTTTCCATGATGGCTGTGACTGTCATTGATCTTCAGTGTGTATTCCCCCATTTCTAATCTAATGATTGGTATTTAGGGAAGCTTTTTGCAAGCAAAGAAGCTTTTTGTATTTTTGTATAAGTAATCCTGGACTGACAACAGTTCATTTAGTGACCATTCAAAGTTACAATGGCACTGAAAAAAGTGACTTATGCCTGTTTTTCACACTTACAACCATTGCAGCATCCCCATGGTCATGAGAGGCCAGGCGAGATGAAGCGCCCGTTGACATGAGTGACATCGAGTTGGCCACGCCCACCCAGTCACATGACCACCCAGCCATGCCTACCCAGCTGGTCATTAGGGCAGAGAACCGGTTGTTAAATTATTTGAATCCCACCACTGGTATAGAGTCTTCAACTTGACAGGGGGTTGGACTAGAAGACCTCCAAAGTCCCTTCCAACCCTGTATTTCTATGTTCTTTGATGGCAAGAAAGCATGCTTGGCATGTATTTTCCAGTTATAAAGAGGGTGTTAAATTAAAACAAAAAGGAGAATGGAAAAAGTTTAGAACCAAATATGTAACCAAGATCTTTCTACATAGTACACAACATACGGCAAATAAACAGGGAGAACTAGTGACCCTAATTTACAAAGACAAATATAGGTGATAGGCATCATTGCTGGGATGATATTTATGCTTGTACATAGCATGGGAAATAATAAATTATTTTTTAAAAAAACCCCAACCCAACCGAAACAATGAAATGTTATACATGGGAGGAAAGCATACTTTGCATAAATTCAGGAATCAGAACCTGGTAATTCTGTTTAAAATGTGAAAGGATAAAAAGAGAAGCAACCATGGATATTTATTATAGATTACCTATACAGATAGAAAATATGGATGAGGCCTTTCTGAATCAGATGCCCACTGTTTCTAAGAGTTTCTATTTTATTTATTTATACAATTTATTTTTATGTTATTGTATTTATTAAATTGTTTATTTTATTGTGATATTGGGAAATTTTTATTATCCAGGTAACTGCTTAGACCTAATCCTTGAAAAAGTGAAAGTATCTGGGTTCTTTGGAAGTGTTAGAAACAATAGAGGTCTATTGTTAGAAGAATGTCATAAATTGGTGATGGTAAGAAGACAGAACTTTATTCCGAATTTGTTCCTCCCTTCCCTAAGAAAGAGTTGAGCCCTAAACTAGTCATCATAATGTCACTGGAGGGTGGAGGGAACTAGCTTATGGTAGGCAAGGAAAGAGTAAATGTATTCGGTCTCCAGATAGATTACGTCCTAGATGAAGGAAGGTAGAGGTGATCATAGAACTGCTCTTGGTAAATTTGAGTACTCCTGAAAGGCAGAGGAGATCCTCGCAGGGAATGGTTTAGTTTAATGCCAAGTAGGCACAGCCTAATGTGCCAAGGCTTAGGGGCTGCAGTGCAAAATTTTTATCCAGATTATTCTGAAAATGCAAATCTTTGCATTGGTGTTAGGTTGCACCATCTGTCAATGTGGCCTAAGGGTGCCATATTATTTTGAGCTGGTATTAGAACCCAGAAGACTAGAGGAGAGCCAATGTTTAACACAGCGGGTTAAAAGTACAAGGAAGCAGATTCAAGCTAGACAAAAAAGAAACTTCCTGCTGCATCAGCGAGTACAGAGTGGCATAGGAAGTTATAAATTATTTACTGAAGGTCTTCCAATAGAATCTGAGAGGTCATCTGTTAGAGATGCTGTATGAATCTTATTTTGAACAGGTTTGGTCTAGATGACCAAGTACCTTCAACATCAGAGATTGTGATTTAGTGGAGACTGCAAGTAAGTTAGGAGTCACTAGCTTACTATCCAACCGACTGGATAGTATTTCTAAGGAGAAATTTCTTGACTGTAAGAACAATTAAGCAGTGGATTTGCTTACCTTCAGAAGTTTTAGGTTCTCCATCACTGGAGGCTTTAAAGAAGAGATTGCACAACCATTTGTCTGAAATTGTATTGGGTCTCCTGCTTGGACTAGAAGATTTCCAAGGTCCCAGGCATTATTATTCTATGTTCTATGTGATCTTAGTTATTACCATTGCCATATTTTAGACTTGTTCACTGTTAAATCCTGAACAATTACCAGTTAGATTGAATAATTTTTAAAAATATTCAAAATCCAAGTATATACTACTACTTTTACAAATCATGCATTATCAAATATACTTAAATTATTAAAAGGCAGCAGACTTTTTTGTGAGAGTCAATTTCAATCTGCTACTTGTATTGCTACATTTATTTTTCACATTTCTGAACTACCCTTTCCCTCAAAGAGAGACCCCATATTCAATATGGGGACATATATAAATAAAAGTATTCAATTTTACTTTGATTGACACCACTTAAATGCTCTAGAGCTTTATTAATATAAAGTTGTCTACCTACCAAAAAATCTTTATATTTTGCTGTAAATTGAAGGTAATGACAAGTTACAGATAAATACTGCATTTTTAAAAATGGGACATCAATTCTTTTAAAATTATATTTTACTTTTATTTGATCAAAAGAAGAAACAAAAAAAAGAAATATATAAGGCATCTCATATGGGTATATATGTATTCAGAGTTTTACAAAAAAGTTTTAATAAAAGATAACCACATTTTATTATAATTGTTCACTAGTTGCAAGCAATATCACTTTTTCACTGAGTAATTAGGGCCATAAATTTATCTTTCCAAAGTTGAAGAATACATCTCTTAATAAAGTTGCAGAGAATCTATTTTTGTAGTCCAGCCCTCAATTTCACTATAGTATTTATGTAATGCAAAAGATTATGGACATCCAAATCTATTAAAACTCAATCTTAAAGGCAAGTTTATACTGGTATGTCTTCTTCCTTCCCTTATAATGAATTTAGCACATTTTCAAAGATGTGTTTGAATGAAGTATTTTTATTGCATCTCCAATAACACAATAAATTTCTTTTGTGTACAAATGTAACAGAATCCAATAAATCTGATTTTTGTTGATTTGCAAAATAATTCATAGTCTAAGATCTACTGTAATTTTTTATATAGAAATTGAGACTCCTATTGTTTGGACAAAATAGAGATCTCCAATTCCTCATTCCAGTTTGTCTCTGACATATGCATATTAAATTACAGGTCCTCGATTTATGACCCCAATTGAGCCTAAAATTTATGTTGCTAAGTGAGACAGGTGTTTAAATGTATTTCGCCCCATTTTACGGCAATCCTTGCCACAGTTGAAGTGAATCACTGCAGTTGTTAAGCTAGTAACACGATTGTTAAGCGAATCTGCTTCCCCATTGACTTTGCTTTTCAGAAGGTCGCAAAAGGGAATCACATGGCCCCGGGACACTGCAACCGTCATAAGTATGAACTAGTTGCCAAGCATCTGAATTTTGATCCTGTGACTATGAGGATGCGTGTGAAAAACGATCATAAGTCACATTTTTCAGTGCTGTTGTAACTTAATGGTCACTAAACAAATGGTTGTAAATCAGAGGTTCGGACCGGCTCTATAGAACTGGTAGTGGGAATTTCCTCCTGCTCGCCAAACCGGCAGCGATGACCGGCTGGACACGCCCCCGAACCGGCTCTCTTGGCGGCGCCATAGGCGGCGCCATTTTGTTTTTTGCTTCTGCGCATGCACAAAAGCTGGGTTTTTAGGCACACGTGGCGCGTGAGGAAGTGAACTGGCAGCGAGGTAAGCCAGAACCCACCCCTGTTGTAAATTGAGGATTACCTGTAATTTATCAAAAAGTATTTATTAAAAATAATTGTGGGATTTTTTTGTCTCTCAGGATTTGGTAATTCTAGTAATTTAGATGTCTCTGGAATTGAAAACACTACTGGTATAAAGGTAAAGTTTAGCAAAATATTAATTTAGCAACAAGGCAAGCTAAGTCTCGGAGACTTTGTTTTACTACCTATCCACCAGATTATTGCCAATCCTTAATAGCCAATCCTTAATAAACCAAAGACATCACAGAGCATTTGCTCTGGCTAGATTCCGTGGACTCCCTCTATTGGTCATAGATGGTAAATATCTGAAGATTCCCTCCTGCAAATGACTTTTCCCCATGATTCCCACGCTACAGAGCATGTCCTATTGCCCTGTAATTTCTATTTCAATTTGTGTGATATATTAATTTGGCCTTTCATGAACTATCTCCCAGGAAGATACAATCATTAGTACCTCTCCTACTTCCTAACTGATCACAAGATCACTATTACCCATAATATAGTCAAATACTACCTCAATTCTATGGCAGTAAGGCCAGCAGATATTATCTGTTAATATTGCATTTTCTCCTCTCATTTTCTTTTTAACTCTTTTAACCTCTTTTATTTATTTATTTTTTTAAAAAATATTTTTATTATACATTTTCCTTTGTAATACAACATATTTTCAGTTTTACAATGACAGTCCATTTCATTCCATCTTTCCCTCTCCTTCCCTCTCTCCTTCTCCTCTCCCCTCTCTACTTTTAACCTCTTTTAATTGAGATGGGCAGCACACAAATCTAATAAATAAACATACAAACAAACAAACAAATAAATGAATACATTGATATCTTTATGATCTATGGAGAACTTTATGTACAATTCATACTTGTCTAGTCTTAGATTGTAATAAAGTTTACCTACCTGCCTACTAGCGTAAATTATTTATTAAATTATTATTTATTAAATTTGTATGCCGCCCAACTCCCAAGGGACTCTAAATATGTGTAAAGGTGCTATGGAAAATGTATTTTGAGTGAAGCCATTCAAAATTTGGTATAGTCAGAAGATGTGTCATTATTGTCAGCCATTCAGTCATGTCCAACCCTCAGCCACTCTGTGGATCAGCACTCTCCATGTCCCTCTGTCTCGCCCTGACTCCTTCAGATCCGCCATAGTCATCCTGGTGTCATCCTTTATCCTGTCCAGCCAGCGGGTGCTAGGGCAGCTCCTTCTTTTTCCACTGATCTCTCCCAGCATGATTGACTTTTTGAGTGAGTCAGTTCTCATGACATGACCAAAGTGTGACAGACTCTGTTTGGCGATCTTGGCTTCAAGTTATAATTTTGGTGAGGTTTCTTTGTTATTTTTGCAGTCCATGGGATGTGTAATAATCGCCTCCAGCACCACAGTTCAAGGCATCCACCCTTCTCCTGTCTGCCTTTTTCAAGAGTCCCAAGTTGCACAGCCATAAGTAGCAATTGGAAAAATTATTGCGTTAACTAACTTGCATTTGGTTGTGTGTGTCTTTACTCTTCCAGATGTTATTCATGCCATTCATGTGTATAGGAGTATAATTCAAAATTTGGAACCCAGGCTTCAGGGTGAGGACTGATGGTGGGTTAGATATCCTATAAGCAACTCCAGGACCAGGGACAGCACTTAGCTAGTTCTGGGTGACGAAAATCTCTTCGGAGGAATGATAGATTGTTAGGAATTACCCACTTGCGCCCTGGAATTGTTGCTGCTCCTCCCAAAGAAGCCACAGGAATTGAGTTTCTTGTGGTCAATGGAAAGTTGAAGATTTACAGTTATCCCTTAACTGCTGCAAAGTCTTAATGGACATTTGACCAGCAAAAGCCTTACTTTCTTAATCACCTTTGGACTTAATTTATGACTTAAGAGAGATATTCCATATGGCAATGAAGATCAAAGTTTCTCAGTGAGTGTCTTCTTTTTGAAATTAAGAAAGGGAAGAAAAAATGGCTATTTTAAAGGATTTTAATTTAAAAGCAAAATGCTTAATGAGAAAGATCCAAGAAATAAAGGGGATAAAGGGGGCAGTAATTTTTTTTAAAGAACAGAAGAATTTTTTTTTCTGATGAAAGTCCCTTTGAAAATAGTAGTAATTAGACTAACAGATTGGACCTTCCTGGGAATGCTGATTGCTTATTATTAAGGACAGGAAATAATTGGTGGATTTTACAAAGCAAGATGATATGAGCTAAACTGTGAGAACTGTAACTACAGAGAGCTAATTGGGATTAAAGTGCTAAAGATAGAGATAGGAAAACAGAAAAAAGGGAGTACCTTGCCTTTTACATTCACCAAGTAATCCACATACTTTCAGTTTAGCACAATGGCAATCACAAGAAAAGCTGCTAAATTAGGAGAAAGACTCAGGGACTCATTAGAACTCATTAGAACAAGGGTACGGTTCGAGGATTTCACCACAGTTATTGCAGAAAATGTTTGAAGAATTTGGCAAAAAAATGACTGCAGTGGTTAAAAGGAAGTGGAAAAGGATTTGCCGAAATAAAAAATAATAATGAGAAAAGTAGTTAAGAAGAATCTGTAGGTTGTAGGTCAGTTGGCTACAGGCTTAAAAGAAATTACTGTATTGAGAAAGTAGAAGTTTTGGAAATTAAGAAAGTATAATTAGAGAAATGGAGAAAGGTTTAGATAACTTGGGTTTATTGGAACTGAGAGAAAAAGAACTTTGTTGAAGATTTAGAACATTTTCAGAACAACATGGAGAAGATATTAGACTAAAGTTCTTAAGTGTCTGTCTAATTTTTTGGATTGGGAGGAAGACAAATTGATTTGCAGAGATTGATAAGGTTTATAGTATTAATATACATTTTGCAAAATTGACCTTTGCTAAAATCTCGGCCTAACTATGGTATGGATTATAAATGCTTAACAAGGAATATAAATAGAGTAAATGTTCCTGAAAACGGAAAAAGAATCGTTATTTGGAAAAATTAAAACAAGATGTGATTTTTTTTTACAAGAAACACATATTAGGAAAAATGTAAAATATTTAAGTCAGAAAATCTGAAATTTATTTCAGCAAAATTGGAAAAAAATGGAGTTGTTTTGTATATATTGTAAATCCTCAACCTTTGTATATATCCTCAACTGATGACCATAACAGATATTTGGGATGGGTGTTAATCTTGTGCAGATGGATCAATGGGTAATATGTGGTTAAAAGAGTTGAAATTGATATTGTGTTATGATCGGAAAGACTTTTTGTAAAATGAAGCATGTAACATTTATTTATAATATAAAATGTTGGTATAATATGACAGAGAAATTATCTAGAAAGTATTTCAAATATTTATTGAAAATGTGGACAACATGAAGGGACATCTTATCATACTTGGTGGACATGTAAAAAAAGCTAAAAAAAATGGATTCACATACATACATTAATGCAGAGGATTTTAAACATTAATAATTTAATTGATGTCAGAATATTCCCTTTTAGGGCTAATGGATAAACAGTTAGAAAAAAAGGCATGGAAGATTATTTCAGTATATGATAATTACAGTGAGATTATTATATGCAAAAAAATGGAAAGATTCAACACTACCCAGTATGGAGGGATGGTTGGTGAAATTGATAAATCTAGCTGAGATGAATAAATTAACTTCTTTGATTAGAGAAAAGACATTGTCTACATTTATTGGTCACTGGAAACCTTTTTCTTTGTTTTCTATATTTCTTTCATTTCATTTCTTCCACTTCTTTCTTTCTTTCTTTCTTTCTTTCTTTCTTTCTTTCTTTCTTTCTTTCTTTCTTTCTTTCTTTCTTTCTTTCTTTCTTTCTTTCTTTCTTTCTTTCTTTCTTTCTTTCTTTCTTTTCTTCCTTTAATATAAAGGAGTGTGTATACATACATACATACATACATACATACATACATACATACATACATACACACACTCCATATATAAAGATATAATGTAAATATATATCTAATGTAAAAAATATAAATCTTTGCTATAAGTTTTAATTTAGACCAATTACTAACTCACCCCTATGTACTAATCTAATGCATCAAGGCTATGAAGTTCAGAATAGATAACAAAATATCTATTTTATTAAATTTACTATCTAATTTATGTTTGAATGCATTGTAAGAAGAATTATGGATATTATTGTCCTGTCTAAAAACAGATTTTGAGAGATTTAAACATTAAGCATCAAAGGGGAAACTCGACATTCTTTATCAAGTGAAAAAATGGATGAAAAGCTACCACTGAGCTTCACTTTGAGGTTAGAAAGGCACATACAAATTCTTGTCCCATTTAATAAATCCTCTGAGAAATCAAAATATAGCTATGTATGTATACATGCATTTATGTATGGTTCTATATACTGTCCACAGATTTTATCAAAAGGGACCTCAACTTTTGTCTATTTCTTTTCCCCAGCCAGCCCTGAGAGTTTTAGGCCGAGTGCGTCCTGGAATCACCTCAGTTTCTGATAACAACCTATTGAAAGGGTAAGCAACTCCCTTGGGGCCTGATTTGCACTACACAGTCATTCTCAATATGGTTACGATGGCATGAGCATATTAATATTTATTAGACGTTTCAGGTTTCAATTATACCTAGAATTCTGGAACAAGATTCAGTGGCAGATCATTACGGTAGCCCTGAAGTTATGAAAATCATGACTGGAGAAAATTTAGTTATTTCTCCGGTCAAGTCTGTAAGACATTTTCACTAGAATTGAAATTTTGGTTTTTGTAGCTCTGTAATAAAGAGTTATAGATTTGAATATTCACCCATTAAACTCACACAGTATATTCTAATATTTTAGAGCAAGCGGCCAAAGCGAAAAGTACTGTATTGTAAGGTGTGAAAATTGTGCACATATCCTTTGCCCGAGGTAACATCTGTTAACTGAGGCTTATCAAATTAGAATTTCTGTTACATGCATAGATACGTGCATGGATATTTAGACACATTATACAAATGTAACTCTCTTTCTCCACAACACTCTTAATGCATAAATAATTGCTTAGCATAACACACACTGCAGCCAAGAAAGCCAAGCAAATGCAGGGAGGACGAAATAATAGCATTTACTGTAACAAATGCATAAAGGCAAATTCCTGCATTTGAAATTTTCTAATGCTAATTGTTTATGCTTAAAATATTGTAATAAAACTAGTTGTTCACCTCACACTAAAGTCCACAGGGGAATTAGGAAATCAGCTTATGTATTGCTATACTAGTTTCTCAAGAGTCGTGTTGAGCAGAGTTGCCAAAACTTCAGGCTCATCTTTCTGTGTAACTTCGACATGAAATCATATAAAGTATTTCTCTTCACTCAATGTAATAATAATAAACCAAACAGTTATGATTAGCATGTGTGTACATACAGACACAATTGTATGAAGTAGTAGACCTGAACAAAAGAATCACAGCCCTTTTCTACTCTTCTTATCATTTTCAGCACATTCTATCTAATGTTACACAGTTTAAAAATAATAGATTATCTGAGACCACTTCAGACTGACAATTTTTACATCCAGTAATAATGCATTTCAGAGACTTATTCCACTATCTCTTTAAATTAACTTCATTCATGCTTTTGAGTATCTGTTTCTTAGCTGCATAACAGAGACTATGGTACAGTTGTCAATTAATCAAGGCAAGCCTGTCTTTAAACATGACAACCACACCATGTTTGAATTTGGGTAACATGGAAAAGAAATGAATAACATCTGTAATACTCCCTATTCTATGAGTACACAAGAGTATGTAAGTCCTGGCCATAAACCAGGGGTAGGTTCTGGATCCTTTTGCTGCCAGTTCGCTCAGGGTTGCGCCGTGCACGTGTGCCTGCGGCAATCAAAAATTAGCTTCTGCGCATGCGCAGAAGCAAAATCCAAGATGGCGGCACCCACAGAGACACCGACAGAATCGGCTCCGTGATGTCATCACCGAGTTACTAACGGTTCTAAAGAACTGGATAGAACCGGTAAGAACCCACCTCTGCCATAAACAGACTTAAGGTGATACTTTTTGGCAACAATAGTACAACAACAACAACAACAACAACAACAGAAGAAGAAATGGTGCAAAGACAAGCAAAGAAGATCAAGAACTGGAATGTTCCTGGGTTAGGGCTGCATGGATTCTGGTTGAAATAACTAACAAGTTTGCATGCAAGATTAGCAAACCAGATGAATCAGGTTTTAGAAACACCAGAAACTGAAAAATGGCTAACAATTGGAAGAATTATTTTGATTCAGAAGGATGCAGAAAAGGGAAATAAACCTGAAAATTACAGGCCAATACTTGCCTGCCAACAACATACAAATTACTTACAGGCATTATTGCAAACCAAATTTATTAATATCTAGAAAACAAGGATACTGCAAAAGTTCAAGAGGAACCAAAGGCCAACTGATGATTGATAAACTGGTTTTGAAGAATTCAAAGAAAAGATGAACACATTTGTTCATGGCCTGGATTGATAAGAAAGCATTTGATTCTGATCCACACAACTGGATTTAGAAATGCTTAGACATTTTTGAAATTAGCAGCAACATCTAGAAGTTCCTGAAGACTTCCATGAAGCTATGGCAAACTAAGTTGATGGCCTGTGGAGAAAAACTTGGTGAAGTTGAAATCAAACAAGGAATCACCCAAGGAGACTCATTGTCACCTCTGTTATTTGTACTTTTGATGCACCACTAGCAATAGCACTTAGACTTATATGCTGCTTCACAGTGCTTTACAGCCCACTCTAAGTGGTTTACAGGGTCAGCATATTGCCCCCAACAATCTGGGTCCTCATTTTACCAACTTCAGAAGGATGGAAGGCTGAGTCAACCTTGAGCCGGTGAGATTTGAACTGCCAAATTGCTAGCAGCCAGCAGTCAGCAGAAGTAGCCTGCAGTACTGCATTCTAACCACTGCACCACCACTAACAAGCATTTTGAACAAAACAAAGTGTGGCTATGCTAAAAAATGGTTGAAAATTTCCCATTTGCTCTACATGGATGATTTAAAACTGTTTGGAAAAACAAAAGCTGAATTGAGCTCACTACTGAAATGCACTGAGGAGTTTAGCAGAGACATTGAAATGCAATTTGGCATTGACAAATGTTTAACAATTGCTGTTAAGGCAGGAAAAATAATTGAAGATGATGGATTCGAACTTGATAATGTAGAGGTGATAAAAGCAGTAACACCAGAAGAAGGGTACAAGTACTTAGGAGTTTTGGAAGCTTCTGGCCTGTTGCACAACCAAGTCAAGGAAGCTACTTCAACAAAATATATAAAGCGAGTCCGGAGAATCTTGAGATTAAAGCTGGGTGGAGGAAATATCATAAAGGCAATTAACTCCTGGGCAGTGCCTGTAATATGATACTCAGCTGGAATAATTGATGGGTCACAGCTAGAACTTGATAACTTGGATCAAAAGACAAGAAAACTAATGACAATGCACCATGATCTGCACCCAAAAAAATCATATTAATTGAGTGTACTTACCTAGATCTCAGGGTGGCAGAGGACTCTTACAGGCGAAATAAACTATGGAAGAAGAAAAACATGGCTTAAATGACCTCATAAAAAAAGCAAAAGAGCTGCTGCTGAAGGAGGTGAACAAGGGAAACAAGATCCTGGGGTACTTTAGGATCCAAACAGACAGATAGCTGGCCCACAACATATCTGACATCACTATTGAGGAAAAGAAAAAAGTTTGGCTCATTGATATTGCAATACCAGGTGATGCACGAATTGAGGAGAAACAGCTAGAAAAAATAACAAAATATTGTGATTTGCAAATTGAAATTGAGTGATTATGGAGGAAGAAATAGTACCAATATTAATAGGAGCCCTTGGAGCGATACCCAAAGGGTTCCCTAGATACATGGAATTTTTGAATTTATTAGACCTGAATATCCTGACTTTGCAAAAAAACCACCTTACTCGGAACTGCCTGTATATTCAAATGACTTGAACTGTTAGGTTTTTACCAGTCCCAGACTGAATTGAGTTGAAGATTAACAACAACAACAACAGCAGCAGCAGCAACAACAACAACAGAAAAAACTCAGTTTTTTCTTGGAATTATGTGTACATTAATGTTTGAAAAGTGGCAGCTGAGATTAGAAGGCCCAGTACATGATGACCTCTGATACAGATGAACATCTATGGAATGAGATGGGTAGTATCTAAATTTAATAAATAAAATAAATAAATAAGCACTCCCCTGGAGTCAGCTGGATTTGGGGAGAACGATTCAGGAGTTGGTTTTAAAATATCTTTATACTTGTATAATGTGAAATAACAAGTGCCGCTTTACAAATTGCTGTATGTTCTTCTGTCTTTTGCTACTTCAGTGACACACTGTTTTCTGGAGGCCAGCATATTTACTGTCAAGGTTTTGCTTTCTCTTTTCCCAGAGGGCTAGCTATGCTAGTCTGTCATAATAAAGCAAATAATACTACTGGCACAAGTTAACACGGCTTGGCTGTTTTTTTAAAAAAAATAATCTTCACTAGCTGCCAATATGATGAATGCTTTTAAGAGAAGAGCCTTGTAAAGTTCTCATCCCACTGGGGATTTGGAATGCCATTAAAACTGGTGATTCCACAGAGCTTTGAGAACAGATCAGGGGTGGGTTCTGGCTTACCTCGCTGCCGGTTCTCTTCCTCATGCACTGCGTGGGCGTGCGCGCTTTGCGCGCCGTGCATGCATGCGCATGCACAGTGCTAAAACCCAGCTTCTGCACATGTGCAGAAGCAAAAACAGCTGCGCGTGCGCAGAAGCAAAAAACAAGATGGCGGCACCCATGGTGCTGCCGAGAGAGCCGGTTTAGGGGCATGTCCAGCCGGCCATCGCTGCTGGTTCGGCGAGCGGGGGGAAATTCCCACTACCGGTTCTAAAGAACCGGTCTGAACCGGCAGGAACCCACCTCTGGAACAGATGTGAGATTTGGGGGCATCTCCTGCCCTGGGTGTGGAAACTGCAGCTGTTTTGTGAGGCCTTTTTGCTTTGTCATGCAACTATTATTTTTTCTGCTTTTATATTTGAATGTTTGCATTTTGGAAACTGCAGAGAGTCATGTTTGGATTAAAGAGTTAAATAGTTGATGGCAAATTCTGTGAGTATGTAAAATGTGCAGGTACATACAAGCATGAGGGAGAAACTCCACACTAAACATTTAAGGAATTATTATCTTAAACATTCATTCTCTCTTTTCTTAAAAAAAAAGTATTTTATTTTAAAAACATCTAGATGTAGACTTACATCTTATAAAAGAACAAGAGGCCTTGCTATGCTGTTTAAAAGCTGTGTATTGCTTATTTCTTATAGATTTAACATTGTGTATATATGTGTATTGAAGATAGAAGTACCTATCTTCAATACACATAGAAAGATAGAGGTATATTTCTCTTAAGGCAGAATAAATGTGGAAAAAGGAAGAATCATCTGTTTCAGAAAATGTGAACTGCCACTTCCAGAATTTCTCTTCCAGACTGGAAGAAAAATATGGATACAAATTAGTCTCTGCTCTTCCAGTTTCATAAGTAAGTTGTGAATTTAAAAGAGGTAGCAAATCCTCAAGCTTTGCTTTAAAAACTACCAGAGATACGTTGCAGAGAAAGATAAGATATCCGGGGAGATGGAGAGACCAAAAACAAGCTTACCTGTTATTAAAGCCATGGAATTAGAGGCTCTCAGCAAACTTGAGATTCCCTTCTTGGCCACTGCAGTCATTCACTTCTGATCTCACATACTGGTACCAAAAAGACTTTGCTTAAATCTCATTATACCATGTTCAGAACCAGGCTTTGGAATCAGTAGTTCATTACGGTGAATTATGGTAGCCTTGTCTGCATATAAAAATTAAGCAGGATTAAGCTGGGTTAGTACTTGGATGACAGACTTCAAGTGAATATTAGTATTGCTAAGCAGACTAGGAACTTGAAATATATCCAGCAAGAGGAAAAATGCAACTACATGTACATTGTGGCAAAGAAAACTGTATGGATGCTTTCATAAAGTCCTCAAGAACTGAGCCTACATTGCTGTATAAATTCAAAATTTATCATAGGCAACCAAGTAACGGATGCAAAATACTTTTTCTAGATAATAGACATATAATTTCAGGGAAGTTCTTGGGTATTTGGTATGCTATGCATTGGAGCTGTAAACCATTAGAATGTTCATTTTTTTATTTAAAGATAGGAACACTGGGCTATTTTTACTACCAAGGACAATTGACCAATTTTCTGATCCCCTCATGTAGTCGTTGATTGGGTGGGTGACCTACTGTATGGGCAAGCAGGGACTTCATGCCTTAGCTTCTTTCTGGAAGCAGCTTCCTTTTATCAGTGGGGTATAAACTGGCATCTTTCCTGGCATCAATCTCTGAGGACAAGCATAAAGAAGTCCCGTAGGCTCTTGCTCCACTGAGCTTCTGAAGCATCCTGCTGGAAAGCAGCTTACACTCAGTAATTTGGAGGCTACATAATGCTATAAGCAGAGTTGCATAGCTCAGATGATGTAAACTTTCAGTTTACTTATCAGAGAGCTCTGAAGAGTTCTTCCTTATGAAGCTACTTCACAAAACAATACGATTCTTCATCCAGCACATAAGGCGAAGCCTTTTCTGACTCTTGATGCCAAAGGAGGCTCACAAGTGAGATGCAATAGTGCTGGATTTCACTGAATGTTGATTTATTTCAATTCCCTTGGTTCTGTTTATTTGAAGGTGAATGTTAAAACCTGTTATATAAACAACAATTGGAATTGTTCCCTAAAGTCCGCTCTGCGTTCATATATTCCAATTTGGAAATGCTCCCTAAAAGCAATATTTACCTAGGACTAATATTTGATTTGTAGATGGCTCTCAAAAGATAATTTCTTCTCCTTTAGTGTTCTTTCTGTGCATTGCTTACAAGTATAATCCTGAATCATCAAGTTGAAATTTTGTAGTTGGGATTGGAGGGATAAAATTGAATCTTTGTCCAGTCTAGTCTTTTCTGGTAAATTAAATTGGAAGACAGCATATATAGATGAAATGATAAATATATTAGCTCATAAAGTTTACTTTTAAGGAGCAATTGGGAAGGGTGGGGAGGAAGCTAAAAATCCTACAGTATTTCTCTAACATAGTTGTAAGAACTTTCAAAACCATTCCTTGGAGATTAGTGCAAGTTTCATAGTTATGCACAAACTTTGATCTATTTTTTTTGTGGGGGGGGGGAAGCTTGCATTTTCTATTAAGTATGATTACTTCTTTGGTTCATCTCCTTTTTCCACTGTGCCAATGACTCATGCAATATAGCTCCCCATGTAGCATTTAGTTGCTCTTTTGGTCCATACTGCTAAAAGTGTTACTTGTTTCCTTTCAAACTATGTTGGAAAACAAGTTTCACTTGAACTAATTTTCTCAAGTGATGAATACCAGCAAGCTAAATGGCATCTCTGTGCATGCTTTGAAAGAGATTGGATTATGGACAATCTCACTGTGTTCAAGGAGAGATAGAGGGATAGTGCAGTCCCCTTAACTGTATTTTCTATCTTAGGCTTGATTGAAATGTTCAGTTAGGGCAGAATTGAGCACTCATTGGAACACTTGTCTTTTGAAATCTAATCACACATCTCACACAAAATGAAAACAGGAATAGAATTACTAGACTGGAAGAGTCGTTATTCATAAGGGAGAAGTCCATGGTTAGCACAGGGGCATCCCAACACTAAAAACAAAAAAAGGTGGGGGGGAGAAAGAACATAGAAAGAAAGAATATAGATTTTGCACTGTAGTGGAATCCTATATAGACCTAAACACCAGTCCTGTGTCCCTCATTGTGCCTCTCAGTTCCTTTTTGATTCATACAACAGTCACAATGAGGTCTTTAAAAAAGTGGTAGAAATGATGCTTCAGTGTCAGGAGATGGTACTAGCAGGCTGTGATGTTCTCTTCTTGCTTAGTGTGTGACAATGGCCCAGTGTCGTTTGGAGGCAGCCTCAAAACTGAAATTATAAAATAACTAAATAAATATGGTCTCTAAGTCTTACTCTGTAGGTATACCAATTGAGTCCATTTAAGCTCACGCCTACTGCTTCAGTGACTCCATCCAGCTGCCACATTCTCTGTCGTCCCCTTCTTCTTTTGCCCTCAATCGTTCCCAGCATTAGGCTCTTCTCCAGTGAGTCCTTCCTTCTCATTAGGTGGCCAAAGTATTTGAGTTTCATCTTCAGGATCTAGCCTTCTAAAGAGCAGTCAGGGTTGATCTCTAGGACTGACCGGTTTGATCGCCTTGCAGTCCAAAGGACTCGCAGGAGTCTTCTCCAGAACCATAGTTCAAAGGCCTCAATTCTTTGGCGCTCAGCTTTCCTTATGGTCCAACTTTCACAGCCATACATTGCAACTGGGAAAACCATAGCCTTGACTATACGCATTATACTCTATTACTTCCTATAGAGAGCAAAAAACATGTCTTCACTAACTGGGAGAGAGCAATATAGTAGAGGACTTAATAGGTAGTGTCAAAAACCCACAGAATAATCACAAAGAAACTGTTAAGACCCCACACTTTTCTTAGGGAAATCTGGCCACTGAGCCATCAGTAATGATTGTATGGAGCTCAGTCCCCATTTTATTGACTATGACTTAGCCTGTTTCTAGCAAGTCAACTTCTATAGCCAATACCTCCCAGATGTGTGCTCACAACTCCAGGCTAGCAGTCCCTCCTCCTTCCCCCCCCCGAAAAGACAATTTATTTATTTATTTATTTATTTATTTTATAAAATTTATATGCCGCCCAACTCCCGAAGGACTCTTTAGAGAAGAGAATTTAGAGAAAGGACTGCATTTAGGCAGGGACAGATACCCAAAAAAGAAGGCTCATACTGTGCCTTTGATAGTGTTGGCCTTTATGGGTGGTACCTTCACTCCATACTATATTGACTACACCTCCAATAATTGCTTTACCAACCCCCATCACATCTATGCATTCATAGATTGACATCAGAAGGAGAAAATAAATTTCTGTTTCATAAAGCATGTACCATAAACTAACTCCCAGGATTAATCATTAGCATGAATCCCTGAGCAGGCTCTAATAAATCCCAAATCATCAGTTGACATCAAATGCAGAGAAATTTAACAAGCTGGAGCTGTTTCCACCAAAAGGCAAGGGTGTATTCTAGTTCCTTTACTTTTTAATGTGTACATCAATTCAATAATTCAGACTCTCTCATCTTCTAATCATCACTCTCCAATGTTTGAAGATTGTGTTATTCCAGCCTTGAAATATGCAGGCAATGTATTAATTTTGTCTGTCTCTCAGATGCAAATGAGAAGGGAATTGAGGACATTGGCTTCTTTTTGCCTAAACCCCACCCCCTTGTAATAAATTATCAAAACTTTAAAGTGCTAGTGTTTGCATGACACAACAGTGTAGGAGTCCTTGACTTGCAACTGGTTACTTGACAACTGTTCAAACTTACAATGAACTTTAAAAAAAAGCTACTTTTTTTAGAATAGAATAGAATTCTTTATTGGCCAAGTGTGATTGGACACAGAAGGAATTTGTCTTTGGTGCATATGCTCTCGGTGTACATAAAAGGACAAGATACATTCATCAAGAATCATAAGGTACAACCCTTAATGATTGTCATAGGGTACAAATAAGCAATCAGGAAACAATCAATATTAAG
>QLTV01001003.1:328734-360820 GCA_003457575.1 Thermophis baileyi
TAGCAAAGTGATGGTGTTAGGGAAAACAACTGTTCTTGTGTCTAGTTGTCTTGGTGTGCAGTGCTCAATAGCATCGTTTTGAGGGTAGGAGTTGAAACAGTTTGTGTCCAGGTTGTGAGGGGTCTGTAAATATTTTCACGGCCCTCTTTTTGACTCGTGCAGTATACAGGTCCTCAATGGAAGGCAGGTTGGCAGTAATTGTTTTTTCTGCAGTTCTAATTATCCTCTGAAGTCTGTGTCTGTCTTGTTGGGTTGCAGAACCAAACCAGACAGTTACAGAGGTGCAGATGACAGGCTCAATAATTCCTCTGTAGAACTGTATCAGCAGCTCCTTGGGCAGTTTGAGCTTCCTGAGTTGGCGCAGAAAGAACATTCTTTGTTGTGCTTTTTTGATGACGTTTTGATACTTAAAATCTGTCTGTGAAGTTATGACTGCCGCAACCCACCCTCCTTGTCATGTTATCAGATTTGAGGCGCTTGGCAACCAGCTTGCATTTATGACTAGTTGCCACATCCTTTGATCATGTAACCCCAATTTGTGACATTTTTGCCAGTTTCTGGCAAAATGCCCATTGGATATGCTGGATTCACTTAATAACCATGTGATTCACTTAATGACCACAGTGACTCACTTTACAACTGTTGTACAAATTGTCATAAAGTTGAATTCAGTCATGTGGTATCTCAAGTTACAACCACAATTATGACCAAATTTCTAGACTCCATTGTAGTCCTAAGTTGAGGACTACCTAAATGGCAAATTAATAGGACATTCAATATAGCACATTTATGCTTATAAATATCTCGGGGTGCTATTCCAGGCTTTCTTATCTTGGACCACACATTTCTCTCATCATTCAAGTGGAGTCCAGTGTAGCCCCATTGCTGTCATAAGATTCTTTCATTCAAAAGGTTTTTCTTGCTAAGGTCATCTCACAGTTCTTTATGGTGTTCTAATTTGCATTTTTACACAGTTTAATATTTTGGATGTTGTCCAGTCAAAATTTATAAGAGCAATATTCACAGTTCCAAAATGCATCAAGAATGCCATTTTACACTGAGAAATAGAGATGCCTCCTGTGGCTGAACTATGGCTCTATCTCCTTAATTTCTAGTTGAAGTTTATTTTTTCTCCTGTGGGTCTGGCCCCACTGGTTTTCAGAGACCATTTTAAATCAACCTGACTGACAAAAGCTAATAGCAGACTTCAGTCCTTAGGACTCTCCCTGGAAAGTCTCTGTCCATTAGGGCTTGAAAATGCCAGGAGTCATCTTAAACAACATATCTGGGATATGGATTTTCAAACCAGTTTAAGCCTAGTGTCTACATAGTATACATTCCTTGCAAATGGGCATGTGTCATCATCTTATCTTTCTAGTCCAAAGGTTGCAATAAAGGTTTAATTTGATTTATCATGCTAAACTCTTTCACTCCTCTCATGGGTTTGGGGTTGACACCCATAATATGTGCTCTTCTGGAAAGTAAAACTGCTACACCCCCCACCCCCAATAATAACCAGAGTAACCAGGTATTCCTAAAGTGGAACTAGCCATCACAATTGGGCCTGCTATGGAGATTACAGTTCTCTTTTTACAAGCTCCAAAGACTGTCTTGGAGCAAGCCGATATAGCAGTGACGGTTAACCTTTTCGGCACCAAGTACCAAAACTGGAGTGTGCGTGTGTGCATGCCCGCCGGAGCGCCGGAACCCGGAAGAGAGCAGCTTGCCGGTGTGCATGTGCGCGACGGGCGGCTGCTCTTCCGGGTTCCATTATGCGCATGCATGCCAGACAGCTGGTCCAGCACGCATGTGCACCGGCCAGCTGCTCTCTTCTGGGTTTTGGCGCAGCTGGCCGATGCGCATGTGTGCCGGACCAGCTGTCCTGCGCACATGCGCATGACGGAACCTGGAAGAACAGCTGGTGATGGTGCACGTGCTCACAGAGAGGGCTCTGCGTGCCACCTCTGGCACACGTGCCATAGGTTCGCCATCACGGCGATATAGTAATATTGGTTAAGGAATGGACTGGAGTGGGGAGGTGCTGATTCAGATCTGTCCTCAGGCATGGAAGGTCATGGCAGTTTGGGTTTGGGGATTTCTCAGTCCACCTACCTCACAGAATTGTTGGGAAAATTTGGAAAAGGGAATTATCTATATACAGTCTTAAGCTTGTGGTGGGAAAGGTAGTATAAAAATCAAACAAGCCTGTTGACATTGCCAGATCAGCTTATGGATATTTACTGATTTATTTAAATTTATTGGACATCTAACTCCAGTGTACTCTGGATGGACCACAAAACTAAAAAAGACATAAAAACAGCTGAAGATATTAAATCAACAAGCAGCTCAGACTAAAATTCTCTAATAATAAAATCCAGAAAACAAAACAAGGGTCTTTAATCAAATAATAAACATCAACTCCAGGCCTGGGTCGAAAGCCAAGTTTTAAAATCTTTACAGAACTGCAGGAGACAGCCATGTCCTCATCTCTGCGGAGATGCTGTTCCAGAAGATGGAGGATGCAGCCGAGAAAGCAAATTTAATGGGTGGATGTGGAATGCATACCATACCCCTGTGCAACCTCCTTGACCTGCTTCTCATACATCCCCCCCACACTCACCCTAACCTGCATGTGCCTCTCGAATTGACCCAAAACACCACCAAGGCAGCATTTGAGGACCCATCGAAATGGTGACTTTGACTCCAGCTTGGCCACACCAAGACACATCTTTGAGAATATGCTATATAAACATTTAAAGACATAGAAAAACACTACCATGTATCCCTGGATTCTAAAATTTGTACAATCCATTATTCTAGTCTACACCTCCACATGTGTCCATGTGTCAAAGCATTACCATTTTTGGCAAGGGAGATCCAAGTCATTGTTTACCAAAAGAGTCTATACTCTCAATACAGTCTATAGTTTTGATACAACCTCTTGCTATTTTGCTAACTGAAAATGGGATGGAGGATTTTTCAGACACTCAGCAAGTTCATCCAGCCTTTAATGTTCAGGATGAGCACATGCTTTTTTTAATTCAGTGAGCAGATTAGTTCACTTCAATAGGCTTAACGGATGCATACTTTTGTACTTTGATCTTCCCAACCTACAAGAGTTTCCTTGAATCAATGACATCTGCCTCTCTTGTAGCAATTACATCAACTTGAAGGAATCCTGTAACTGAGAACTGACTTCCTTTCCTGAAGTTCAGAAAAAGGGAGTGCGTTGATCTGAGGTCACACTTTTACCAAAAGTTGCATTGATCTTTATCTCAACACAACCTTTATCTTTTGATCTTCTAGCCACACAATTACCATGCTTCTTAAAGCACTTGATATTAAAAGACTACTAGCCATTTACATGGAAGGGAGGAAGTTAGGCGATTGTAGAGTGATTCAAATGTTTTGCAAGCCTTAACAGGAATCTGCTTATTAAGATTAAGATAAAGAAATCATCTTCTTGCATATCAACTTCCTAAATTTGACTATATGAACTATAGAGCAGACTTTTAGATTGATAACATTTTCCAAGGAATAGATACCTGAGAAGAGACCTTGAACAAAGATGGACCTGAGTCTTTGAGCATGCAAGTGATGTGTTTTTGCCTAAAAGCTTAGCTAAAGGTTAATTCCAATTAACCTTTAATTGGAATTAATTTTGAATAAGCACAAAAACCACACTTGTGAATGCAGAGATAGCTCATTAAAGTTAGAAATAAGCAATCTATTCTTAATGTTAGGGGCAGAATTTATTTTTACCTATGATTATGTATTGCCAAAGATAACAACCACACAACACAGGTTAGTCCTCTCTGCCAAGTGTGAGTATCTATCCCTAGGATTCTCTGTTGGAGTAGGTGTAGATGTGTCTGTTGATTTTCAGCAGCTCTTCTTCCTCCCTCTGCTTTCCAAGTTTGTTTCAAAAATTTGGAGGCCTTTTTGGAGTAGATTTTGAGGAGGGAGATTTCTCAGAAATGGAAAATCATCCAAAATCACTTGCTCATTATTTCACAGATGGATAACTTTTATTGGCAGTGGGATCCTATTTAGAAGCAATCCGGTATGTGCCTAGACAACATCCAAGCATTCTGGTTTTTTTTTTTTAAAGAAATGTGTTTATTATACATTCTTACTGAAACTGTATTTACTGCAAAAGATGATAGAAGATGCCTAATGTTTATGTAGCAAACCACTACAAATTTCAGAGAAGAACTTTACCTTGAACTCTCACTACTGATTTCATGGGGGTTTAGGATTAGAGTATGCCTATAGCTTCCAATACTGCTTCAACCCCAATTTCCAATATTGTGTACAAGTACTCCTTGACTTACAGCCATTCATTTAGTAACCATTTGAAGTTACAGCAGCATTGGAAAAAGTGACTTATATCCGGTCCTTATACTTATAAAAGTATATAAAATATAAAATAGATAAAATAGATAAAAGGGACGCAGTGGCTCAGTGGCTAAGACACTGAGCTTGTCGATCGAAAGGTTGGCAGTTCAGCGGTTCGAATCCCTAGTGCCACGTAACGGAGTGAGCTCCCATTACTTGTCCCAGCTTCTGCCAACCTAGCAGTTCGAAAGCACATAAAAATGCAAGTAGAAAAATAGGGAGCACCTTTGGTGGGAAGGTAACAGCGTTCTGTGCGCCTCTGGCGTTTAGTCATGCCGGCCACATGACCACGGAGACGTCTTCGGACAGCGCTGGCTCTTCGGCTTTGAAACAGAGATAAGCACCGCCCCCTAGAGTCAGGAATGACTAGCACATACTGTATGTGCAAGGGGAACCTTTACCTTTACCTATACTTATAATCATTGCAGCATCCCCACAGTCACATAATCAAACTTCAGGTACTTGGCAATCAGCATGCATTGAAAAGGATTGCAGTGTCCTAGGGTCATGTGATCACCATTTGTGACCTTCCCAACTGGCTTCCGACAAGCAGTGTCAATGGAGGAGCTAGATTTACTTAAAGACCATGTGATTCAGTCAACAGCTGCAGTGATCTGCTTAACAGTCATGGCAAAAGTCATTTAAAAAAGGCATGACTCACTTAACTGCCTTGCTCAGCAATGGAAATTCTGGTCCCAATTGTGGTTGCGTACCTATGATATATTAATGTTGTATATATTCATACTGCATTCAAGGTTAAATATCACACATTGGTAAACGTAAGCTGGTAGACAAACAGGGTTATCTCCCTCTCCAGAGTATCTTCTGTTTAGAAAACTCATATATGATAAGACTTTGTGTGCTGTTCTTATTACAGGTGGGGTGTGGGGCTGAGATTGGTTTGTATATTCAGTCTCATATCTTCAATTCCTTTGCAGTTTTGATAGATATATTTAAACTATATCTTCTGACTTTCTCTTAAACGAAATCCAGCATTCTTATTGAATGCAGAATTCTGATACTGACTTGATCTGCATACTGATTGATGTGTTTTTAATCTTTCAACACATTTTTTTAAAATTAGTTGTGGAATGGAATCCTAATTAGGCAGAGATTCTTCTCTCTCGCTCTCCCCCCAATGCCATGTGCACATGCAAATGTTTTATTGCGAGAATTTGCTTCCATTTAAAAAATAATTCTCTCATCATTGAGATTGTAGTCGTAGGTAGTTAAAACAGCACAACTGTAAACAGTAGAGTGGTACCGATAAGACTTGAAAGAATACTTAGGTTGAGAGAATATAAGACAGTGATGGCGAACCTATGGCACGCGTGCCACAGGTGGCACGCGGAGCCATATCAGAGGGCACGCGAGGCGTTGCCCTATGTCAGCTCCAGCGCGCATGTGCGCGCTGGCCAGCTGATTTTCGGCCTTGGGGAAGGCCGTTTTGCCCTCTGGAGGCTTCAGGGAAGCTTCCTGAAGCCCCGGAGTGCGAAAAACAGCCCAACGGGCAAACCGGAAGTGCATTTGCAGGGGGCAGCGGGGGAGGGGTTGTGCGCATGCGTGGGGGGAGGGAATGGGTGTGGGCACCGCACACCTCCTTTTGGCACACGGACCAAAAAAGGTTCGCCATCACTGATATAGGAGAATATAATTAGTGAGAAAAAGAAAATTGGTGCAATACTTAAAGAGTCCAGTGGAAAACCAAAATAGTGACACTACAAACAATATTGCTTGAGTGCCACTTCTTTGTAATTTAATTTTTATGCGTGAAGTTCATAAATTTCTTGTCTTTCCACCCTTGTAGCTACCCTGCAAAGTTTATGTCTCTTCTATTTTCTTTAAATAAATCAGGTTACATAATTTGGGACAATAAGTCAAACTGTAGGCTCACGTGAGGTCTAAAACTCCAGAGTTTTAATCTGAATATTTCACACAGATATTTCAGTGTGAAAGTCTCCTTTCATATTTTTGCCAAATATGCATTATGTTCTGTAACCCATATGTTGCAATATTATGAACCATTTAATAAACGGTGCAACATTTAAAAATAATTTAAATAGACCAACTATTGCTCTCTCCCAGCCCTGTTATTTCAGAAACTGTTCTTAAGGCAAGCAGAAATGGGCAGGATTTTCATCCAGTTTGATAATAAAATAACTGATATGTGACATCACTTTCAATTGGATAATACTAGATTAATTGATCAATATTTAGTTGTTTCAGCCTTGAGCACTCAGCAGTAAGTCAGGGGTTGGTACTCATGGTCTGTAGCTACCAAAAATGCTGAACTCACAATTTCTAGTTCCTGAATATGAGTGGCTCTATTTCCTCCCAAATTTCTAATGGAAAAACAGAGAAGCTCCTCTAAGCCTTTAGAAAACCGTATCACCAAAATCTGGAGAAAAGGAGAAGACATCAGAAAATAAACTATTTTGCATGCTATTGTAAATCTTTGCTCTGTCCCCTGTAGACCCCAGCAACCAAAAGTAATAGCAAAATTTCATCAATGACTGCAGAAAATTACCAGTAATTTAAATTGCAGTAATTTAAAAAATTGCCTAGGGCTAGAGACACTGTTGAACTTATTGCAGTATGATGCACTCTTTTTTTAAAAAAAAATGTATCTGTTTTATGTTTTCCATGTATTTTAAAATATAACTTGCAATCCTTCCATCAACCAAAACTGACTACTGGCTGATTTAATAGTAGCCTAGAATAATTTGCAGGGGCTTTAATATTCTGCTTGGATTCCTGAAAGTAATGACCTAATCTTTTCAGTTTGCCTGGAAGAATATATACCTATTTAAAAGGAACCTTTGGAGGCTGAGAAACGCAATACTAAAGGAGAAATGACTGATTAATGCAGTGCTGTTTCAGTCAGTGATATATGAGGTAATGAAGAACAGTGAGAATGTGCAGTGTGGCTCTAAAAGTGATTAGATATTCAATCAAATGCAATCAATTATTGATCCAATAACAAATCCATTTATTGGGTTCCTCTATGATTTGGCACATTGCTGCTATGACTGAAAAAATAATCAGATTTCATGTGTGAAATACATAGGCCAATTGTAATTGCATGCAGAGACTAGCTGTATATAGCAACATCTTTGCAACAGTGAAAACATAATACTTTGTTAGGAAGTAGTGGAAGTTATTGACTGGGGCTGTAAGTCAAGTTTAGTGGTTTACATAATTCTTCCGCATAAATAAAAGGGAGTATCCACCATGAAGACTGCTAAGAGATAGATATCATTCAGTATAACCCAGTATTCTTCAATATCTTCATAAACGACTTAGATGAGGGAATAGAAGGGGAACTTACCAAATTTGCAGATGATACTAAGCTGGCAAGAATAGCCAAAACCCTAGATAATAGGCTCAAGATCCAGATGGATCTTGACAGACTTGAACACTGGGCCCTATCTAACAAAATGAAATTCAATGTAGAGAAAAGTAAAGTCTTACACTTAGGCAAGAAAAACCAAAAGTACACATATAGACTGGATGAAACCAGGCTTAATAGCAGTAACTGTGAGAGGGATCTTGGAGACTTAGTGGACAATCAATTAAATATGAGCCAACAGTGTGCGGCAGCAGCCCCAAAAGACAATGCAATCCTAAGTTGCATTAACAGAGGGATACAATCAAGATCAAGTGAGGTACTAATTCCATTCTATAAAGAAATAATAAGTCCACACCTAGAATACTGCATCCAGTTTTGGTCACCACATTATAAAAAAGATGTTGAGAATCTAGAAAGAGTGGAGAGAAGAGCAACAAAAATGATTAGGGGACTGGAGGCTAAAACATATGATGAACAGTTGCAGGAACTGGGCATGGCTAGTCTAGTGAAGAGGAGGACCAGGGGAGACATGATAGCAGTGTTCCAATATTTGAGGGGCTGCCACAGAGAGGAGAAATTTTCTGACAGTGAGAGCAATCAATCAATGGAACAGCTTGCCTTCAGAAGTTGTGGGAGCTTCATCACTGGAAGCTTTCAAGAACAGACTGGACAGCCATCTGTCAGAAATGGTATAGGATCTCCTGCTTGGGTGGGGGGTTGGACTAGATGACCTACAAGGTCCCTTCCAACTCTGTTAATCTGTTAAAAAAGTATTTCTTCTAAATAGTCAACCTACAGTATGTCTTTAATAAGGCTGAAGGATGAATTATAGGTTACAAACAGATGCAGGTAATGAAGTTAGAGGAACTAGAGACAAGTAAAAGAAAGGGGATTTTTGTGTGTGGAAGAATGTATACTGTTTCCCCCTTCCATAGCACCTCCTGCAAAGCCATTCTTCAGGATTCTAGTTCTGCATTCAACCTTGTCCATTTGGTATGTGATTGAGAAAAAGAGTCATTGCAAGAATAATTACTTGCTTGGTATAACTTCATCGGTTCCTGTTTATAAAAACTAATGGGGTGAGGAGGGTGGGAAGATAGACATTAAATACAGGGTCCATAAAGAGACCTCAAATTGCAGGATTTCCCAACATATTTTGAATATTACTCTAATTCAGATTCTTTAGAGCAAATCAAACATTCTCAAATGGGGACATAGAGCTTGAAATTGAAAGTCACCTTTTCTCCACTGATTTCACCATTTTCACAAATATAATATGAGGTTTCATCCTGACTCAAGTTCTAGTTAAGCTTTTTCTGAAGATGAAAGAAGATAGGAGACAGGTGAAGGAATTCCATTTTAGGGAAACTTTCTCTGGATCTTTCACTATACAGGTAGATCTTGATTTAGGACCACAACTGGGATTGTGGATGCTAAGTGATACGTTATTAAGTGAGTCATGTGACTGGACCCCACTTTATGACCATTTTTACTATGGTTGTTGGGTTAATCTTGTGGTCATTAAGCAAATCTGGTTACCCTCCTTGACTTCTTTTGTTGGAAGCTGGTTGGGAAGGTCGCAAATCACAATCATGTTTCAAGTAGGTAGTTGTAAATATGAGTCAAGCTTCTGAATGGTGACCATGTGACTGTGAGGACAGTACAATGTTTATAACTTCAAGGATGGGTCATAAATCACTTTTTTCAGTGCCATCATAAATATGAACCATTGTTAAATGGAATGGTCATAAGTTGATCCATCCTGCTGTCATTCCTCCTCTCTCATTCTGACATATTAGCAAAGTTGCATCTGGCTGTGAGGGGGCAATATTCCGAATCCTATATTTGAGAGAAAGGATCCCTACTCAGCAGGAAATGAAGACAGGGCTATATATTTGGTTTATCTGCAAAGAGTGAGCTATCAAATATCCTGGAGGGCAACATGTATATACTGTACATTCTCTGGCTTTTCTGGGCCACCAGTGGCCATGTAGAGATTAAATTTATGGACAAACAGCAGTACAGTCATTTTTATTAGATCTGTGATGACATTACACATAACATAGCATACTAAATGGGACTATCAGATGATTTCCACCAGCAATAGCTGTTGTTATCGAAGTTTCTTGCCACTCTTTGTTTTGTTGAAATTACAGGGTCACTAAGAGAAACCAAAATTAGGGTCTACAATCTCAAAGTACTGTAGGCTTCTTCTACGGAGACAAAACTGAGAATTTACTTCTGTGAAGGAATTTCTATACTCTCTAAATACAGTGGACAGAAATGTATTTTTGTGCACTTTTGGATTCTTCACTTTTGGGTAAGGTTTTGTTGTATTCCTCCTTTTTAAATATATATCCAGTACGTTTATATTACCTTTCCCCCCCACTCCTGATAATATTAAATACAAAACTGATACAGGCTTAACCATGGTAACTGGGATGGGAATTTTCATCTCTATACAATGTGTTTGTAAAACACAGTGTCATAAGATTGCATTGCTTAGCTACAGCCATGGTTAAGGAGGACCTCACGTGACTGCTACATGGGAAGAAGTGGGAATCCAGAAGGTTTTGCTTATGGATGCTGAAACCACATCTCAGGCAAGCAGGCTGCTGGTCACTACAGAGTATGGGCACGTGGGTGGACGTGGATGGACAGGCAGTCTGGAGTATGAGAGTATGAGCCATGCTGCCCAAGGTTTCTCTGGAGAAAAAGGGCCAGGAGCAACTTGCGACTTCCTGCTGGTTTCTCCATTGACTTTTGCTGGTGGGAAGCTGGCTGGGAAGGTTGCAAATGGCAATCATGTGACCATGAGATGCTGCACCTGCTGTAATTGTGAACTGGTTGCTAAGCACCCAAATTGCAATCATATGACTGCAGGGATGCTGTGATGGACATGACTCTGAAGCCTGTTCCTTAGTTAGTGCCATCATAATTTTGAATGATTGCTGAATAAATGGTTGCTCTGCAAGGAATATCTGTATAAATCAGATCCATTTTGGATCTATAATTTTGTGCTGCTTCTGAGAATCTGCCTAGGAAAGGCTGCAACTCTATAGGCAAACGTTGATTAATTTGAATGATTGATAACAGAGGTGGGTTTCAGCAGGTTCTGACCAGTTCTGGAGAACCGGTAGCGGAAATTTTGAGTAGTTCAGAGAACCGGTAAATACCATCTCTGACTGGCCCTGCCCCCATCTATTCTCTACCTCCCGAGTCTCAGCTGATTGGGAGGAAATGGGGATTTTGCAGTAACCTTCCCCTGGAGTGGGGAAGGAATGGAGATTTTGCAGTATCCTTCCCCTGCCACGTCCACCAAGCCACGCCCACCAAGCAACACCACGCCCACAAAACCACGCCCACAAAACCGGTAGTAAAAAAATTTGAATCCTACCACTGATTGATAACAACTATATCTTAATAGAAATGTAGGCTTATTATTGTTTAGAGTTTAAGTTCATGATACAATGAAATGAATTTCATGAATTCTCCCTTTTTTTGACATTTCTGTTACTAGTTTATTTATCATTATAATAGAAAATAAACAATTAGTTTTCTTTTCATGTAGTAGATTAAGCAATTAATAAAACACAAATTCATCTTTCTAGAAATACAAATAAGACAAATGAAACTGGCATGTACTAAAACTATTTCATGATTTCCTTTGATATGAACTGCAGAACTTGAGTTTTGACTCAGTTCAGGCTAAGCCGAATAAGAAATCAAGTAAGTTGTATGTAATTTGATGTTAAACTGACCATACTAATTAAATAAAAATGACTGTCTAAGCTTCTTAAATTGTTAATATTTAACTTTAAAACAAGGAGAGCATTACTAGAAAGAAAAAGAAGGTTCCGTACAGCAGAGTAGCAGAGGTTGAACCAACTTTCCGAGGCTTGGAAGATTCAACTCATTAATGAGATTGCAGAATAAAAGAGTACATAGCAGCTTATAACAGTTACCATTTTATTTAGACCTGTCATGTTAAAGCATATAAAAGTAATAAGTCATTTGGGCTACATTCTGTAACATATTTTCTGCTACATTATTTGATACAGCCCCTCTGCGCAGTTGTTGAGCCTTCCGGGCTGGGCTTTCCTTAGTTGATTGACCTTTGGGAATTCTGTGCTATTTCAGAAACCAAATATTTGATATTTCCTCCAGTCTCTTTGGCTATCAATTGCGGCTTTATGGGCTTCATTTTGCTTTGGGTCTTAATCCTCTAACATGAAGTACTTGCTTGGCTCTGTTCCCAAGTACCACTATATTTAGAATCTATGTTGCCCTTCTCCTGGCCAATGTATGAAGACAGAGTTTGCATTCCATTGAAGACAAGTAGCTTCCTTGCCTGTCAGACTCCATGGAGCTCCTTTATGGCTGCACCTCACTACTACCTTCCCTTTCTCACACCATGAATGTAGATCAAGGGGACTTTGCCCACAGTAGCCAATCCTGCATGTTCTGATTGGGGCTAGAACAATTTATGGAGTGGCTTGTAAGAATTTCATACAAATCAACATACTATGTTAAATATATTATTCTTTGGCTCTTAAAAAATATTCAGAACACCCCTGCATAATTTGAAATCTTGTATGTATTATTTCCATGAATGCTTCTTATCATTTTGGGGAAAAAAGATAGCCAGAAGAGGTCAAGAAAGAAAGAAAGAAAGAAAGAAAGAAAGAAAGAAAGAAAGCAGTTGCGTGATTTTATGAACAATCCAATCAGGCCAACTCAAATCTTGTATGTCAGTGATAGCAGGCCTGTATCTTTTCTTACTGCTGAAGAGTCCTCAGGTAAACAAATAAGGAAACCAACCAACCAATAAATTAAAAAAAAAAACAGTACCAAAAAGAGAGGGCCTAAGTTGGTAAGGTGATGAAATATGCTGGCCATAAAACAGTCTAAGGGGTTCACGTCCAGGATTAATTACTTTGAAAAATTTGAATGAAATTTGTCCAAAATGAGATGAGCAAATATGATATTGGAAGACAAAAACAAAAGGATTGGGAATGTCTATGGAGATTCTCATTCATCCAGGTCATGGTTGTCCCAAAGGTGCTTTTTCAAGCGGCAACTGGACTTTCTTTGTTTTTCCTTGAAGACATTTCACTTCTCATTTCAGAATTGAAGAAGCTTCTTGGATAAGAAGCGAAACGTCTTCAAGGAAAAACAAAGGAAGTCCATTTGGCTTTTTAAAAAAGCACCTTTGGGACAAAAAAGGATGGGAAGAAAAGCAGGACTTCATCCACTGATTATTTTTCAGACTGATACCTGAGACTGAAAGAGTTTCTTACAAACCTATCCCATTACTCTTTCTTTATCCCATAGGAACCATAGAGAGTTTCTGTAATATGTGGTCCTCATTTATAGCACTTAGCAATAGCACTTAGACTTATATACCGCTTTACAGTGCTTTTACAGCCCTCTCTAAGCGGTTCACAGAGTCAGCATATTGCCCCCAACAATCTGGGTCCTCATTTTACCCACCTCGGAAGGATGGAAGGCTGAGTCAACCTTCCACCACTTGTACAGCTATTGTTCAAACTTGCAATAGCCAAGTGGTAGTTACATTCGGTCCTTGAAGGTCTGACTGACACAGCAGCCTGCAGTCATGTGGTCATAATTTGTGATATTCCCTGTTGGCTTCCCACAAGCAAAGTCAGTGGGAAGATTGGTAGGAAGTCAGAAATTGCAATCATGTGACATCCTGCTTAGCAGTGTGGCCTTTCTTAATGATAGTAACTGGAAAGTGCTGGAACATACAGTTGTTAAGCAGTATGGTCACATGACATTGTGCTTTATGACTACATCACCTAATGGGGGAAATTTTCATCTCAATTGCCATTGTTAAGTGAGGACTATCTGCATAATCTCCTTCATAGCATAAATACTTCAGTTTCCACGCCTCACTAATACATTTAATGCTATTTATTGCCCGTGGAATCTAATTCTGATTTTATGGATTTTAATCAGAAGAAACAGGCCTGGAAATGTGGTAAATTCAATGCATAATTATGGATTGAACTGTGACTCCATAGGGAGAAGATGTCAAAATATATTCAGTTTTTTGCTGTAAAAAATGGAACTTGTCCAGCCATTTTGACCATTGTTGGTGTTGGTCCAGCCATTTTGACCATTGTTGGTGTTGCTGGTGGATTTTATTTGACTTGGATCATGAATTAAAAAACATAAAACAAGCTTTTGTTACTTGATCCAACTTACCTCGCTGCCGGTTCGCTCCATCCCGTGCTGCGTGGGGGTGCAGCGTGGGGGCGCGCGCGCAAAGCGCACGCACATGCGCAATAACAAAAAATCTGAAAAACAAAAACAAAAAAAAGCTGAAAAAAAGATGGCGACCGCATGCATAGTGCCGGAAGTCGGCTTCTGCACATGCTCAGAAGGAAAAAAAATTAAAAAAAAAATTCAAAACAAAAATCGAAAAAAATTTAAAAAAAAGATGGCGGCCCCCACGGACCGGCACCGACCGATCCGGTTCGGTGACATCATCGTGACATCACCAGCAGGCCACTACCGGTTTGGGAGAACCGGTCCGAACCGGGAGGAACCCACCCCTGACTTGATTGGCTATGAAATATTACTTTCTGATGAAGATAACTCTCTCAATCATGAGATTTTTGCCTTCTTTTCAAAATTAAATGGAATTGGGCTTTTAGTATTTTCTAATAGTTATCCTGCAGGCTCTTAAATTGTATATGCATTTTTCTTTTTTTCCTCGTCCATATATGAATGGTGTGCGTGCACACATGTGCATGTACATGTCTGTCTCTCTGCTCATCTGTTATGCCTAAATTTGTGGGAAGCAATTATCACTTTATGACCAAGGGTCAGATCATACATATGCATACTGTGGGAGACCAATGTTCTACCCATTCTTTATGTTCTGAAAGGTTTATTGGGCAGAGCAGACGAATCAGAACAGCCTGATGATCGTGAAGCATAAGGAGATAGAAAATAGAAACCAGACTGTTGCATTTTCCATTGTGTAAAAAACCATGGGCACAATAAAGGACATTATATCAGAGGTGTTGGTATCGCTAGAATAAGATGGGCTTGGAGCTTTTGTAGAAATGAGCAATTTATAGGGTCAGATGATCGTAAGATCATACCATTGTATTATCAGATGTTACATACTGACTGTAATAATAACAGTACGATTTACAATATTTTCTTTATCTTTCCTATGCTACAGCTTTGGTAACTTTGATGATTTTGGTGGGGCTCTTCTGCATTCTTGTGCCCAAAAGCCCAGAGATCATTCTAGCTGTGCATGTCAAGAAAAGACACTTTGTTGCCTCTAGCTCCAAATGTTTTAGTTTCTCATTAAAAGGAATATTTTCATTAGCTGAGCAATACATAACCTTGTTTCATGCATGTTTCTGTTTAAAGGTACCTTATTTAATGCATCTATTTCTTAGAAATAATTTAAAAAGTCATAGAAAAAATTAAACAAAGATCAAGCATTTAAAATGTTATAAAAACATTCATAAAAATCTTCCTTCAGATGGAGCTGTAGGATGTGTGATGGGGCAGTGGAGTACTGTAGGGTTAAACCTCTTGACCTTGGCCTGTCCCAACAAAACCAAGAGAGAAGTTGGTGGAACATTGATGAGGGTAGCATGTTGACATCTGGCAGTTCTGCCTGAGGAGTTTGGCTTTTGTGATTTGTTGATGGTGTCGGCGATTTTCCCTCCCAAACTCGCTTGAAAAAATACATCAGCCTTGTCTGCTTGGCTTTTTGCCTCAAGTCTTTAAGTGTATCTGGGTAAGAGATGAACACGGTGGAAATTAGGAACTTAAATTTGATGCTGAATTCAAACATAGGGTCACATTTTTCCATGTCATTGGTTTTTTTCCCCCCAAGGCCAAATTTCATTCTAATATTTTGGTCGCTGTAAGAAGGACAATTCTTGGAGTTTCAGACTGACTGTAATCACTGTCCTCATTATCATTGTCTCTAATGCTGCCAGCCCTCCCAGGTAAACCAGACAAGAAATGGGATTAGATGAACTAATTCTACTGTATTGTAAGGCTGTATTAACAGAATCTTGCAAGTCTGACGGTATAAACAACTTCCTTTGCCACCTTTAACTGCTTGGTCCATTAGGGCAAGTCCTTCCTAAGTTTTTTCCTCTGAGCATTATGCCATGGGGTGGGGGTGGGGTGGGGGCTTCTGCCTCTCTTGCTGATTGTTTCTTAAGCAGCATCTCCTCCCCTCTTTCCCCAAGGTCATTCCCACATTCCATGACATGCCTTGTTTTGCCACCTCATTCTGATCTTTGTTGTGAGTTCTACTGCCTTCTCTGCCAAAATTTCTTCCATTTCTTCCTCCTTCAGGTCACTGAAGCCTTCTCCACATTTGCCATGCAGTATGCATGTGGTTTTGACACTTTTCTTTATATTTTCTGTGACACCTGGCCCAACATTTTTCCAACCATAGCCCTCTTCATGCTGTCCCAGGCTGTGCCAACATAACCAATAAGGTTGTGTATGGTGGCTGACTTCCAATAGTCTATCATGGTGGTTTCCTGGTAAGGGCCAAGGCCCAAGAGCCTCGCAAACTTTCCTGTAAAGCTCCCTCATGTAGTACACCTTGAAAGCTTTCGTTATGCCCCGATTGAGGGGTTGAATGAGAAACATTAATGTTTGGGGGTAGAAAAAGAATTTCCATATTAGGGTGGGCATTTTTGAGTTTGAACAGTGGACTGGGACTTTATCCAAAGTTTATCCAAAACAAGAGGTTTCGCCCTGCAGAAGAGCATATTCAACTTCTGCATTCTAGCAGAACGAGTCCCAGAATATTTCTGGTGTCAGCCACATTTTTTTCGTTCAATCTCCAATGGCATATTGTTCAAGTTTTTCCATTTAAGTGTTTGTGGATTTGGGGCTCCGTATGCCATTAAGAGTTTGCACTTAAAGTTGAACTTGGCCTTGGCACACAATAACAAGGTTGCACAGTCTTTGAATGATTTAAAGCCAGGGGCTTTGGAGGCCATTTCTGTTGTGTAGGTTCATTTGTCAACGTGCTTGCAAAACAAATCAGTTCCATCAGCGTCGAAAGCTTGCTTTTCCACATAATCCTTTCCCTGCATAACACTTACAGGATATTTTTTAAAATTCTTGCACATCCTCCTGATCTGCCTCATCTGCAAGTTTAACTATTTTTCATGCTGTATCACCTTTTGAAATGCGTGAGCCAGCCAGCCCCAGCCTGTCCCTGGATAACGTGACCCTACACTTCTTTGACTTTCAGACTCAGAATAATGTTGTCTGCCACACTTTTTTTAAAAAATTGGCCATTGTTTCAAGAATTTGCAAATGTAGCCACTTTTCTGTCTTTTTCCATAGTTTCATCATGCCCTATAGATGTTACTTTAGCAAATTCCAGAGCCAGCCTTACATGCTGATTAGCAAATTGCCTATTTCTTTTTCTGGATGTGCCATACTGTTGATTCATTAACATAGAACTCACGGTCAACAGCATTATAATTCATGCCTGAATGAAACTTATCTACCTCACATATTTTTTTCTGTAAGGCATATCACAGTCTTGTGTTTAGGAACACTAGGCTAGGGGCACATTTTGAACAAGTAAGATCATCAATATGAGTGAAGGCCTTGCTCGAACTCAGGAACATTGGGTGCACTGGGTAACTCCAAGAGTATTGATTTGTGTGTTATAAATAAATGTTAAATAGATGAATTCACAAGTCAAGAATATGCAAATAATGAAGATTGACAGTAATGGACTGTGGGAATGACCTTGGGGAAAGAGGGGAAGATATGCTGTCTAGGAAACTGACAAGAGAGGGAGGAACCCTCAGTGGCTTAATAGTCAGAGGAAGACATTTAGGAAGGACCTCTCCCCCCCATGGATCAAGGAGTTAAAAGTGATGGTGGGAAGTTTTGTACCTTCAGACTTTCAACATTCTATTAATGTAACTTTATGATAAAGTAGATTTAGCTCATGTAGTCATGTTTCTTGTCTGGTTTAACCAGGAAGACTGACATTGACTGTAGCTGATCTCAGAGACCACCTTGCCTAGTAGTCTTATTTCTGACAGTGCCATGACTAAAAACAAGCGCTCCTAAAGTATTTAATTGAAATATGTTGTTGTAATTTAATTGATATATGTTGTAATAATGTTAATCCATAAGGTTTAATTTTATTTTAGATTCAGACATGATTGATTTTATTAGCTTATGCATGTGAACTCTTTTGAGTGCCTGTTGGTGGAAAAGAAGCCTACTTGTATAAATAAATGCATAATTGATTACTGTTCTCATTTTTATACTGAATAATAACAGTAATCATCAATCTCTCCATATTTACACAGCTTCCATTCTAAGGTGTATCAGGTAAACCATAAAAATAATATTTCTTTATCTTATACATCAGTAAAGAAATAATTAGAAATAATATATTTTTAGAAACCGATTTAAATAATTTCAGCCGTTGTAGGCACTTTTTTTTAAATAGCTGTGTCCTAGATATTTTACTTAAAGTCAGATTCTGATGCTAAAACAGAAAAAGCACATTCTTTTTGAATGAAAACATTTTTAATGCTCAGAACTGAGCAATTACAATTACATAGTCATTGTTGAGCAGCATGGCCTTGGAAATCTAAATTAGAAATAAACAAATCAAGAATAAAGTGTTCAACATTTAGCTCATTTCTTGTAAAGTAAGTAATTTGATATTGTACTTCCAGTATTGTAATTATTATTTTTTGAGATTTAGATTTGATTTAGTATTCTTAATAACCCATAATCATCATTGTTCCAATCTAATAATATTTTAAAGATAGGAAGTGTATGAGCTACCCTATGGCAAGTTGGGCAGCCAATAAATAAATGTAATAAATGTAATAAATAAGAAAGAAAGAAAGAAAGAAAGAAAGAAAGAAAGAAAGAAAGAAAGAAAGAAAGAAAGAAAGAAAGAAAGAAAGAAAGAAAGAAAGAAAATTATCGATAAACTGGGAATGTATCCTTGTTTTCAGATACAAAAGCTAGGTTTTTAGGGATTTGTGATTGATTGTTCATGCTTCCCAGGCAACACCATGGAGATAGATACTATTCAGTCTTATTTCAACATTACATGACAAATCCAGCAGCAATGTACACCTGTTTTATCTTGATCTTCTTCCTAGTGGGATTCAGAATATAAATGACAAAATGGGCAGGGGACAGAAGAGAAACTGTTAAATATCAAAGAAAAACTGATCAAGGAAACCTATGGCTCCTGAAGTGCAGTCGTTTCAATCTCTGCTTTTCAACATGACAATCAGAGTCTTTTCATAAATAGTTTTCCTACATACTATAATTTTATAATATTAAATATTAAAATGTCAGCAGAATTGCTGTTACTTAAAGCATGTTTATCACCACCACCACCACCACCACCACCACCATCATCATTTTAGCCATTATCTACCCACTGCAGGATGAAGGCCTCTTCTGCATGTTTCCAACCAATACAGTCCTGAGCCTTCTTTTGCCAATTGGGCCCGCAGTACTTGCTGATGTCGTCGATCCATCTTCTTTTAGGTCTCTTTTGTGGATGCTTTTTATCAAGTGGGATCCATTCTATGACTGCCTTGGTCAACCTGCCATCAGTTCTTCTTGCTATGTGACCAGCCCATTTCCATTTCAATTCTTTTACTCTCTTGATGATATCATATTTTCCCTCTCATCCCAGCCCTCCCCCACTTGACCAATTCGTCTTTAGCCAATGGAGAGCTGCATAAGTGTTTTGAGATGAGTTGCAATTCTTAAAAAAGAAGATAAACTAAAATTACAATAGCAAAGAAGTCCAACAACAATACAACAATAAATGTTGTATTGTTGTTGGACAATACAGGATAAATGTTGTCTGTATAGATATAACAACAAATGAGGAACCAGGAATTTATAGAACTATCAATCAGATATCAATACCAGGTAATATTCATGTATTATTCAGCAATTTTGTTAATAACTGGGGTAGAAATTAAATGCATAGTATAGAATGGAAGATTACACAGCTTAGTAAAAATAATTGGGAAAAAGATTTTTGAATAATACTCGATTAGAAATTGAATGGCAATCAACAATGTAATGTGGCTCCAAAATGCAAATATAGTTTTAGTCTGAAAAATGTCTAAATCACAGGAAATAATGCTTCTATTTTATTGATAATGGTCAAGATAAGAGCAATTAGAACAGGTTCAGAGAAGGCAGGCGAGAGTGAGCAGGGGATTAGAAAAGTAAATCCTGTAAAAAGTGATGAAGAAGTGAGGAGAGAACTCTTCCAGTATCTGGAAGGATGTGTCACGGGGGTGGGTGGGAGGGCCCTTTTTCAAGCAGCAGAACAGGAAAAACCTTCCAAACAGTAAAAAATTCGCAAAAAATTCACAAAAAAAGATGGGGGCGCCCACGGACCGGCACCGGCCAATCCACCTCAGTGAGATCACCAGCGGGTTGCTACTGGTTCGGGCGATCCGGTCCGAACCGGGAGGAACTCACCCCTGGGCTGCCATTTGTTGGAGATGCTTCAGTCTGGATTCCTGCATAGACCAAGATGTTCCATCAATTACCCAAATCACCCTTTTCTGACTCATAGGGAAAGAATTCCATAAAGACTGTGATACTAGGAATTTCATGTAACCCTCTCTACTTCAGCATCAGTTCCAGTGGAAATCCCCCCCCAGGCCTTTTTTGCCCTTTTATCTTTCTAAACCCTTTCCCTCCAAGAAGCCTTTTCCCTCAGGTAAGTGAGCTATGAGACAGGGAAGAGTGGGATGAACTGAAATCTGTACATTGTACCAGAAATGACTGGGGAGAAGGAACCTCTTAGCTGTACAAATGCTGTTTTTGGAAAAATAGACAATATTTAGTTCAACCCCCTGATTCTTATGTTAGTCACTAAAACATACATGTAGTTCAGTTGCACACATTTATTCTCAGAAGATGCTTTAAATAAATTGGAACTGACATACAGAAAGACTTTGTTGTCCCTATTACATTTTCTGAACTTTCTGAAATGTGACAAGCCCAGATACGTTATGCCTAAAAAGAGACTTATGAGAAAATATTTTTCAAAACATTTTTCAATAATTTGACAGACTATCTTCTACATTTTGGAGGTTAATTGCAATTGTAGATTGCTAGCCGCACAGTTGCATACTTACCTGGGAATTAATCCTGTTAATTTCAGCGAGATCTATTTGTAAGTAAACATTCAAAATAGATGGTTGTGATTTGGGGGGAGGAAGGAATATCTAGTCTGTTGAGAAGTATCTGCTGCTCCCCAAATTTGTCTTAACCAATGAAAATATTTGCTCATTCTTAATATTTATATGTACATAATCTGCAGTGATTTGGTAGGATGGCTCATATATGTTAACTCTGAATTGTCATACAACAATATGCTTTTTAAAATGTGTTTGCGTAGGATATTTCAGCTAGTGTTTACAATCCCCGGCAGAGCTCTTTTAACTAATTTAGATTGTTTGTATCTATAACAGTGAGCTCCTCTTTATTATAGTAAACTAGTCCACCTTTTACTAGAGGTATGTAATTTTTTTCCCCCAAATCAGAGCATTGGTGATACATGATCTCATACAACATATTTTTGGTTATAATTAGTGTTGTTTCTTTATGAATCAAAGAGGGAAAATAACAGGAAGGTGTAAAATGAAAAGAAACCTTTTCACAGAGGGAAAGATGAGAGTAGCAGTGCACTCTGTAAAATTAAAATATATTTAAAACTTGGACATCTAAAATTACATTTCATAAGCCATGTTGTCTGTGTATGCAGTTTTTATTTGATGTGCAAAAGAAATCCAATTGCTGGCTTTTCTGAAATTTGGGGCCTGATCACTGAGCTCATGTTTCGGTTTCGTGCAATTGAAATGCCTATCAGGCACTCAGGACCCTTTCAAGAACCTGCTTTCACTGAGGCGAGTGCCGTCTTCTTTTGTAAATGAATGATGGCTGAACTGGCGGCCTCGCCTTCATTCTGGAAATTTCTGCAGCCAGCAAGCTCCGTCTGTGTCTTCCATGCGGCCTCTTCTCCATTTCATCACTGTGGGGACTTCATCTGATGTGCGGTTTTCTTTTCCCCTGACATATATACGGAAGCTACAAGCTGGTGGCTAGCAGACTGTGTCTGTCTGGAAATAGACCGCGAGCTCACGGATGTTAATACATGCATTGGGAGAATAATTAAGCTGCAGTTATTTAAGGATATGCCTTTGTGGCATTTCAACACAGAAGCTGGTAATGTTTTTACTCCCTTTTGTTTCACCATGAGCTTTGTGTGCATCCCTTTGGAAATACCTGCAATATGCTGCTTTACTGGAGCCCTTCCTGCTGTAAGACTCTGCAAACAGCATCCATCGGTTCAGACTCTTTTTGTAAAGCAAGGAGTGGATGCATATTTCTATTACACGGAGTCTGTTTTATGTTTGGAAGGGCTTGGTAGATTTTTGCAGGCATTGTCGATCACTGTTGTTTTGTTGTGGGGGTTTTTTTTTTTTTGGTTTGGTTTAAATAAATGGGATGCATGTTCAGATGTGGAACAAAAGGAAAGACCTTTTCAAGGTAACCATTTTAATTGGGGGTGTGTTCTTTTGCAGGCTCTCCAGCTTTTTCTTTCTAACGTGACATCATCCTTGGGTTTGACTTGGTCACAGACAAACGGTAAGGTATGTCATACTTTTCACCTGTTCACATTCATGCTGGGATATGGGTGCTTCATTTGCAGGTGACCTTTTGCACCTGATTTTTCATTCTTTCTGTGGGGCAGTTGTATGCTTTTCTTGGATGTTCTGGTATAGTCCTGGGGTGCCATTAAGAGTCATTAGTGATAGCTGCATTCTGAAAAGCCATTCCAGGTATCATAACAAGTGTAATTATTTCAGTTCTTGGAACTGTGATGAAATGAAAACCATGCTTTACTGAATCACTAATCAAAACCACCCAGATAGAATAGAATGAAACTCCTCTTTTTTTTTTTTGCTTATGTTCTGAGTCACCAAAAAGAAATTATGGGATACAATATTTTTTTCTAAATATTAAGGTGATTCATATAAATGAATACATAAGATATTACATATCTTGGCTTATTCTGTTAAGCAAAATTTCCAGAAAAGAAAAAAAAATCTTATTTGCTTTGACCCGATTATAACAGAAAGATGTCTATATCCATGTCATTGAATGCTATATATTGGTTTTATAAATATACAGTTACATGAGAAACAACATATACCTCCTTTTTGTTAATTTTCATTCTTGAAGTCATTCCATAAAGGTTCATATTTAAATGTTTGTATAAAAGCTGTAGAACTTTTTTTCTTGGGCATCCACAGGGGACACACATTCATCAAGATTTCATTCATTTTGCAACCATTTGCACGATAGATTGAAAAAAGCATGGATGGCTTTTATTATTTTTATAATAAAAGCATTTTGCAAATGTTTTGGGGGGTTTCATTAGGCTGGACTATTCTTGTTTATTGAAGACATGTCACCTGGATACAAGTGCTAGAGTATCAAAGTTAGCTGTAGCTTTTTGTTACGAGGCAAACTAAAATTTACAGTAGATCATGCCTGTTATGGCATTTAAACTGCATGCATGCTTTCAGTTTGTGTATATTGTGTATTCTTTAACTCCGTCCTGAATTCTAAGCACCATGCTATATCTTCCGGAAAACAAACAAACAAACAAACAAACAAACAAAAAGCAAGTAGATTTCAATATTAAGTTCTACTTGTTGTATTACCTTTCAGTGTTTTTGCTACTTAGCCCTATCACCCATTGTGTACCTGACTTTCAAAGCATATAGACTTATTAAGCTGCCTTCTATTGTATCCCAGACTACTGGTCCCTGGTCTTAGTCAGAATGTAGGATCTCTGGCAGAGTCCTTTCCAGGCTTCTGGTCAAAAGGGCCCATTTGACATATGTTTACCCACTTTGTTGCTCTCAAACCTGATCTGGGATCACATGAATATTATAAGGCAAGTCTGAGTGAAGCTTCCAATTACCAATATAAGCAACAATGTCTTGCTCCGAGACAAGTGCCAAAGGAAGAGGAAAAAGGATAGAGTCATAGTTGCAGAGATATAAAAACAAATGCTGGAAGCAAGGGGAAACAAACTTTATATGTAATAATAGGGCAAGATGAGCTACCTTTTGGAAATTTAGAAGATAACCCATTGTAATTTTGCTTAGATAGCCCATTCTCTTTAATGGAATTTATTCTTGGGTAACAGTGGTCAAGATTGAAAAATGTCTGTCCAGTAAGAATATATTCAAACTGGGTATGGAGGGGGGTTGAGAGGAGATGCAAACTATTACCAGTACATTCTATTCTACCGCAGTAACAAAAGTAGGATAAAATGAAAAGAAAAATGAAAAAATAACTGAATCAATTGCATATTCAGAGCCAGTCTCATATGCTCATTGAGGACTAGTAGATATTTGAATACCAACTCTAATTATGTATAACTGAAAAGAAACATAAAGCTATATTGTACAGTTATTGTTACTGTTCTAATATTTAAATTGTTTGAATATTAATTATTATATTGCAGAGGAGAAGTATTCCAAAGGAGATTTTTCAATGTTGTCTAATTTCTATTCCTGGATCAATTTGCTGTTTTTTAACAATAAAATGGCTCATATACTTTAAGAAAGGAAATCAAGCACAAATCTATTTGCTGGCCAAAATTAGGGGAATTATTTGATAGGTGATATATTGATATTAGTATTCATAATTAGTATATAAAATACTCGGTAGAATCCATTAGTTCATAACTGTCCAAAGAACCATACATACTATAAAGGATAGGGAAAAGGAAGGCAAAAGCAGAAGACAAAACTATTCATCTCGCTGTAACTGTAGAGAATGCCTGAACAAGAAAGATGTTCAAGAGAAGCCTAAAACAGCAGGAGCCCCACATATGTCCAAGGAAAGACTATTCTAGACTGAAAATGACACAGTAGAGAAAAGCTGCCATAAGTCACTGTGAAGTGGCCTCCTGTGGCTCTTCACACATGCAGAAGGTCCCTGATTGACTGTCACTGATGAAGTATAATGGGGAAGGAGGCCCCTTGGGTATCTAAAGTCCCCAATAGCTTAGGATTTTACAGGTCAAAAGCAAAATCTTGAATGTAGTTCAATAGCTAAAGGTTGATGTCTGACTCTAATTAACCAACAACATATGAGATGATCTAATCATGCAAATGCTGCAATTAAGAACTTATACAGTATATTTAAGTTGTGGCACTCTCATGATTGGGTCATCCCGTCCATATTGTCGTCCTCCCCACCTTTCTCCCTCCTGCAGATGCCCATGCTGCTAACTTTGCTGTCCAGGCCACTGTCTACAAAGCACAAATATGAGAATATTTTATTATCTGAGGAATTCAGAGTGCCTCTTTCTTCATGTAAGAACATTTGCTGGAATCAAACTGGAAAACTCTTGATCCAGGAAAGTTCTGGCCAGTTTGGGGCCTGCTGCAGATGTTGTTCTCCTTCTCTTTAAGCTTCCAGCTGACACGAGGAGTGTGTGTGTGAAACCTAAAGCAGGATTTATCCATAACTTTTTCCTTTGTCCCAGGAATTTTGAATATTACCTAACCCAGTGAAGAGAGCTAAATAAGTACTATTTCAAAAATTCAAATTCAAAGAACATAGGATTCAATCTATTGAAGTTTATTTAACTATATGAATTGATTTCCATAACCAGTATAAATTCTAACCGATTTGTTTTTTACCCACTACTTTGTGCCAAAACTATCCAACCAATTATATTTTTCCTTATATGAATTAATTCAACTCTTAAATTTAATATGACAAATACAATTACTTTAATGGAGAAACCAAGTTACTGTATGTATAATACATTTAATATGTTCCTATAGTAATGGTTTGGGGTTTTTCCCCCTTAACATGTCATCAGGATTTTTGGAAATATTACATCAATGAATCCCTTGGTTGCAGTCTAAAGGGAAGTAAACTTTAAAGCAAGGAGGGAAAGCTGTTGCTCTATGATCCCTGATCATGCCAATAGCCAGAGTTTGTTCAACGGTCTCTGGGAGTGGCTTGCAGAGAGAAGCACTTCTTCGGCAGCAGGATGTAGCGCTCTTAAATCCAAGCATGATTTCTTTACAACAGCTAGCAGTTCCCAACCTGAAATATTTCTCTTCAAGAAATATTAGGAGAGCAACTATCAGAATTTCCAGACATCTGTTTGAATGGCAATGGAGATGGCTGATCTGAGTGACTTTCAAGAATAACATATATTATTGTTTAATTAATAAAGTTAAGAGTTCTTCTAAATGTTCCATTTGTTCTAGTTTTTTCCCCATAAAAAGTACTGCAGTATTTCTTTTGTGATGTGTTGATAGATTAGGGAGCATAAACGCTGGAAAGCATGAATGGGGAATGTTCATAGATTTCTCATCAGTTTGTCTAGCCCTGGCAGCAGTTATTTATCTTGCTTTTCCAAAAGTTTAATCTGATTTATCTGCAAGGAACAAGCTCAACAGCAGTTCCTAAAGAAATTCATTAAAACAAATCCAACCTGGTGTATTAAGGACCATTGTTTTCTATCGATCTTGATGGTATCAGCCAGGCTTTTGCAGTAATGCTGGCAAAGAGAGCATAAAAAAAAAATCCCTGTTCTTGAAAAACAAGAACAAATGCAATTGATGATGTCATGCCATTCACTGCAGATCACACAGAGCTCACTATTTTTAAACATAAACACTGTTTTATTTTAAATAGTGAAGTGTTTGGAGCATTACAAAGTATGTGATTCTATTGGGGAGAGGAGGGGAGACGATTATAAGTATGGAAGATTTCAGAAGAACCTGCTGATCTTGCAGGAAAAAAAAAGATAAATCTGTTTGTCCTATTCCGTACTGGTAACCTAGGCAAAAATAAAGTTCAGCATTTAGAATGTAACAGTGGTTATTGCATAAAAAATGAAACAGTTTGTTATTGCAGCATTAAATTCTGTCTTCTAGTTGCTAAGACAGAGATGAGCTGTGAATTATAATGAGTCTGTACATATTTGAAGTCATTTTATTGTTACTGTCCAATATACCTTCGAGCTTTATTAAATATTCAGGGTAGATAAGCTCATTTAGCTGGATCATGCAAATTTGACAAGTAATGCACTATTCCTATTATTAGTCAGGAAACTGGGATAGAGAAGTAGTCCCTGGCCACGCCTTTATATTAAAATATTTGTAGAAGAACGTTTATCTCTACCCACATCTTTTTAATTTTCTTAGTGTAGCATTGAGTTATGCCACTTTACAACATCCCATAGGAGCTTTTGGATAATCTTGGCTTTTCAGAAAGAAGCTTTAGGCTGTAAATGACAGTAAGAACAGAAAGCTTCTACTAAGTTCATCTTCTGTTTGAAATACAAGAATTAATGGCAGGTTTTGTTTTGCCAGAGAAAGGTTTGAAGTGCTTGTTGAACATATAAAGAAATTCACAAATGTTTTGTAATTGTTTTCATTAAAAATAATCTTTCCCAACTAGTAAATCATACAAAAATTTCATCTCATTAAAACATGCCAGTAATAGAACTGCGTTGTCCATTTCCTCTTGGTTGTCATTACCCAAATGTATCTATTCCAATTGTACGCATGCAGAGTTTGGAAGAGAGACAGTGTGACTACGTATGCATACTGTGTAAAACTGCACTTCTATACCTACATTCGCAGTGAGCTCAGCAGGAGTTATTTTTGACCATAGATAATACTGTACTAGGTAATACAGCCTTTTAAACTCAGGCTGCTCATATTATTACTAATTTACACGGTGTTTCATGCTCCAGAGCATTTGAGATGTACATTTGGATTTTTGACATGCAGGTGGTGCAGAGATAGTAACAGGTTTCAAAACAAGGTTACTAAAGGAGCGGCAAGTGTTCAGCCAATCACCAGGACTGAGGGAAAAGATGACCACAAGACATACTGCACTGGCATAATGTTCAGCCAGTCACCATAGGCTGCACCTTTTGCTCTGCACATCTGCCTCTTCTGATGAATCTGATGAAGGATGGATTTTGATCAAGGAATTTAGCAGGGAATTTGGGGTATACATTTGTCCTTAAGGCTTGGTCTTGTGCAGCCAGAATTAATCCCTCAGTCTCTTTCTTTAACTTTCCTGCTGTTAGCCATTGCCAGGTCTTGTTATTATCTGCTTTCCCTGCTATTTTTTTAAATGTACTGGCCATGTAGTGCTTTGTCATCCCATGCCTCCATTCTGTTGTTCATTTGGTCTTTCTTGTAGGCCAGTTTGGTCTCTCCAGTAGTCAGCAAGCCTTCCTGGCATACTAACTACTACTACTACTACTACTACTACTACTACTACTACTACTACTACTATTTTATTTTATTTTATTTTATTTTATTTTATTATTTTATTTTATTTTATTTTATTTTATTTTATTTTATTTTATTTTATTTTATTATTTTATTCCATCCTACTATCCAGCATAACTCTGAGTGGCTTACAATGCAATAAAAATAGAATTATAAAAACAATTATACATATAGGAATAATTAACATTCAGTGTAATGGCTTCTTCTCATGTTAAATTTTATCTTTGGCAGCCTTTACTCATCCCTTATTTTATTTTATTTTATTTTATATTTTATTTTATTTATTTTATTTTATTTTATTTTATTTTATTTTATTTTATTTTATTTTATTTTATTTTATTTTTATTATTTTTATTTTTATTATAAGTTTATTGCAAGTCCGAATGTGTTTCCCCTCTTTCTCCCTTTATTTTTGTAATAACTTGTCTGAAATGTTTTCTCAGATTACAATCATGCCCACGACTCAGATTTCTTTTATTGTCCTGGTTGCATCACTTCCTCCTGTTCCTCTAAAGTTATTCCTTCTGTCTATGACAGCTACACACATACACAACTTACTCTGCTCTTTGCCTCTTACTTTATAACCTAAAGAAGTTGACCACCTGGATTTTGACCAGCTGATTTTTATAAGCCTTGTCATGGAATATTGTTACAGTTTAAAAAGAAGAAGTCTAGGTCTTCTTAGGCAGTTTTTGGTCATGAAAATTCATGGCTGATTCTTTATATTTTTATTCATCATTCATAGAGTACTTCAATTTCTGCCTCATTATTGTTTTAGTCCGCCCTAGCCTGCTGTACCGTATTCATGCATCTATGTGTCCAAATGGATTGTATCTACTTGGACAAGGTCCTAGGTTTTGGTATGTCCAAAGTACTTTTCCAACTCTACTGTTCCTGATTTCTTTCTTCTTGTGCTTGTTTCCTTGTGTATGAGGCAGGGGACAAATGCCTATATCATCCTTCAAGCATCTTCTGGCTCCTTCCGTCAAGGCCCTGCCATTGTTCATAGATTTCAGAGCTGCAAAGACAAAAATATGTGAGATTATAAATTCTACCTTTAAGAAAGAGATTTGAACTGGCTTGAACCAGTTTTTAAAGAGAAATCAATCTGTCTTGCTGAAAACATGTTCACTAAAATAGACTGGACCATTGTAAAGTTTTGCTCTTAACCTCAGCAACTTTAAGAGGTGTGGACAAACTCCCCAAATTTACAGCAGGCATGGCTAAGATTGAGGAATACTGCTGTAAAACATGGATATGTTACTTTCCTATTTATGTATTTTTATTCACACAATAAAAGCAGTTACACTTGGAAAATTATATTTGGCTTATAATTGCAGTTGTGATAAGAGAGTACCAAAAATGATGTTGAGGTCTGTTTTTGTCTTGGTTATTTTTACCTCCTGGGCAGAGGTGGTATTCAGCCAGTTCGGACCGGTTCACCTGAACCGGTAGTGGAAATAGCGGGTGGGCGCGCATGCTCACATTTGCGAACCGGTAGGGAAGGTAAGTGAAAACCATCCCTGCTCCTGGGGCAGCAGATGTGATCAGTACTGAGACAATGATGAACAACTCAAACATCTGTTAATATTGCAGTTGAACATAAGACAGAGGTTGCAGAGAAACACATGGATGTGGTGTTTGTCAGGCAGAGCAAATACAGGCATGCATGGTAGTCTCAATTAGTGAGGGCTAAAATTTTGCCCACTTCCATTTTTGGATGCATTTTTGAGAGGAAGTGATAACACTTCCTTTGTGTGTGCATGTGCATTATTCTATTTATGTCCTGACTTTCTATTCAAGTAGGTACTCAAGGCAGCTAGCAATGATTAAAAACAATGATGCAACTATAAGCAGTTTATTTATGGAACAAAGAAGTTTATATCTCTGTCTCTCTATGAATATATTTCTTCCATCTGACCAGAGATTATATACAGTAGATAATTTTATGGAACCATTATGTAATCAAACTTGCATGTTTGAGTTCAGATTGGCCCCAAATTATGCAACGGTATCATAAAATTGAGAGCCAGCATGGTGGAATGGTTAAGGCACTGGACTAGGAGTGGGGAAAGCCAAGTTCTAGTTCCTCCTTAGATGTGGAAGACAATTGGGTGACTCTGAGAAAGTGGACCCTGCAACTATGCAGATCAAGCACTAACAATAATAACAGTGTCATAAACTTAAGCAGAGGCCAACAGATCCTGCTGCCTAAACCTGAATATTAATGCCGTTTTGCAATTCTCGCTTGCTCGCTCGCTCTCCCCTCCCTCCATAAATTGTCTGCATGAGAGCTATGGTTTACAAACTTAATTGATTTCAGATTGGCCCCAAAATATAATATTCCAGAATTTCTTAGGTGTGAACTGAGAATTATGAAAACCTTTGCAGAAAACAGAGGGGGGGATTATCTTTAAGTCTCCACTTCACTTACGTTGCTAATTACTTTTCAAAGCTTCTGAAATAAATATAAAGTACTTAACGCTTAGGGCATAGTTTGCTGTGATGTGCTGTGGTGCTTATGGAATGGGCATTAGGAAATTCTTTGTTCCTTCTTGTGGCCTGTGTTTTGGAAGGAAAATTTGCATTTCCACCAACTGTATGTCACCAGCTGCAGATGCTCATAGAGAAAGGCAGGTACACTGCCAAGCAATTGGTAGTAAAGTAATTGGGCAAAATGTCTTTGTATTCAAAGTGTGTTAAATTGCAAATGGGGCTTCCTTGAAGACCTGTGAAATAAATCCCAGTGGAGCTAAGCGGAGGTGGGTTCCTCCCAGTTCGGACTGGTTCGCCCGAACCGGTAGCAACCCGCTGGTGACATCACGGAGCTGGTTCAGTCGGTGCCGGTCCGTGGACACCACCATCTTTTTTTTTGGGATAATTTTTTTTTTGAAAAAAATTTTTGGGGGGAATTTTTATTTATTTATTTTTTCTTCTGCGCATGCGCAGAAGCCGAGTTTCCGGCACTGCATGCATCGCCATCTTGTTTTTGGCTTTTTTAAAAAAAATTTGGGATTTTTCGGCACTGCCACGCGGCGTGGGAGGAAGTGAACCGGCAGCAAGGTAAGTTAGAACCCACCCCTGGAGCTAAGGCATACTGTCAGAATCTTCCCAGTGGTGGGATTCAAATAATTTAACAACCAGTTCTTTGGCCTAATGACCGGCTGGGTGGTCATGTGACTGGGTGGGCGTGGCCAGCTTGATTGGTCTCACCCTTAGGAAATTTCTCCTTAGTCCAACTCACAATAAAATAGCACAATAAAATAGCACCGTTCCAATATTTAGAATAGGATAGAATAGAATAACAGAGTTGGAAGGGACCTTGGAGGTCTTCTAGTCCAACCCCCTGCTTAGGCAGGAAACCCTACACAATTTCAGACAAATGGTTATCCAATCTCTTCTTAAAAACTTCCAGTGCTGGAGCATTTACAACTTCTGGAGGCAAGCTGTTCCACTGATTAACTGATTAATTAATTGAATGACGGGAGGGGGCGTGCTACCCCCCTCCTCCTCACTCCCCCCCCTTCACATTGGGAAAAGCATCCTTAAAAGGCCTACAAACGCACCGACTCTTATTTCCTTGCAGGCTTTTTCTCCCGGCTAATGCCAATTGCGGAATTCTGGACTCCATCTCCCGAAATGCCTTGCGCCAGAGCCGCCCGGGGAATGCGTTCCCGCGTTCTCTCGGGAGGTGTAGTTCGCCCGGCTTCTCCTTCCAGCAGGAGCGCCCCGCAGGCGGACTACATTTCCCGGCGTGCCTCTCCCGAGGAGCTCCTTCCCCCCCCCTCCTCCTGCCCGGCTCCCCGCGCCTTCTTCTCCCCGCGTGGTGCCGGCTCCGCCTTTGGCTTGCACGGCTATGGGGCGGGAAGAGGGGCGGGCGGGAGGCGGCGGCTGCAGCTTCAGCTCCGTGTCATTCCTTCGGCAG
>QLTV01001003.1:375266-401134 GCA_003457575.1 Thermophis baileyi
CTTCTTCTTCTTCTTCTCCTCCTCCTCCTCCTCCTCCTCCTCCTCCTCCTCCTCCTCCTTCTTCTTCCATATCCGTCATTGGACGTTAGCAATCATGTTGGCGATCCTATTTTTATCAACAGCCTCATGAAAAAGGGCTGCTGAGTTTTGTCCAAACCAGTTCCTTAGATTTTGAAGCCATGATGTTCTTCTTCTGCCTGGACCTCGTTTGCCTTCAATTTCTCCCTGGAGGATTAAGTGAAGTATGCCGTATTTTTCCGGGTGTCGCATCACATGTCAGAATTCCCAATTCTGAATCATCTCTTAACCCAATTAATAAGAGGCAAAAATGATATTTCCTTGGAATTGTTAGAGACGTACCACAGAATACAGGTTTCCAGGTTCCAAGTGGAATTTTAGAGTCATCCTTAAATTAGTGCAACTTGGTTTCTCCAATGTTTCAAACAGGAGTAAAACATACGTTGGTTTAACAAAGAAGACGAACATTTAAAGAGACACTTGGCCTTTGCATTTTCAACAATATTTCAGTATGTTTTTAAAGAGAATGAAATACCTCAACTTTAAAGCAAGAATAAGTATCTTCCAATAAAACACTTGTTTTTTAAAATGAATCATGTAGTAACGAGAGCTAATATTTAATTGAAAATTAAATTTCCAAGTAATTAGATCTACTTTTTAAAAAGATGCCTAGATAGAAATAAAGATAGAGAGATAGAGATATGCTTTACATGCATTATCAGCATAGTCCTCATACTAATACTATGAGATAAATTACTGGTAATATTAAGTATTTTAGTTAAGTTCCTTCTCCCTTTCCTCTATCTGGCTAGCATCCTTGACTAAAATGCACGGAAGGCTTCTAAGTTGCCATCTGGAACTTAGTTGCCATCTCCAGTTTTTTGGATATAATATATAAAACACTCAGAAAACATAGCAAAAAACCCATAGAATCATAGAGCTGGAGGAGACTAGTTGAACCCCCTGCCTTGTACTATCCTGGTTAAATAGTTGTCTCAGGAAAGAGGCTGATGATACAATAGGAGAGCCTTTCAACGTCTTCATCAATGATCTAGACGAGAGTAATAGACAGTGAAATCATATTTGCAGAATACACCAACCTTGGGGGAATTGCTAACACTTTGGAAGATATTCTGAAATATCTCGATAGACTTGAGCATTGGGCCTTATCCAATAAGATTCAGTGGTGAGAAAAGTAGGGCCCTGAACTTACGCAGGAAAAAACAAATATATAAGTACAGAATAGATGGTATCTGGCTCAACAGTAGTAGCTGTGAGAGAGATCTAGGTGTCCTAGTGGACCACCACTTAAATATGAGCCAGCAATGTGCTGCAGCTTCCAAAAAAGCCAATGCTGTCCTGGGCTGCATCCATAGAGAGATAGGATCAAGATCACAAGAAGTGATAGTACTGTTTTATACCACACTGGTAAGACCACATTTGAAATACTGTGTACACAGGGGTGGGCTTCAAAAATTTTAGCAAGGGGTTCTCTGTCCGGTTGCTGGGTGGGTGTGGCCATGGTGGGCGTGGCCTAGTCGGCCTCCTGCACCACGGTGGGGGCCCCCCCTTTTTGCCCTCCCCGGGCTCCGGAGGCTTTCCTCGAGCCTCCGGGAGGGTGAAAACGGCCCCACAGGCTCCAGAGGCCCTCTGGAGGCCGGAAACAGGTCCATTTCGGGCCTTCCCGAACTTCCGGTAGGCCCGTTTTTCACCCTCCCCGAGCCTCCACGCATGCCCTGCACTTACCTGCATCCAAAATGGGCTGCGTGGGGACTCCTGGGAGGAGCGGGCGGGGCCAGCCAGGAGTGGGATTTGGGGGTTCTCCGAACGGCACAGAATCTTAGCTAGAGGTTCTCCCAAACCCCTGCGAACCCCCAGCAGCCCACCCCTGTTTGTACAGTTCTGGTCACCATGATACAGACAAGATGCTCTAGACACTCTAGAAAGTGACTAGAGAAGAGCAAGATGATAAGGGGTCTGGAAGCTAAATCATATAATGAATGGTTGAAGGAGCTAGGTAATGTCTAGCCTATTGAAGAAAAGGATTGGGGGGACATGATAACTATCTTCCAGAGGCTGTCACAGAGCAGAGGGGATTGATTTGTTCTTCAAAGCATCCCAGGTGGGTGGGTAAGGGGGACAGGACAAGAAATAATGGGTGGAAGCTTGTTAAAGAGAAATCCAATCTAGAAATAAGGAGACGTTTCCTGACAGTGAGAACAGTTAATCAATGGAATAGTTTGCCTCCTGGAGTTGTGGTGCTCAATCACTGCAGGTTTTCAAGAATAGACTGGACAACCATTTGACGGGGATGGTATGTGGTCTCCTGCTTTGAGTAAAGGTTGGACTAGAAGACCTCCGAGGTACCTTCCAGCTCTATGATTTCATGTTCAAGGCTGCTGCTCACTTGCTATCCACAGAAGCCCCTGTCTGTGGAACTTTGCTGTCCAGGAAGTTAGACAGGGGCAGATATGGCATGGCAGAATCTTGGGCACTTTTTAAAAAGATCATAGACTAAAGAATCCATATCTGAGTACTGAGATAGATGTTGAAGAGAATGCCTGCATTCAACTGATGGAGTTGTATGTAATATATTATTGATCATTTGCTAAAGATGAAACATAACTGGGCCAAAAAAAGAACCCAACTGTAAATCCTTGAATATTTAATTGAGTGTAGTCAAAGGTTTAAGACAGTTAAAAAAGCTAGAAGAGTGATTGCACCATACATTACCAGTAAAGCTGTGTTTTATGCTTCTCCATGGACTTCTCTTCAGAGAAAATAAACTAACATGAATATGTGAAAAATCAGAATTGGGAAAAGCAAATGAGTTCCAACTAGGATGCAGTTTATTATGGAAAGTCAGCAAGAGTAGGAATACTTAATTTGAAGTGGCATAATTGTGCCTCTCCACATCATACAAATCCCAGTGAAGAAGGTTTTAAAAACCCACTTACTTGGATAATTGGCCCACTGTAGGTTTTTTTTTTTTTGTTTTTTTTTTGCAAAGAGACTCTAAGAGCTCTTTGGCACTGACTTTTTTTTTTAATTATTATCTTTTTCAGCTAGGGAGAGCATGCACAGCACAGTTTCTGGAATTCTTGATAAATACCAGGACCCATATTTTCTTCTGGATAATAAAGTAATGATAACCAGTTTGGTATAGTGGTTAAGGCACCAGGCTAGAAACTAGGAGACTGTGAGTTCTAGTCTCCTAGTTCTTGGACATGAAGCCAGCTGGGTAATATTGGGCCAGTCACTTTCTCTGAGCCCTAGAAAGGAAGCAATGGCAAACTGCTTCTGAAAAACCTTGCCAAGAAAACTGCAGGCGCCAGTCCAAGAATTGGACAGGATTGAACAGAAAAAAAAGTAATATGTTGCACTTGTGTTTATGTGGGTGCACTTCCTTTCGGGGTCTAATCCGGATGCGTTCATGCATGTTGCCTCTTGTGTTGATGTTTCCCCTCTCCCCTCATGGTGTTTGCTTCTGTAACAGATGTGCACTGGGAAGCTCGTACTGGGCTCCAGATGCTCCACTTAGAGTCATATGACCAGGAGGGAAACATAGAAGAAAGCAATTGGCAGCATTCCCAGCTGTTATCAACTGTCTATCCCATAAGGCTGCCCTGGGCAAATATGGAGAAGCAATATTTTTCTCTTTCCAGCCCATTTTTAGATTTCATCTTTCATTTGCCGGTTTCTCCAACCATCCCAATTTGGACCATGTTGGTTTTGGGTGGAAGACAGACAGACGGATGAACAGACAGAATGCACAGTTCCTTTACATAATTTATGTAAAGGTCAACTCCCACTGGCCTGAGCCCAAGTTTTCTTCTGACATTCAGTCATATCGATTAATTTTTCTGATTTCAGTGATCCAGTGAAAAAGTGGATCCAGGTTTCATTTAAGATGGGATTGATAAGTAATCATAGCATAGACTATTACTCTAGTGGAGGGCTGTGAAATTCAGAGTCCATTGGAGTTGGATGACTAATAAATTTAAATAAAGAAAATAATGTGAGAGAACCAGAGGTGGGTTCTTGCCAGTTCGGACCGGTTCTTTAGAACCGGTAGCGAGAATTTCCCCCCGCTCGCCGACAGGCAGTGATGACCGGCTGGACACGCCCCCAAACTTGCTCTCTCGGCGGTGCCATAGGTGCCGCCATCTTGTTTTTCACTTCTGTGCACATGCAGAAGTTGTTTTTTGCTTCTGCACATGCGCAGAAGCTGGATTTTCAGCACTGCGCATGCGCGCGCACCCACGCGGCGCGGGAGGAAGCGAACCGGAAATGAGGTAAGTCAGAACCCACCCCTGGAGAGAACTAAACATTAGCTGCTGCAAAAACAAATAGTAGTATGGATGAATCCTAAGCATTTATTACACCTTGCATCATGAAACTCAAGATGTCATCTCTGTTAAATATAGTTTAGTAATCTTGATGAAATATATTATGTCATGTGGTAGATACTTTACTCCTACTGCTGAAGACAAGATTGATCCCTACAAAAGATTTAAATGAAAGGCAAAGGGATGACAACCAAAATCATGCCCAAGATTATAATGTTTTAGTTTTTAAGTATTTGTAGCACTGTTTTAGGATTCTGCATATATATATTTATATATATATATATTTAGCAGTCCTGGGGATTTGCTTATCCTTTACATTAGGAGAGGTGTTGAGTAATGTTTTGGCAACAAATTCAGGTCAGTAGGTTTATTTGTTGGCATCATCTTCTCTCTTACTGCCTGTCTGCCTGCTGTGCTACTTTGAAAACAAGGTTGCTGAAATAAACAAGAATGTTTCCCAAGAGTAGACAGGCATTGTCGAGTAATGATAGGGTTCTCATCCAAATATTCACTAAGCCAAAACACAGCTGCTGTTTCACGACACAGTCCTCACAGCTGCAAGAACATCCTTGTGCAGTAACATCTATTCTGATGGAGACCCTTCTTGGTCACAATCCTTTGAACTGAGGCTTCCCATGAAAAGATGACATCCTTTAGAGCAGGGGTCTCCAACCTTGGCAACTTTAAGACTTGTGGACTTCAACTCCCAGAATTCCTCAGCCAGCAAAGCTTAAAGTTGCCAAGGTTGGAGACCCCTGCTTTAGAGTCTAAAGTTTAGAAAAATTGAAACTACTTGCATTTTTTTTTTGTTTAGTGGTTTTGATGCATGGGATGGTATTTCACTCTCAGTCATCAAAATGCAGGGTATGATATCTTTTGTAGATACATATTTCTATTTTTATCTGAAATATCTATTTCAGACTCATCACTTTTGTTCTGTGTTTAACGACCAATACTACCTGTCACAAATGTGATTGAACATTTGATTGCATATTGATGAGTTACAGGAAACCAAAGATTACTTTCAGCCAACTGCCAGGTTTGAACAGTTACCTTACTGATTCAGCTTTAATGTGATGTGCTTGTTATTGAGTAGTGTGTTGTGTGATCCTTCCTCAAAAAGAAACCCTGGTTTCACAAATCGTATTTCACAAAGTCTTGAACAATATTCACTTTGGATCAGCTAAGTATTTGAATGAATATATTTCAAAAACTTCATTGTCTTGAAAAGGATTGAAAGAAATATTGTGTGTGTGTGTCTGCATAAAACAAAAACATTAAGAAATACATGATTCCTGATTGTGATAACAGAATAATAGAATTGGAAGAGACCTTGCTTACACGCAATTTGAATTCTAGGCAACTAATACATTTATTTTTAATTGTTGTTTAAAAAAAAATAATCATCTTCATGTTGAGTTTCATTCTTGATGATTTCATGAATATTTTCATGCAATTTCCTTGCCAATGTATGTATAAGGTGTGCCATAACTTAATCTTTTGTCTTATATACCGGTATTTGCTATCTTACTGCCCTGATAACTTCTGAGCCCAGGCAGGGTTGTCAAAGTATTGCTATTTGTTGAGATCTAAATTTGATGTACACAAAGAACTAGTTCAGGGGTGTCAAACTCGATTTCATTGAGGGCTGGATCAGCATTGTGGTTGTCTTCCGGGGGCCGGGGGGGAGGGGCTTGGCCAGAGTGGTTGCGACTGACTGGGCGTGGCTTGGGGGTGTGGCCAGCTCGACATCGCTCACGGGCAGTGCCTGTGGGGTCTGGGTGGGGTTGGGGAGGGAATCCAGGGGTCTCCAGTGAGTGGGGCGGTGGGCAGGAGGTGGGGATGGGGCAGCTGCAGCTGGAAACCATAGGCCCCCACACGCTCGCTGCCCATTGTGCTTGGGCGGCGATGATTTCTGGCTGCAGCCACAGCCTGCTGGCCCCTCAGCTGGCCCACTCTGCGGCTCAGAAGCCCGCTGCCACCATCAGGCTGGCGATCCAAGCAGCAGGCGGAGGAGGGGTGGGAGAGGCACATGATGCGGACCGCTGGACGCAATTACTCTGTCCCACTGTCTGTTTTGGCTTGCGATTGGAGAGCAGGTCACTGCTGGTCATCTTCTTGGCCCCCTCACAAGTCTTGCCCTTGGCCTGAGCATGGAGCGTGTTCCCCCCATGCACCCAATGCACCTCGGCCCGCTGCTGGCTGCCGCTGCTGCCGTTTGGCAGACCTGCCCAGCCCGAAGGAGGTGAAGCGGCCAGCTAGAAAGGCCGAGTACAGGTGGTAGAGCACGCCAAGGCCCAGCAGGTAAAAGACAGCCACTCTGAGCGGGGAAAGCCAGATCCCCATTGGCGCCATGGCTGCCCAGACCCAGCAGAGATGAGCGGGGAGGTGCAGGCATGGTGCAGGCATGGCACTGATCTGCAACCTGTTTGTGGCCATCTGGGCCAGACCACGGCCAGCCAAAAGACTGAAAAATTCATGATTCAAAGAAAGACAATCTATGGACACTTGATTATTGTAAAAATTTATAGTCTCTCTGTGCATCATAAATGATAAACTAATGATCTAGTAGCTGGTTTATCACTCAAGCAGTGAGTTAAAAATGATTCCTCTTGTCATGATCAGAAAAGCAACTCTCAAATTCACCCCTGCCTGAGTGGCTATAAAGCAAAGTGCATTGTTATTTTAAAAGGTTGTAATTTTAATGATAACTCTGCCACATTGCTCTCTATAAGACATTTATAAATGCCACAGCGTTAATTATAAGTCTAAATTGTCCCTCATGTATATTATGTGGGCTATAATTGCAAAGAGCAAGCATCATTTATGCAACAATCAATATATGTTGGTTTAGAAAGTCTGTATGGTGTGAGCCCATTTCAGTGCACGAGTGTATGAGTTGTACTGCATATCTCTAATCTAGCTCCCATATGGCAGTCAGCCAAAAAGCAAATAGACGCTTGACTATTCTTTCAAAATCCTTCTCATTGAAATGTGTTTTTCTCTGTTGTTTCCCAGTGATAGGAAATATTAAAATTAAAAGAATACCAAAGAGCCAATTTGGTGCAGAGGTTAAGATGGTGGACTAGAAACTAGGAGATTATGAGTTGGCTCCTCCCTTAGGAATGAAAACTAGCTGGGTGACTTTGGGCCAGTCACTTTCTTTCAGCCTGACTACTTCACAGGGCTGTTGTGGAGAAAGTAGGTAGGTTGAGTTGTACAAAAATAAAGCTGGAGCAGGGGTGGGTTCCTCCCGGTTCGGACTGGATCGCCTGAACCGTTAGCGACCCGCTGGTGACGTCACGGATCCGGTTCGGTCGGTGCCGGTCCGTGGGCGCCGCCATCTTTTTTGGGGAATTTTTTGTGAATTTTTTCCTGTTCTGCTGCTTGAAAAAGGGCCCTCCCGCCCGCCCCCGGGTTTATACTGACCTTTATTCCTTCGCCCGAAGTACAGCTGATCAGCTCCTCAGCTGTGTTTCAGGCTGATTGCAGCTACTGAGCATGTGCGGAAGCAAAATTGCATGAGGGAATGCGCGCACGCAAGTGAGCGGGGCGAGCGGAACGTCGCGATGCGAACCGGTGGGGAAGGTAAGTGGAACCCACCCCTGAGCTGGAGGTATAACTCTAAGAAGTAGTAGCAAATCCTGGCAACATGTTGGGGTTGGGAGCACAGAGTGGCTTTTGAAGTATCTGTGGAATGAATCACAGTTGAGGTCTTCCATGTAGCCCTTGTGGGTCCTCCCAGATCTCTCCCTGGACATCCTCCTGGCTTTGTGTCCCACGATTTCTCTGGTTCATCTGGTCAGGCCATCCCAGCAGCCGCTGTGTAAAAGGGTGAGTCGTTCTCTCAAAGCAAGGCAATGCTCACAACATGTTCTCAAAATGGCAGTGGGGCCCCTGGTGAAAAATGAGGAGTGGTAGGGCTTTCCTGGTAGTCTAGAGAGCTCCCTAATAGGCTCATAGATTTCTCTGCACTTTTCCTCATAGGCAGCAGCCCTGCAGTTGCGTGAGATTCTCAAATTCAGCTGTGTTTCCTAAAAGGAAGCACACTACTGGCTTGCACCCTACTCTCTCTCCCCCCCCATTTTTGACTCCACAGAGTCAGAATGTATTTTCAAAATGGCTCTGTTTTGCAAGAATTCTTGATTATGCTACATCCTGCCCTCTAATTATTTGGGGGGGCTTAAAATATATATTTTATATTAGAACTCTTTCCTACAATATTAGGGCACTTGAATTGTGCATGTGTAAACCAGGTCCTAGGGTAGATTTATTCTGATGGCCAAAAAGCTGTCAGTGTCATGAATTGTACAAAGAATGGTTGTGGAACAAGTGCCAATCCAGAACAGTTTTACAACAGAAGTGTTGCTTCATTTATATAATATACAGTACAGTATACTTAATTATGAGCTTGCTTTAGGGGAAAGCTTAGAAGTGTTAATCTGCTTCTTTATTTATGCTAATAAAATAACTGGACCAGGCAAACCTCATTGTTTTTCTATTAGCTGGATCATTTGGAAGTTGCAGACATTACAATGGTTTGATTAAATCTATGTCCAGCTGCCATCCCTACAGCAAATAAATACCATACAGCTACTTGCGCATGTCCCCTGAGCTAAACAATGCTGAATTATTTCTGCTGCAGTACAGTTTACTAGGAGTGATGGCAAAGCTGCTAATGCTGAAGGCACTTGGATGTCTCCACTGCATTGTTGATTCAGCTAAGGAGAAGCAACATGTTTAATTTGTTTGAAAACTCCTGCATCATAATAGAAGAATGTTGTAAATCCATGTGTACCAGGGGTGGGTTCTAACTTACCTCGCTGCCGGTTTGCTTCCTCCTGTGCCGCGTGGGCGTGCCTTGTGGGCATGCGCAGTGCAAAAAAATACACCCCCCCAAAAAAGCTGAAAACAAGATGGCGATGCATGCGCAGTGCCAGAAACTCGGCTTCTGCACATGCGCAGAAGGAAAAAACCCAGAAAAAAAATAAAAATAAAATTCAAAAAAAGGATGGTTGCATCCACGGACCGGCACCAACCAAACCGGATCTGTGACATCATCATGACGTCACCAGCGGGTCGCTACCGGTTCAGGCGAACCAATCCGAACTAGGAGGAACCCACCTCTGATGTGTACTAGAGCCTCAGTTCTAACCAGTACATTTTGAGGGAACAAATGTTTTCATTGAGATGATTTGATAGTGCTTTTAGCAGAAAGGGGGAGAAGCATTCTTATCCTGTAATGCTATGAGGATCTCTGCTCTGGCCTTCTTTGTTGGAAAAGCCTTCTCAAGGTGGACTTTTCAAAAATTGCTAGATATGTTTGACATACTGTTATGTTGCATATGTTTTGGTGTCAGTTATCAGGATTTTCCATCTTCTTTCTTTCCTTTATTGCATTTTTATTTAACTTATTGTACCTTGATTTGCAGATGGCTTCTAGCGAGAGGGGCACAGCAGGCCAACTGCCTGATCCTGCCTGCCTGACACTGAACAGGCAGTTGGCCTGCCTCCTCACGCACCCCACACCTGATCCTGACTGACTGACAACAGGAGCTGGAGGGCCTCCGTGGGGCACAGACGTCCTTGTCCATGGGTCCATGCCGCCCCGTGCTCCTGTCCTGCCCCGCACTGTTTCTGATGCGGGGGGGGCAGCTGGAGAGGGTGCCTGGGCATTCTAAAGGTGCTGGGGCACTGTGGGGGGGGGGGAAGCTGAACTGCCCATTCAGTTTTAGGCTGGAGTCCAGACAGAGAGGCAAAAGCAGTGGGAAGAGGTCAAAATGGGAAGCCCCTGCCCACTGCTGCCTGCCCATTGCCCGTGGCGGCTTTCTATTTTCACTCTCCCTTCCCATTGCAGTTTGTACAGTTCGGCTGCCCCTCCCACCGCGCCCCCAGCACCATTCAACCCCCCAGGCACCCTTCCCAGCTGCGCACTGATGTCCTGCCAGCTCCCCTCTTTAGGCATCAGAAACAGCTGCATGCAAGCAGCCTTTGCCTGCCACCTCCCCAGCCCCGCTTCCCCGAGGGGGCACCTGGCCGTGCTTACCTCCTCCTCGAGGCTTCTGCTGCTGCTGCTGCTGCTGCCCCCACGAGATGAAGCGAGGTGAGACCAGGCAAGGCTAGGCGTGGCGAGGAGAGGCCAGGTGTGGTGAGGAGAGGCCAGGCAAGGAGAGAAGAGGCCAGGCGTGACAAGGTGTGGCTGGGAGGGGTGGGGCTGGGTGGGGCCAGGTGGGCCAGGCACAACAAGGCCGGGCGGGGCAAGATGGGGAGGGGTGAGGCATGATGAGGCAAATGAGCTGCATGTGCCCAGCTGGGCCAGGCTGAGGCAGCGGAGGCCAGTCCAGTCCAGAACCCTGGGTTTTTGAGATGCCAGACTATCATGCATTCACGTGCCTCCAACCCCCTTGCTTGCTGCAAAGCCAGATTGCAGCAAGCAAGGGATTGGAGGCATGTGAATGCACGCTAGTCTGGCCATTTCAGAGCCAGTTCGCCGAACTCAACAAAAAATTAAGTATTGGTTCTGCCGAACCTGTGCGAACTGGCTGAATCCCACCACTGGTTTCGGTTTGAATGTTAGGCAGACCTTTCTTACTCCTTCCTTCTGTTGTACTCTAGCCTTGCACAGTTTTACAAAATCCAAAGGTAAGTGAAAGCTACCTTCTTAGAAGAGATTGACCACAGTGTTTGCTCAATCAAGCAATTACTGTATCTCTGAGTTCAACCAGCAAATCAGAAAATAACGTGGGGAATAAGCTTACCTTTCCTGCTGTCTAGTTTTCACCAGCTAAAATGTGTTGTGAAACAATATATGAAAGTAAAATCAGGTGTCTTAGTGTAGGACCAACTTATGAGATACTATAGAAAATACTTGAATCATACCAAGACATAGAGATTTATTGTTATTGCTTTTAACTTTTTGTTTATAATAAAAATAAACTGGCTTCAAAATAAAATTATCAGCAGATCTACCATATTTGGACTGTAGAAATGCAAACACTCACTAGATCAGGGGTGTCAAACTCGCGGCCGGATGTGTCACACACTGGCCACGCTCACCCCCGTGATGACAACGTGACGCTGCGAATTTGACACTCCTGCACTAAATGGTGGAAAGGAGATGCAAAAAACACTCCTTTGCTACCATCATGTGTTCATCCAAGTTCTGACTGGAAATGGTAGCCCTAATTCCATCAGTTTCATCTTCCACCTCTACACCTGCCCTTGATATTGTAAATGTTGCCATTCTTCATTATAACTGGAACTTCTCTCAGATGGAGAGGTTGGTTAATGTATCTCTGAACCGGCTTCTAGAGACATGTCCACTTCTTTCCCCTTTTGCACCTTTATGTACATATTAGTAATTTAAGTTCTCTTTTTGTCATATACATCAATTTCTATGAAGTAAACTCTTTAAGTTTTATGTTTATGTCAATTAGTTCATAAAAATTACTGTATATGACAAAAAGAGAACACAAGTTACTAATATGCACCAACTTTTCTACCATAAGACAAGTCATATATTTAAAAACAGACAGATGGCTGAAGAGATAGCAAGGTCAGAAAAAGCATTCACCAAGAAGACACAAAACTGAAACCCAGAATCAAAATGACCTATGAGGATATTTTTTGGTCAGCCTCCCCAACCTGCTGTTCTTCAGATCTGTTAGATTTTAGCTCCCATAATCTACATGCTGTATGTTCAGAAAGTTTTTGACCAATTCAATGGAGACAGAGGCTTTAGAGATCTGTAGTCTAGGCTTATCCAGGGAGATCTAGATGATGATTGTAAATATGGGCTACTTTTTTATTCTTTAAAAAAAATAGAAATCTGAATTTAATTCTTGATGTTTTAAAATGAACATAGAAAGCTTTAGTCATTTAGGAAAAAGTACACACACCACAACACACACACAGACGATAATATACAAACTGCTAAATAAAGCTACTTTCAAAAGAACGCATTTTGTAGACAAATTGCAAAACAATATGTATAAGAAGAGCATATATTTCTCCTAACATGGCAAACTAATGGAGAAAGAGTGCAAGTTGGAAAGAAACTGAAACCGACAGGTTTATCCATCCTTATTTTAATTCAGAATTTCACTTGAAATGTTGCTAGTTAGTTGCAAATATTCTGTTGAAGTGTGCTTGTTAACTAAACATGTGTGACACTTGGATCTAGATGAGTCAGGAAGAGAAATGAGGAAATTAGAATGAGGAATGAAGAGATCAGCTCTGGTTGCTCTGATCACCAAATCATTTCCAAATTAGAGGGCCATACAGATCAATTTACATTTATTATTTTTTAAACATGCTAACCCCACAATCACATATCAGGTAGCCAGATATCTTCACCAAGTTATACAACTGTGCAAAACCTTTAACTAGATATGTTGTTTTATTATTCTATTATTTTTTTCGCTTCCCCAATTAAAATTGCTGTGTTAAACTATCTCCCTTTTTATTGTACGCTTTTATTGTAAAGGCTGTTTAAAGACCATAATAACGATACTTGATTTGATTTGATTTGGTCTCCCCAATATATTTGCAAAACTATTCTCCCTGATAGAAAGATGTAAATTAGAACATTAATAGCAAAATTATTATATTGGTTAATTCAGTGCAAAGCAAGAATATTTATACAACTGATATAGTCATGCAGTATTTCAGTCAAACCAACAGGCCATTGGGGAAGGTATAGTATCTGTTCCGTTTTGTTTACATAACAATGAGGATTTAATTTCTCAGCACAGTTGTTGAGGTGGTGTTGATATATCGATGATGATGATGATGATAGTGCAAAGACAATCTCATCTAGTTGATAGATATGTCTAAATATGGGATATAAATTGTTTATTTTTATTGTTATAAAGTTGGGAGATCAGTTGCTACAGGTTCCATAGCATCAGAATGTACAATGAAACTAAGAGATAGAAGTTATTTTTGTGGCATACTAATGATAGATTTTTGTATTTGTATAGATTTTGAAGAGGAGAAAAATATAACAGAATTTGGACGGTCACATTTAATGTTCATGTATCAGGCATAGACATTGTCTTATTCTCTGCTTTATAAACTAATTTTACATCCGAAGAGACACAGATGAGAGGATGAATGAAGCCTCCTACACTTTGTGCTTTATTTATTTATCACATCAATTTGTATGCTCACTACTCACTGTACTCTAGGTGGCTTGCAGCTAGTCTGGGAAGAAAAATGCTTGACTTGATAAGAGTTCAGTAAGTTCAGCTTCTGCTTTTGATGCTTTTTTTTTTTGCTTGCTTTTTTGTTTGTTTTTTGTTTGCTTATAAAATATTTCTCCGAACCCTTGCCATAGCTCTTATTGATACTGAGAATAAAGAAGCATGACTCCCTTTTCACATCTAGTTTATCTATCAAAGTATTTAGCAGCAGTTTTTGTTACAATTTAGAATTAAATGTTTATGTGCAAAGTGAACATGTGGTGAAGAACAATAACTGTCATACTTACATTTGTAGCTAACGTGTACATGTTTAAATGGAAGTCTGTGTTTTATTTATTTATTTTATTTTTTTGTTTATTTGTTTGTTTGTTCTGCTTTATAGTTTTTGTAGCCGACCACATTGTTAGATTCTGAATGACAAAGTGCAAAAAATCATATAAAAATTAATAACCACCTCCCCAAAATAGCTGCCATTAAGCAATCAACTCTCATTAAAACAATGGTGAAATAGTGTAGTTTTCACAGCTTTGTGAAATGCCAGGAAGGAGGATGGGGCACATTCTTTCCAGACAGGCAGTTCCAGAGTGCAGGGGCCACAACAGAAAAGGCTTGCTGCTTGCACATCCCTCTGACTTCATATAGCATAGGATTCTTATCAGAATCCTATAGGATTCTACATGGCTCAGGACCAGTTTATCTGCGTGACCGCCTTATGCCACATTCCTCCCATCGACCAGTGAGGTCGCACAGGGTTGGCCTTCTTCAGGTCCCGTCGGCCAGACAGTGCCGGCTGGCGGGACCGCGGGGGAGGGCCTTCTCTGTAGCTGCTCCGACTCTGTGGAACCAACTTCCCCCCGAGATCCGTACTACCCCCACCTTACTGGCCTTCCGTAAAGCCCTTAAGACCTGGCTTTTCCGGCAGGCCTGGGGCCAATAGTTGTTCTGATTGGCCCATGCATGGTTGTGTGAATGTTTTATTTTAAATATAGTTGGGGGTTTTTTTTCCCCTTTCTTTTTTAAATTGTTTTTATATGTTTTATTTTTTATGATGTAAGCCGCCCAGAGTCCTTCGGGAGTTGGGCGGCATATAAATTTTATAAAATAAATAAAATAAATAAATCAGGCCTTCTCGTATTGTTCTAAGGCAGATTATCAAGGTGATGTCTGGTGTAACCAGTGCTGTGTCCTACAGGGTTTTGTAGGTGATGACAAGCATCCTAGAACTTGGTGGTAACTAGTGCAACAACTTTAACAGCAATATTATCTCCATGGTGAGGTTTATCTATCATCAATCCAGCCATTGCATTCTGGATTAATTGTAGCTTCAGGGACCATATTAAGGTAATTCAAATGAGTGGTGATAAAAACATGATTTACCATTGTCAAAGCATCATGGGGTTATAACTGGGTCACCAGATGGAGCTGGGCAAAGTCCTTAGTTGCCTTGGCTTCCACTTGCTATTTGAATAGCAGCTGTATGTCCAGGCAGATCTTAGGACATGACTTGTCTCCCTCAGGGCAGTACAATCCAATCCAGTTTCCCATATCAGGTCCAATGTTCCTGGATGTCTATTGACAAAGAACAACTTGATCTCGGAGGAATTTAGTCCGAACTTATTTCATCCACTCAGACCCTGATTGCCTCTGGAAACCTCCATGGCATCTGCAGTTCAGCCAGGGGTGGTAATGTTCAGCTGACATTATCAATATGACTCTCTTTTTCCCATCTTCTTGCTTGAGATCTAAATAAATGATCAGGCAACTTGTGTGGCCTGAAGTTATCATGGAAAGCTAGAAGAGTTATGCCCGGCAACCCTTTTTCTGGATGTGATTTGTGCTAGTTGTATTCTGAAAGGTTCTGATGAGTATTCTTTGCTATACTAAAGACTCTTTGAGAATGAAAATGTTTCTAAATGTCAGTTATATAAATTACTCTGAATTAATAAGTAGCTCTGTGGTGGTTGAGAAATATTATCAAGAGATAATTTAATTACAAACTTATCATTATGTATTTTTCCATTACTTGTCCATTATTATTATACACTACTTTTCCATTATTTTTCTCAGACAAGAACTATGCATAATTATGGAGTGTACAGTATTTTACTCCTGTGAATAGGGACCGTTTTCCTATATGGCTCCCACCCTATTGTTGCCACTAGATATGTTTGGGCATTACCAATTACACTTATTTTGTGACTAGTCCTTAATCATTCAAAAGATTACCCATGGTGCCCTCCTTTTTTCCTTTGGCAAATCATCAGACAAATGTGTTATTACAATCCCATGTTACATTACTCATTAACCCAGAATGTATAAAATTAGATAATGGAAGAAATTCCAAATTTATTAGGCTTCCGAGAGTATTTTGCAGACATGCACACCTGGAACTTTATTACCTCCCAGAGCTTAAAAAAAAAAAAACCATTTGTAATTTTCAGTCTAGAGCTCTGTGCTAATAATATTTCTACCAATACAAAAGATTACTGTATATGCATGAATATTATTGTGTGACAGTACGTACTGGCTAGAAAGTGTTCTAACTGCTAAATATTTTCCAGCAGAAAGTGTTCAGCAAAATAAAAGCTGTCAAGACATTTCAGCTGGCTTGTACTGCAGAACGTTTATGGTGACTGGGAAAATACTGCAATGCAGCACATATGTAGTAGGACTAGCATTTTCCAAAAGGTTAGAAGATGTTCCCCCTCCCCCCTCCCTTCCCAGCCTGTAGGTGGTATTTTAATCAAGTTCTCATGGCAACATAGCAATTTAAAAGGATTGTAGCCAACAGAAAATGGGTCTTTTATGTATGTGCTTGAGGTGGGGAGTATTAAATCAAAACATTTGCAACGGTTATTCGTGATTGCAGATCTTCCGAGGTTGAAAGAATGCCAAAAAGGGATGTTCCATTATATGAGTAAATTCAGAAAAGATTTATGACGTTTTTTGAAGAAAGCCAAATGGTTTTATTTGCGTTTCTAAATATCCTCCCTCCAGATTTAACAGTTCCAGGATAGGTTGCTTTGGTGGCAGAGCAGCCATGAAGTGGTCTTCCAGCTTGTGTCTCTGGAATTGCCAAACAGTATTGCAGTAGCGATAGCAGCAGCATGCATGCCTAGATTGCTTTTATTCTCTTACAATGTCTTCATAATCTTGGAAATGTTGCATTTTGAATTTATACACATCTTCCACTAGGAGCAGTTTTCTAAAACTTGCTCTCTTTGAAGCTAACATTTTCTGTTTGTTTTAATTCATATAGTCTAATGGATGCTGGGTGCTGACTATCTAGTAGCATTTTCTATGTACCATTTATCACACCCACAGAGTCTTTTGCCTTGCTCAAAGAAAGACATTTACATGTGTAGTATTTGTGTAATCCCTAATATACATTTGAAATGTGGGTATAAATGCACATTTCTGTATAGTTGTCATCCATCCACATCTCAGTTTACACTTTGATATTCATCCCATCCCCATTCTTGTGTGGGAGGGGTGGGATGTGTTGTGCTGCTTTTCAGAAAGTAGAATCAGATCAAGATTTACATACAAATTTAATAAATAATAAATAATAATAATAATAATAATAAGAGGAAAAGGAGAGGGGGCAAATAGTAGGACCAAGCAGATGTATATTAGTTATCTACTCTTTGAGTCATCCTTAAAGGAGGAGTGGATACTGAGTGGATACACAGTGGATTGGTCACTGGAAGCTCAGGCCCTAGCCAGGGGTGGGTTCTGGATCCTTTTGCTGCTGGTTCACTCAGGGTCGCGCCATGCTTGCACGCGCTTTGCACACACGCGCACCTGCAGCAATCAAAAAATAGCTTCTGCACATGCACAGAAGCAAAAATTAGCTTCTGCGCATGCGCAGAAGCAAAATCCAAGATGGCGGCACCCACGGAGACACCGACAGAACCAGCTCCATGACATCATCGCTGAGTTACTAACGGTTCTAAAGAACTGGATAGAACCCGTAAGAACCCACCTCTGGCCCTAGCACCACTGAAAGGCCACATTGTGTCTCTCCAGCCCTAATTCTGACAATTTGGACCCTGAATGAGGATCTTTTCCACCACAGGATAGGAATATAAAGGGTAGGAATATGAAGGAGAGCATGGTTATATGGTAAATGCAGAGCTACGTACGAATAACCTTGCCTTGGGAATCAAAGTTGGCTGGGTGACTTTGGGCCAGTCACTCTCTCTCAGCTCAACCTATCTCCCAGGGTTCTTGTTGTGGAGAAAATAGGAGAAGGAAGGAGTATTAGGTATGTTTGCCACTTTGAGTTATTTATAAAAATAATAAAGGCAGGATAAAAATCAATCAATCAATCAATCAATCAATCAATCAATCAATCTGATTAGGCTGGCTTCCTGCTATTTTTCTCTCTTATATGCCAGCTGTCCTAGATAAGGGCAGCTGTTTCCCACATACCAATATATGGTAAGAAGGTAAAGAAAAGTCTCCATTACCTTCACCCATCTCTTGACAGTTTCATCACAATGTTATTTAAATAATAAACTAATAAATGAACTTACTGTCATTTGGAAATGCATTTGGTAACACGTTCATGAGGAATTTGAGATAATAATTAAATATTCACAAGTAACATCAGTCACTTGTCAGCCTATAATGGCACACAAATAAGTAGTTTGGACAGGCCTTTATACATGTCAACTCTATCTTCCTCAGCTAGGAGCTGTCTGAAAATATGTTCCTAGTTTATTCAGCAGTTGTCCATTCTATATGGAATGCCTAGTTTATTCAGCAGTTGTCCATTCTATATGGAATGCAAAATTTTGTATTTTTTTTTTTTGGTGGTGGGGGAAAGACAAATGCATCATGTTTGCATATGATTGATTGATTGATTGATTGATTGATTGTATGCCATGAAAATCTGTCCCTAATCAGATCTTTCAGATCTTCCAACGGTGCACTCATTGTTATCCATTTTGCTGTAATTGAGTTATCATCTTTTTCTTTCTTTCTACCTTTCCCAGCATTAGAGCCTTCTTCAGCGAGCTAGGTATTTGCATAATGTGTCCAAAATAGGATATTTTGAGCCTGGTTATTTGTACCTTGAGTGAGAATTCTTGATTAGGTTTTTGAAATGATTTGCTTGTTTTCTTGATTGTTCGTAGTATTCTCAGGCATCCTTACTTTTAGCCACTGTATAGTCTTAAAATAAATGTAATATTTACATATGACTCTTCACCTTAATTCTTAGGTTACCATGGTCCACTACATTTCGGAATATTATTATAAAACCTATCCTACCATACAAGATTTTGAGAACATTTCTAGCTACAGCCATGGCTACTGTAAAATGGTCCTTCCTTTTCAATATGACAAGGCATCTGTAATATTCATGAAATAAAATGGATCCTATTTATGTCTTTCTCTAATCAAATATTTTTATCAAATAGTGATATTTATTTATTTTTTAAAAATTGTGTCCCTTCCCCCAAACTTATGCAATTACCCTGAGTGGCTCATAATCAACAGTAAAAATGAAGACAGTAAAAATAAAATAATAAAATAACCAGAAACTTCCAGCACACCCAACCACAGCACGTCTCATGCATGCAGAAAGACTTTTTCTGGGCTCCAGTCTTAGACTACCTACACGTCTTGTTGGAAAAGTCAGGACTTTGCAGCTCTTTGGAAGGCTAGCAGAGTAGGTGCCCATTCGATTCCTGGGAAGTATTTCAAAGAGCAGGGACCATTAACCAGAAGAATAATTACAAGAAAAGATCTGTTACCTAGGCAACAATACATAAACATCTGTTTCTGGTCTACCTTATAGCGCTACCTACTAGGATCACTGTCAGCACTGAAAGGAAGAGAAGTGGAGTGCACTCACCCTAGTGGAATGGACAGATGTGATTCTACAAATAACCAGGCTCTGTGCCATTTAGGACTGTAAAGGTGATAATCAGTACCTTGAATCACACTCCAAAAGAAGCTGGGCGCCGGTAAAACTCCCATAGCAGTGGCGTAATATAGACAAACCAAAACTGCACTTGCTACTGCATTCTGGACCAGTTGTAATTTCTGGGTAGTCTTCAAAGACAGCCCCAAGTAGAATGCATTGCAGTAATTTGATGAGTTGTGAGTGACAAGGCCTCCCAGTCCAGGAATGGGATCCGTTGGCACACAAGATGAATCAGACACTTTTAGCCATCACTGCCTCTTTTCCTTGAACAGGAGCCACAAGTCCATGAAGATCCCCAAATTACAGACCAGCTCCGATTGGAGGAGTGTACCCCTGCAATGGTCAAAGATGACCCCTCACCAGAATCAGAAAAAAGAAAAACTAAGAGACACTTTGTCTTGCTAGGGTTTAACAGATTAACAGAGTTGGAAGGGACCTTGTAGGTCATCTAGTCCAACCCCCCACTCAAGCAGGAGACCCTACACCATTTCTGACAAATGGCAGTCCAATCTCTTCTTGTCTCAAGTGATGAAGTTCCCACAACTTCCGAAGGCAAGCTGTTCCATTGGTTGATTGTTCTCACTGTCAGAAAGTTCCTTGACTCTAAGCTCTTGCTAGATCTTGCTAGAATTATTTATCACATAGATAATATCATTATTTGATGTGATAATTATTTTACACTTTGACTTGCCATGAAATATATTGTAGTTTTCCTATTATATAAAAGCTATGCTTCATTGAAAAAATCAAGTATCAATAATATGTATATTAACCCCCATGTGACTGTTTAAGCTGTGAGCTATTTCTTTTATTTACTAGATTTGTGTCCCACTTTTTTAGAGGTCCTCAAGACAGCCTAGACACTGTTGAGATGAGAGTTACCCCAGGGTGTTTTCTGTGGCTGAGGGTGAGGATGAGTATTGAGTCTTCCCACTCCTAGTCCCAACTCTTTAACCATTACAATACACTGGCCGTTTGTGCAAGATATAAACAACTTTAGATATTCCCAAGATCTGAATCAGCTGCTGCTATGGCCAGCAAGAGTGAGCCCCATCAAGCCCTTAAAAAAAATGAACTATTTAAGAACTGACTGACGAGGTAAAAGGTTCATGCAGTCTAAGGAGACAGGGAACCAAGTGCGTGATTCTGACCTAGTCATGTCAGACTGAAAGTGTGACAGGATTTCAACTGACAAATGCTTTGACATTTGAATACAGTCTTTTCATTCAATTAAGTGTGCAGAGGCCAAGAATAATCTTTCATCCAGAGACAGTCCCTTTGGGTATGAGCTGAGGTTATCAATGGGGCAAACATCTCATTTTCAGTGAGTAAGAAAGTACACTAGATTTCATTCAAAGCCCTGCAGCATCTGTTTTCAGACAGACGTCATTACTATTCAGCATCCCATTAGGGGGTTACTGTTGTAAATTGGAGCTGTATAAGAATGGAACAGGATTTACTATATTATTTTTTATATTCATTGCATTTCTGTCGTCGAAAAGAGAATTCCCCAGTGCTACTGCTTTCATTAGCGTATTCGCCTGTTCACTGGTTACATGTATGCTGGCATGCTGTTCATTAGCCCAACAAGGGCAATATTTCATGCAGTATATTTTTATGTTTAGCTCTGAATGTTAGTACAGTGCTGTAGTCTGTGACATGCTGTCATTCTGCGCACTCTTCCCCTACACCTGCAAGAAATGCAGACACCAGTAATTTGCTAATGCTTTGTGTACAGTATATGGGCTTCAGCTTGGAAGCTGTTTTTGAGTTCAGAATGAACAGGAGTACAGTTTGTCTCTGATCTGTTATAGAGATTTTCTTGAAAGTTTAGAAATTGGACCAGACGAGAAATAAAGATATTGTATAGGTCAGCAAATGCCTGCTTTATTCCATAAAGCTAAAAAAAAGCTGGGAGAAATCTTATAATGAGGAGCAGATTCAGATTATGTTTGCTGGGCATTAGTGAAATAGTAAAAGATAGATGTTCTAGTCAAGCTTAGCTGTGCCTGAATCTCTTAAATGGCTTTGGTGAAAAGCTTATTAGCAAACAGATGCTCAAATGTCATGCCCAGAATTTAGCCTTTATTATTGTTAGAGTTGCAGAGCATTGTCAGAAGTGAACTGAGGCAGAATTCTTCAAACTAAAATTCACAGTAGGAATGTCCCATTTGTTTGGACTGGATGAATGCTGTCTGTCTTTGGATTGGACTGTTCATGAGTAAAGAGGTATCTTTGGATCTTAAAGGCTGTGAGAATGTGGAAAGTCTTTCTTTCTGGGCCATCTCAAAAAGTAATACAGAGGAGAAATGTAATGCAGAAACAGAACCTGACCCTCTTTATAGAATGGTACCTTTTCTGTGAAGGCAGTGCAGGGCCTAAAATATAGGGCATTCCTCCTCTTTCTTTATTCATGTCAGAAGCACCTACAAATTATAGACATATGACATTCCTCATAGAAATGTATTGTCTTTAACAAATCTTAAGCAGCAGGTCCCAAGGCTTCTATTTTACTGAATACAATGAAGCAGTGCTCCTGGTTAACTGCTTTTTTGCTTAGGTTGTCCTAGAACCTCCTCAAGATCCGGCTTTAGATCCTGATGCAGGACTAACAATAATATACTGTACATTCTTACTACCGTAATTGTTTTCTGCCTGCTCTGCTCTAAGCCTGTAAATAAATGAGAAGAGAGCCTGCCCTCGGTCTCCTCTCTATCTTCAGTCAATATAATCTAACACTAAGGCCAAGGTATTGTAATTTCTCTCATCCTGGAATCAGATTTTTCATCCCTCCTTCAGTCTTTTCTGAAAAGGCATCTCTTTCCAAAAATTCACACACACAATCATCCTGCACTGAATCCTCTTTGCTTTTTTTTTTTTTTTTTACACTTCATAGAAAGAACATTTTACCATGTCAGGTTTGAAGGAGCTTATTTAGTAGAAAGTTCAAAGCCATCAAGATATCTCACTATTCAAGTGTAAGCTGACCACGCTGTGTTTGTCTGAAATGGGCAAGAAATGTGACACTAATTCCTGTTTTATTTCTCCAGGCTGAACAAAGGCATTACAATATTTACTGCACTCTACTCTCAAAGATCTTTTTCTCCTTTTCCATTTGTTTGTTTGTTTATTTTTCAAGTACTTTTATGTGGGTTCAGTAAAAAGGAATGAACCTAAGTGGGTTAACACAGAGGTATATAATAAATTATACAATGCATCACATTAAAGTAATCAACATCACTATAAAAACATATTTTAACAAGATAATTAGCAATATAGCCCTTCCCATCCTAGGTATAGCCATCCGTCTGTCTGTCTGTCTGTCTGTCTGTCTGTCTGTCTGTCTGTCTGTCTGTCTGTCTGTCTGTCATCTAATTTATATAGCCTTCCATCTCAATATCTGCTGGGCAGCACACAAGCATTTGAACCAATATAAAAAGCTTTGTTTTTCTATAGTACAACCATTTAAAAACAGCAAAACAATATAAAACTATATAAAACTGTATAACAAAATACTGAGCCAAAGTAAATACATCCATCCTTAATATCAGTACAATCACTGCACCGGCTCTACCCCATTCCTGGGTCCTCACGACTGTAGGCAAAGCCATGTTTTGAGGGCCTTGAGAAAGGCTAGCAAGGTCAGGGTCAGCCTGGGGTCTGCGGGATGATGTTCCAACGATGGTCACACAGAAAAGACTCTTTTTATCCAACATGCCTGCAACTCCAATTTTAACCAACCTTCTAAAGGTTAACAAAGATGCAGATTTTACTTCTGGAGAAACTAATTCCACAGAAGGGAGTTCTGGCAGAGATTGCTTTCTTTCTTTCTTTCTTGTGACCAGCCAGGGGGCTGAACAGCATCAAAACAGCAGGCAGATATGGATGATTGAAGATCCACCTTTTCAACACATATTGCATGAATTGCATGTATGTAAAAAGGGACAGGACTTTATCACTCCTGCTATTCTTGCTGTTTTAACAGGTTGATCCCCAAAATACCTCTGTGTGATTTTGTTAACATATCACAGAGGTGTAGTTGTTAGCATAATTTCTGTATTCGCACTTTTTCAATGGGTAAATTTTGCTTGAAATCAACAGCCCCACAGATATCCAGGTTCCAAGCCTTAATGTAGGGACTTTGTACGTTATCATGAGCATCTTGAATTGTACCCATAAATAAATTGGTAGCCAATGCAGCTCTCAGAGTACCGGTATTAATATGTCCATGTACAGAAATTCTCATTAGTACACAGACAGCTGCATTCTGCACCAGGTGAGGTTTCTAGGTGATTTTCAAGGGCAGAATACATGATGGAAATCCATTCTGATAGTGACAAGAATAGAAATGATAGTTGCTGATGTCTCCCAGTCCAAGAACAGAAGCTGGGCAAAGAGTATTCAGACAATAGTTTCTCCACCTGCTGTTAAAATTTATGGACCCCCATCAACACTGCTCTGGAATTCATTTTCTGGATTAATAGCCACTCTGTCTTGTTTAGACTGATCCTCAATCTACCCTTCCCCATCCAAAGCAATGGATTGTTGATACGATATTTATCAATACAGAATTTGAATTAGTATTTTTTCAACAAAGGGGTAAAGAAGAAGAATTTTAAATAATCTGGTAAATTTGTGCTTCTGTTCTTTTCTGTTTCTGATGCAAGTTTCCAGACACATTTTTTTCTCATTGTTCCTCATCTTAATTTTAAGTTTCTGTGTAATTTTGTATTGGCAACTCAGTTATATATGTATATTTGTGCATAATATTTCTTTTATATATATAAAAATAATAAAGATAAACTTGGCAATTAGCTTTTAGATATCTTTTTAAAAATTAATATAATTGATATTTGAAAAATAAGAAAAGGTTTAGGATGTTGAGGGAAATGTTAGATTAACAAAGATAGGGAATGTCAGTGACAAAGAATAAACAAATGAAAATTCCCAGTACCACTCAAATTTTGGAATTTTATTGGGATGAATTGTGATGTAAGAAATTAAAGACTAACGTGTTTCCTATTGACACAATCATTTTGCTAACTTTTTAGGGCTGTTTTAACCTAGGTTGGGAGTCTTGGGGTGATCTGAAGTACAACTCAGAATAGCCTTGATTCTTGACCATTCTGGCCAGCTTTTCTGGGATATACACATTTAGATTCCTACATATCCTTCTCATTTCAGGAAATAAAAAAAATGTAATTCTTAGTGTAGGTTTTATTATTTAAAAATCAATTATAGAACATTGTTTTTTATAATATACTATGAATGTTATATATATTTATCATCTAAATGCACCCAAATATTGATACCTATTCTGACATTTTATAATCTGAGGTTATAATATCTGGTTTGCTCTTTGGAAGGAAGTTCTGTTTCTGTCAATTAGGAGTTTTCATCTGGTCTGTGTAGTACTTCAATAACAGTTTTTTTTCTCTCCCTGAACTGAAGCTTTTCTCACCAGTATAGTAGTGACCTGGTTAAGAAATTTCCAATTAATTATGAATCAACTTAAGTGGTTCAAGAGGTAGTCCCTTTCATTTATTTATGGTTACCTAATAGTAGGATGGGTCAAAATTGTATTATTCTATTTCCAGGCTAAAATAACTTTTTAAATTTTAAAATCAATAGTTTTAATTTTAAAAAGCTATTTTAAATTGGTAATATATAGTTCCTGCTCTGCAGCTGCCCCCAGATCTCCCACATTGCCTGTGGTGGAGACGCTCAGCATTGTTTCCTTGGAAAGACACCCAGAATGGGTTGAAACTTGCTAGACAGATGGTCTTGCGAGTGCGGGAATAATAATTAAATCATTATTACATGCACTTGTGGGAATAATAATTCAAACTTTCCCCACATAGTTCCTTCAAGGAATAGAAATAAATGTCAGTTGAACAAGGTAAGAGCTCTAAATAAGTTTGAATAAATTAATACAGACCAAAAGAAGGGGTTGCTAATCAAAGAGAGAGTGGTAGGAAAAACTTGCCCATACAGTATGTGTATAGGCATTGCTGGCTTTTCATGAAAAATGTACTCGGGGCTGCACACAACTCCCATAATGCTAGACAACAAGAAAGATCCAGGATCTGGGCTCATACCGCACAAATTTGTGACAAGCCTTAGTAAGACCACACCTAGAGTACTGCATCCAGTTTTGGTCACCACACTATAAAAAAGATGTTTAGACTCTAGAAAAAGTGCAGAGAAGAGCTGCCAGGATGATTAGGGGCCTGGAGGCTGAAACATATGAAGAACGGTTACAGGCACTGGGCAAGGCTAGTCTAGTGAAGAGAAGGACCAGGGGAGAATGATAGCAGTGTTCCAATACTTGAGGGGCTACCACAGAGAGGAGGGGGGCAGCCT
>QLTV01001003.1:401175-417375 GCA_003457575.1 Thermophis baileyi
CAGGGGGTTGGACGAGATGACATACAAGGTCCCTTCCAACTCTGTTAATCTGAGCCAAAGACTGCGTATTCTAATTTACGCTAACATATGTTAAATGAGAACATAATCTGACCTATTGCATTGCAACTCTGATTTTTCACCTCAGCAAAGCTGCAGCTTTGAATCAGAATAATAACATTACCCTGAATATCAGCCGTCTGCATATACAGTACATGGAAATTAAATTTAAGATTAATGTTCATTTGATAGTAACAGGCATTTTGAACTTTTGAAATTTACTCTAAAATTCTTAATTTTTTACACACACACACACACACACACACACACACACACACACACACACACACACCGGGAATATGCAAGCCATGCATAATTCTTGTGTTTGGGACTGAAAGTACTTACTATGATGCTTGTCCACCACTTTATTTGGTTTTTTTGAAGCCATGGAGTTCCTGAGCCATTCTGAGATTGGCTGCCACTTCAGGGACTCAGAGTCAAGGTCTGATACTTCTGCTTAAAATATTTTGGCATTTCAAGTACAAATAGTCCTTGTGGCACTCCTATGATCTCACTAGTGAGTTGTTCCTTCCTTAAGCAAATCGCTGCAGTTGTTAAGTGAGACATCACCTGACTGTGACCTGCAGTATCACTTCCACATTCTCCATTAATTCTTAACTATTTCTTAATTAGCAATTGTTGGAAGCTGGTTGTGAAGCACATAAATGGCAATCCTGTGACTGTAGGATGCTGCAACTATCCTAAATGCATGTCAGTTGCGAAGCACCCGAATGGTGATCACATATCCATGGGATGCTACAATGGTCATAAAAGTGATAATTGGTTGTAGAATTGGGTTTTTTTAATCATCATAAGATTTAATGGTCGCTTAATGAGGCAGTTGATAAGCGAGGACAGCCATTGTATCTTTTAAATGTATGTAATTTTTTTTAATTGATCATAAGCTATGCTTAACACAAATACAAATGCATGCTTAATCTTACATGCTTTTTCCTGAAATGAAGCAACTAAGAGAGCAGAGAATAATTTTACACATATTGTCAAATGAAGATTTTTTTTCTTTTAAAAATGTTGAATAATCTATTTAATGGCTTTGTAGTTTCTTTATTTTGATATAAGCTACTTTTACATCAAAAGTTTTATGAGCTAAGTCTGCATCCCCCCCCCAAATTTATTCAAAGGAAAAAACCTAGAATATACTAATGGGTAACATTTATATTGAGAACCAATTGGTCTCAAGTGGTTAAGACATCAGACTAGAAACGAGAGATCATGAGTTCTAATCCTGCCTTGGGCACAAAGCCAACTGGTGACCTTGGGCCAGTCACTTCCTCTTGGCCCTAGGAAGGAGGCAATAGCAAATCAGTTCTGAAAACATTGGAAAGAAGACTACAGGTAGTCCTCAAGTTACAAATGTAATGGAACCTGCCCATTCCATCCGTAACTCGAGAATTCGTGGGAGTGAATCTCGTACATTGAACGACATCACTCCCTGCTTTCGCCCACGCCTTCACTAATTAAATGCGTGGGCAAATGCGTGGTTCGTTAAGTGCACATGAGGTATCGGGGTGGGGAGGGCCATGGGGGGCCTAGTGAGGGAACAGGCCACCTACTTCAGACCACCCAAGGCCTCCCTCAACCCAGAGATACCTCATACTCCCTCCCCTGGGGTCCCCACAATTGCTTCCCCCCATCCTGTCGCGCCAGGTGACTTACCTTTCTCGGCGCTGGAGGCCTCGTCAAGCTGATCTGGGGTGAGAAAGCAGCCCTGAAAGGCTGCGTGCAGCCTTTTGGGGCTGCTTTCTTGTTGGCAAAGAATTGCATCCCTGTAGGCTTTGGCAGCCCTTTGCAAAAAGCCTTTGCCGGTAGGAACAGGGCTTTGGAGGGATGCGCCCGCTCCTCGCAAGCTCTGCTGGTGCCAACAAAGGCTTTTTGCAAAGCGCTGCTGAAGCATACAAGAACGCAATCTCCCTGCAGGCTTCGGCAAGGAAATGGCAAACATAGGGAAGGCCTGAAGGACCGAAGCCTTCCCTCCGTTTGCAAACCTCTAGGCCTCAATTCACAGAGAATAGAGGCCTGAAGTGCGAGATTACACAAGATCTCACGCTACTGATCTTGCAGTACATTAGACCTCTGTTCTCTGCGAATGCAGGCAAAGAAACTGCGACAGATAGGAGATCTTTGCAAGGTAAGTGAGTCTCCACAGGCGAAGTGCCTGTGAAGACCTGGGGTGGGGGAATAGGCGGGGTGAATGTTGCAGAACCTTTACGGTCATTCATAAGGATGAACAACTGCAGTGGTGCTGCAATATTCATAATTTCGGGATTTGTTTGTAAACGCTAGGGGGCGCTTATCGCGTACTTCGAACGTTCGCTATGGGAACTCTCGTAACCCGAGGATTACCTGTACAGGGTGTTGTCCAGGCAGTCTCTGAGAATTAGACACAGTTGAATGGAAGGAAGGAAAGGCATATTAGAACCAACCAAAAATATGCACATTTTTGATGATAACCTTTTCTTTCCAAGGAAGAAGAAATAGCAATAGCAATAGCACTTAGACTTATATACCTCTTCACAGTGCTTTTACAGCCCTCTCTAAGCGGTTTACAGAGTCAGCATATTGCCCCCAACAATCTGGCTTCTCATTTTACCGACCTCGGAAGGATGGAAGGCTGAATCAACCTTGAGCCGGTGAGAATTGAACTGTTGGCAATCGGCTGTCAGCAGAAGTAGCCTGCAGTAGCACTGCATTCTAGCCACTGTGCCACCACGCAGTATATTTTTCCTCCATTAGATGTCTCCAATTGTCATCCCTTGAACCCCTATGAATTGTCTATACAATCGTGAGATTATTTACTTTTATTTTGGGAGAATAAACTACAAGAATGAACTGGCTGGCAGCCTTGTTGATACTTGTTGTTTATATGTGGATGCAAACACTTGTATTTATGTTCATTTTTACACAGACATTTAATATTGGGACACTTTTTACTGCATAGATTAAGTAAAATACTATTTTCCTTCCATAATAATATCCTTTACTTAGGTTTTGTACACTTCCTTTTTTTAGTTTAACACATAATGCACATAAATAGAACTGCCTGGCATTCAAGGAATTAAATGAATTAGTAAACTTGGGAAAGGAACTACCGGTATGTCTGCTCAATAAGGTAAATGAACAGAAATGACAGTCTTGATTCCAGCACAACAAATTTTAATATCTTATTTATCTATACAATCTGGCACAAAACATACTTAGATTATTTTGTGCACAATAAATAGGAGTTTTATGCAATTGCTCCTGATCACAAAAAGTCCATCTTCAATAGAATAATTAATCATTTTCCTCCCTGCTCCCAACAGTCATGGACTCCACTCTTGACTGCAAGGCTAGCTGTGATTCTTTCTGTTCCTTTGCTCTCAAAGCTTCTATGACACTGTTCCAGAACCAGCCAGTCAAATCATTTTCTTCCATTGCTTTGAACTGCTTGGTATTATCATCCTACTCTGGACCTACTCTTTCTTTTGTTTTTCTTTGTAGCCAGTGAAGGTTACCCTTGTTTTCTTTATTTATTAAATTTATATGGAGATCCAATTTGCCAAGAGATTCTGGATGACTTACAGTTTGTAGAAACATGAACACACAAAATTAAAAATACAATGTAAGATAATTTGGGACAGAAAAAACAACAACAGGGTATTGGAAGAACGGAAATAATGATAACTACAGATTTAGCCAAGATCAAAATACACATATCTCAAGCAGCATACAGTATTTCATTCTACATGGGTTCATGCCATGTTTTGGCCTGGTGCCTGGGGAAAGAACCAGGTTTTTAAGGCTTTAAAGAAGGAGAGAAGGTCAGGCTCATCCAAATCTCAAGGGGAGTGTTATTGCACAGGGCACCCATTGATTCCGAGAAGGCCCACCTCTTTGGTTCCACTAGGTAATATTGCTTTGTAGAAGAGATCTAAAGCATTTCTAATCCACTAGATCTCATGGGAAGATAATTGGATACAGGCACTCCTGTAAATAACCTGGCCCTGTACCATAAAGACATTTACAGGTGACAATCAGCACTTTGAACTGCATCCAGAAGGTTTCAGGAAGCCAGTATAGCTTCCAAAGTAGTTGTTTTATGAGGTATACCGGTACCTATAACTACTTATGCTATTGTGCTCTGGAGCAACTTCAGTTTCTGGGTGGTTTTCAAGTGCAGCAGTCCAAATGGCAGATGACCAGGGCATGAGTGACCATAAGTAGAGGCTCCTAATCCATTATTAATGCATAATATGTGTTTGTTTAAAGGCCCTTTTGGCTTTGTCTGCTACCTGCTCCTTCAGTAGAAGCTGAGAGTCCAAGAAAACCCCCAAATTGTGCACCAGTTCTACCAGGAGGAGTGTATTCTCCCAAGGTGATAATTCTTAGGATTAGAGGACTCAAAATCCCAGTCACTCAGTTTTGCTAGACTTGAGCCAAAACCTGTTTTTTCCACCCAGATCTCCAAAACCTCCAGGCATTGGGAAACAACCTCGACAGCCCCACTTAGTCAGCTTGGGATGGAGATGCATAACTGCATAACAGCAGCATATTTAAAAAATATTTAAATTTATTATAGCCTCCCAACTCCAATGGATTCAAGCACTTACGTCAATAGATTACTTTACCCAGAAGCTGCACATAGATGTTAAATAAGGGCAGAGAGAGTGTAGAGCCCTGCAGGAATCTGCAAGTCACCATCCCCATAACATTGACTTGAAGTACTCTCTGTTGGGTTTATGGGTTTAGGTCTCTTTCATAAGGACACTATAGAAGTAGCTCAGCTGAGAGGACAGCTCCCTCCTACTTCATCCCAAGCTCTCCTCTTAGCTTCTGCCACCTGTCAGGTAACTTGACAGATGGGTAAACCTACCATTGTAAGCATCCTTCTAAACTCACCCTACCCTGCCCAACTGTGTTAGAGAGAATTATTTGCAATTTTTGTTTTGCCAGGAGGTGACTCTGGGTAGGAGAAGAACCAAGCTGGGGAAATCCACCAGTTCCTTAATTTGACTTGCAATAATTAAGAAGTGACAGAACCATTCACCGGCCTCATTACTGTAGCATTAGTGGCAGTGGCAAATGAGGGCAGATCTTAAGCTGACACAAGAATTGGGTAGAAAGCATTACAATGGAGCTGTGAAGGGAAAGCCTGTTGCTTTCCAAATGTTGTGAATTTATAATTCTCAGCAACCCTCATGTCTGGCTATGCTAGTTGGAGTTGCTACACACGGAAGACCACAAATGCCTCACCCTGATCTATCTACACATAAAAAAATTAAATCCTCTATCCACTGAGTCAGATTTCCATTCTGCAACAGAATTTTTGTATAACAAACTTTACTGAATATTTCAGATGTTGACACAAAATTGCAGTGTGTTCCCAAGGCAGCATATAATACAATCAATTTAAAATGTACTGAAATTAATACTAGCACAGAAGATTAATAGGAAAACCATAAAATATACAAACCACAAACCATCAATCTATTTCAGTTACTGCTTTCTAATAGAAAGAATAATAGTATAGACCAGAACCCAAAACATTTTGGAGAGATGTCAAGGCATTGGGGAGAAAGGTTGTTTCTAGGTTGAGAACACTGTTCAGATGCAAATATTCTATTGCTTCTGAGAGTAGGATGAGAAACATAAAGGAGATTTGGACTGGCTAGAGAAAAACACTGGAAACATGGTAGAAAATGAATCTTTTTATATACTGAGAGTTCTAGAATGTCAGATTTGATTGATGTCCTAATGGGCTACTAATTTGCTTGCAATAAACGTAGTCTTTATAGTAGGAATACTGAATACTGAGGAAGCAACTGCAACTGAATTCCTGTAGTGGAGGGTATGGACCTCACTTGACCCAGACAGCATCCATACACACCCTCCCTTCGGGAACATGTCAGGATGGGGAGCAGGGGTGCAGTTTTCTTTGCAATCTGCTGCTGTCTTTATTTCCCCCTCACTCCAGCAAAATGGCTGGCAGTTCCACAGGCCATCTGAGGAGGAGGAGGAGTAATTTCTGATGCTGCCTCCCAGTCTCCCACAAGCTACATTAATGGGGAAGTTGGCAGAAGGTCAGAAGTTGCTGTGGTCATTTTATTTCTCTGTTTGGGTAAAGAATTATTTCTGAAAGGATGACCCAATGAATAAGAGGATGCCTTGTTATAACTAAATTGTTAACTCATTTTATCATATACTCTTTAATTTGTTGTCCCAAAGGTGCTTTTTCAAGAAGCAACTGGACTTTCTTGTTTTTCTTTAAAGACGTTTCACTTCTCATCCAAGAAGCGTCATCAGTTCTGACTGGATGGTGCGGAATGGAAGGATTTATATATATATCTGACCATCATTTTTATAGCATGGTAACTTCAGGATGTTGGGTAGAATGAGACTGAGGTTCTTCCCTCAAGTTCTTACTTTCTGATTTATTTTTACTTACTGAAGCCCTCCATCTTCTTCAGAAGATACTATAGCATATCAGAAGCAGCAGTAAGTGCCACAGAAGTCAGACAGATAGTCTGTCTCTAGGCTCACCTTTTGAAATCAGGAACAGATGTGATTCATAACTGGATTTTATTTTATCAGGGATAAAGGAAAGCAAGATACATATAAATCCTGAAAAATAAATTTATAAAGAGAATTTGTGACAGTTATAAAAGAATTCACCTTTGCCCATTTTTAGTTTTAGCGGTTCTATGTGCATTGCAGTGGTGGGATTCAATTTTTTTACTACCGGTTCTGTGGGCGTGGCTTGGTGGGCGTGGCTTGGTGGGCGTGGCAGGGGAAGGATACTGTAAAATCTCCATTCCCACCCCACTCCAGGGGAAGGATACTGCAAAATCTCCATTCCCACCCCACTCCAGGGGAAGGTTACTGCAAAATCCCCATTTCCTCCCGATCAGCTGGGACTCGGGAGGCAGAGAATAGATGGGGGCGGGGCCAGTCAGAGGTTGTATTTACCTGTTCTCCGAACTACTCAAAATTTCCACAACCGGTTCTCCAGAACTGGTCAGAACCTGCTGAAACCCACCTCTGGTGCATTGCAAGGTCCATATATTAGCGACTGTACCACCATTTGAAAAAACCTGAGGAAACAAAAAAAAAGATACAGGAGTGCTGTATGAAAAGAAGCTTCATATGTTCTTAATATGTGAATATCTGTATTTCTATTTTTTCTACTTTGTTGCAAGGAGATGATGTGATCTTTTCCCCTCTCTCTAGCCAGTCTATATTTAGATTGAAATAATTGGCCTTTTTCTATAGGTATTTAGTTACCTGCAATTGAAGGTACCCTGAGCAAATCTTAAGCCTTGCTGCTGGACCACCATTTAATTTTATGAAAAGCAGCAGTTTTGCTGATTAAATTGTATTTCTGGATTTTTTGTTAGGATTATATACATTTAATATTGTACAATTTTTAACATTCACATAGTTACAGTATTGATATTTTGTTTGGGAGGCTTGGCATTTTGCAAGCTTTCTTTTAATAATATGGGCTGCTTTGGGTTAGTTTACATCAAAAAGTATCCACAACAAAAACCAGGTCCACACGTGAAGATTCAATTTAACTGATTTATTGGTAAAAGCCTATGCACAGGAACCTTCTCAACTAAAGGTTCAGCACCTGGTTAGACTTAAGTAAGGGTCAATGGCAGTCAATTGGGGGGTGGGGTGTTGGACAGTTGATTTGTGGCTACGTAGTGATTCTAGCTGATCCCTCTTTTCTCCCCTCCCCCTGGCTCTGCCAGTCTTTCTCCTTATAAAAAGCAGCACATAGACAAATTGTGATGATGATAACAGCTCACCATCCATAAACACTATGAGCAGGGATTTTTATTTTACTTCTTGAATGATGGTATTGCAACAAGTTTCATCTAGCAAAGTTCACTCTTTTGCACTAGCTGTACAAAAGCCCCACTTGCTACTGCTCCTGGACATCTTAGTCCATAATTGTATTGGGTTTTTTTTTAAGGTAGAACTCTAACACTGTATCACATTGTATCACAATCATAGAGAGACTATAACTGCATGGCAATGCAGGTGCTTTGCATGCTGGAGGACCTGCATTACTATCTATTATCTTCAGCTTTAAAAAAAGGTTCTTGGAACTGAATTAGAAAAGATTTAATTTCTGCAGTTTTGGATAGCTGCCAGAGAAAAGAAACAATACTGGTCAAATCAGACCCATGGTGATTCAGCATAAGGCATTCTGTTTGTATTCTAGTAATTGCATTTTGTAAGCAGAAAAATGTAAACCATTTGAGATCCATTGGCCTAAATAAACCAAAATATTCCTGAATTCCTACTACAGCAACTTTCTATTGCCCAAAAGACGGTAATCATCCCATCTAAATGCTAAGCAGTTGACTCAGTGCAACTACCTCCCCTTAGTCTTCCTAAGATTAACAGCAAGTAGTAGTGGGCATTCAGGCATTTCAAAAAATCCCTTAGCTGTAAAATATAGTAAATTGTATTATTTCACATGTATGTCAAGATAACACATGAAGAAACTTTCAATTTATAACATCTTCTAACTGCTTCCTTGCAGTATTACAAATGAAGGTAAACGAAGGCAACTTCAAAAATCCAAAGACCTGGGCTACTGGAATGCTTGCTTCAAATTCGATTAGGGCTATATTGGGTTGGAGCTAGAATTAGTATTCTTTTTTGTTTATTTATTTGTAGGCTGTATGTGTACAAGAGTCTGATGACCATAGATTCCCTCTTTCCTTTCCCCATTCAGCACTGGCAACACCTTCTAAGTTGCTTCCAATGAGGAATTCAGAGTTTAGAAATCAGTGTGTCTCACCTGGTGAGAGGTGTCAATCCAGCATACATGTTCTTTGGCCATGCTTTGTTTTAGGTTCACAGAAATTGATGATCCAGAGATTGGATCTCCCTCCTACATTATCTATATAATGTTGAACCCATACTGCAATTTGAAAAAAAAGAAATAATAACAAAGCCCAGGAACTCAGTCTCATTCAATCATCTACAGGCGTTTAGTAATGTGATTGCAATATGGTATTAATGACATGCCATAGATTTGAGTGCTGATGGCTGAAGGCTTAGTCTGGGAAGGCTTTCATTCATTTACAAATCGGTCATATCAATGAGTGATGTTGGACCAGTTGTTCTTCTTGTGCGGCCCACCATACAATGAGACTAAAATGGACTTAGCCTTGCATAAATTCAGCTGATTGATTATTAATTAATTCTTGAAAAACTAATTGCTCTGCATGTTACTATATTGAAGTCAAGTATAAAACTTTCAATGTATTTTTCTTTTTCTTCATATCCCTAAGATGGTGCTTTCTTACTCATTTCCATATCCAACCATATTTCAGTTTTTTCATTGGGTGGGAAAGAATATCTGCAGCATGTTTCAGTTTACTAGTGATTTCTGTTTCCCTTCTTATTAGAAGAAAAATTATAAAGGACAAGAAGTATGGCAGACGATAGGAAAGATGAAGCTAAGGCACCGCACTGGACCTCGGGTCAGATAGCAGAAGCTTCTTCACATCCACATGCTGCAGAGATGAAGGAGCAAAGTGGCACAGGGGAAGGACTGGTCAGAAGTTCTAATGGGTTTCCATACAAAGAGGATGAAGCTGGAGAATATGGTGCACATGGACCACAGAGCTCATATTCCAGAACCAAAGAGAATGGAATCAATGGAGAACTAACTACAGGAGAGAAAGACACTGCAGGTAAATTATCAAAAGATTACTCTTCTTTTGTTCTTGAAATCCTTGCTTTTAAGGGAGAGAGCATTGCAGAGAATATTTTTATAGGCAATAGCAACCTAATAATTTGAATCAGTTTAGGCTTCTGCAGGTAACTTAGCTTTGTTATTAAAAACCCCTGTGCAGGGTATTTGAATTGGGATCCAATTCTGAAAGTGGGAAGAATGCACTCCACAGAAAGAAAAGTGTTTACATCAGAGGTGGGTTCCTCCTGGTTCGGACCGGTTCGCCTGAACCGGTAGCAACCCGCTGGTTACGTTACGGAGCCAGTTCGGTTGGTGCCGGTCCGTGGATGCCGCCATCTTTTTTTTTGGATTATTTTATTTTTTTAAAAAAATTTTGGGGGGATTTTTTTTTATTTTTTTTTTCTGTGCATGCGCAGAAGCCGAGTTTCCAGCACTGCGCACGTGTCGCCATCTTGTTTTTGGCTTTTGGGGGGGATTTTTTTGGATTTTTTGGCACTGCGCATGTGCGCGCGCCCACGAGGCGCGGCCATGCGGCACGGGAAGAAGCGAACCGGCAGCGATGTAAGTTAGAACCCACCCCTGGTTTACATGTAGTTGCTCTTAGGTGTAGTCTATAGTATTTTCAGGTTAGAAAGCCACTGAGATCTTAACAAGGGCTTACTAGCAAGAACAGAAACATTGGGCTGAAGTCTAGTTGCTGAACAGAGTCAAAGTCTAACTTAAACAAAGTCATGCTTTTTCCTTAAAATCTAGTTTTCAGAGTGAAAACAATGGCAGACTTTATAAAAATTAATTCTGTGCTACTTGAAAAATTGTTTTACAGCAAAAAAGAAAGGGATGCGAGTGTATCATTATAGCACTAAATGCCGCTAGTAATGTCACAGATATTTTTGTTGCATTTATAAATGGAATTAACTGAAGTATAATTGATGAATATGTGGCCTGCTGTAGGGGGCATAGAGGAATGACATTGAAGGTCAGGAGGAAGAGCCTCTACCAAAGCAATAGCTGGATAAGAGAAGTTCAATTCAGGTTAAGAAATTAATTTAAATAAATGCCTCAGGCCCCTCCCTAGGTCACAGGAAAATAATGTTAGGTGGGGGGAAGCACATTCAGACTTGCAAAAGTCTACTACAGGCACTATTGGTGTTAAAATAAAAGTAGTTCTCTCCTATATGGCATTGGTTTCTTAGTCTGTCCACCTTGCAGGCCGACACTTGCTTTGATTAAAGCCTAAGCAGCTATTTAATGTTAATGGCAATAAGATCTGATTTTCTTTTAGTAGTTCCAGATTGCCTTACATACATTCTGTATGAAACAACTTTTATCAATAAATGATAACAGATCTTGGTCTATTCATGCAACATGCTGTGATCCTGGCATAGATGCCCTCCTTCTGCAGAGGCAGATACCATTTCAGTGCCTTCCAGCCTTCCGTAACACAGCTCTATGAATAGAAAATAAACAGATCTGGAGAACATATTGTCATAACAGCCCCTTGTCTGCTGCATGCTGTTTTTAGTTTTAGCAAAGGAGAACATTTTTTTAATGGAGGGGTACGTCTCATATTCTTTGGGATGTGCAGGCCAGGCTCAGGAGATAGGTAATAATCTCAGGCTAATTGTTTGATTTGGGTTCAATCACTCTTGAAGTTTACCATTCTGAGGCAAAAAATGTTTTATTGTACTCAGAGATGTCCATGTTGTTGTTGTTGTTGTTGTTGTTATCATTTATTTTCTTCCCACACCCCTCCCTGCCTATGAACACCCCTAATTGCACTCGTAAAGGCAATCAGGTTCCACTGAATAGGCTTCTCTTTGAAGTACTGTATTGCCATCCTAGAAAGTCAATGAAATTATTTATTCCACGGCAAATGTTGTTAGTAATTACAGCAGAAGAATTTCTTGCCTTTAGGTGTCTTGGCAATTACACAGATTCAAGCAGTTTGATTGCTTTCCATTTGCTTCCTTATTGTTGTTAATGATGCACAAGACAACTAATAAGCTTAGTTGCCATTACAAATCCAAATCCAAATCCAAAAGCAAAAACCCAACCCCGACATAAGTATGGTCAATTTTTTTTAAAAAAACTAAACTATATTTGATCTAGTATTTCATGTATTAAGATATAAAATCTATGGTTCTTCAACACAAGAAGCAGTGCTTGATACAGTACCTCCTAGCAGGATGGAATGCTTTAACCATCAGGAAGAAGAACATTTTCTGAAGAAAAAAAAAGTGCATCTTGGGGAATATATGTGAGCAGGATAGCTAACGTCTGAGCTTCAGAAATTAAGAGGAAATTCTGATGAATGAATTACCTGAGCCACCAAAATTTGGGATTACACAGTTAAAAATTATACATATTTTTGCCAATAGTTTAATTTTTTTAAATGAGAAATTAGTTCCTTTCCAACAATGGGAGATATTTTTTTTGGTCATAAAACAGCACCATGGTGTATCAGAAGATATATTATAGCAGCAGTAGTAGAAGAATTGACATGTTAAAGCACAACACTATGTGCATGAAAGAGCAACAGTAAACGCAGATGTGGGCTGATCTTAGACAGTATTTTTCCAGTAGGTGGGAAATAACTTTTCTATGAATAGAAGAAGCTTTTTGCTAGTTGAAAGGCATCACTGGATCATTAATATCATTAAAATTATTAGTAACTTATGGAAGCCAATCGTGAACTGGAAAATTACATATTATCCAATTGCGTATTATATTTTTGTAGCCCCAAACCACTACACTGTGTTCAATTTGTCTGCAAATATATATATTTTCCACCATCTATTTAAATAGCAATAGCACTTAGACGTCATAGTGCTTTACAGCCCTCTTTAAACGGTTTACAGAGTCAGCATATTGCCCCCAACAATCTGGGTCCTCATTTTACCCACCTCGGAAGGATGGAAGGCTGACTCAACCTTGAGCCTGGTGAGATTCGATCTGCCAAATTGCTGCCAGCCGGTGATCAGCAGAAGTGCTCAATTTTTTCAAAAAAGAAATTCACCTTGAAGACAAGCTATTTCAGAATAAAACATATAATTGTTTGATGTTTTTATATAGCAGAATACATCTTTTAAACTGCATGCACTAGCACTGTAAATTCATCTTTCAAATATAAAAAAAATATGAGTAACTTTTAAAACTCCAGACCCTTACATTAATATTTTGTAAATGGATAGTGACCAGTGTAGAAATACATTTGTTTAATATAATGTGAAATAGATCTGTGGGAAACTCCTTATACAGAATTAGTTAAGTATATATTTGAAAAGTAATAAAATGCCCTCCCTCTGCTGGGAACACGTTTTGTACATTATTTAATTGCATTTTCTTTGTAATTGGAAATAAAATTTAATCTTAGTTTGTTGTATTGGAGCAAGCTCTCAATGAATCGTAGTGTAACTTGTCAGGAAGTTTCAGCTGACAAGTTGACAACTTGTCAGGACAGGAGAAAAACTGCAGATGATGCCTTTTGGGTTGATGGGTATCACAGCCTTAGTGTCCTGTACTCTGCCTGAAGTAGTTTTATTACTATTAAAGTGGCTGCAGTTTTGTATCAATAGGTATTTTCTGCCTGCACTATTCTTATAATGATGGGTGCATGTTTGACTTGATCTGTGTATAAAGACATTGTGAAATTACTATCACATGGTGAGTCTAGAGTCCCTCTTAATTGCCATTTTACCAAGACTATCTATGCAAAGTGTATTTTCTTCTTAACATATTCCATTACGTGTCTTCAGGGCATTACGTTTTGTAATAGGACTTTGAGCGTATGATTAAGTATACTTGTTAAAAAGGTAGTTCTATTGGAGTTGTGTAGCATGATTAGGACAGTGCATGCTGTGTTAATTCAATAGCAATAACAATTCAAAATAATAACATACATCCTCTGCTACTATGACTCCACATAGATTGTTTAAAATCCAAACTTTAGAAGCACTTGGTAGTGCAAAGGAAATTTATTTCACAAATTTCCCCCATGAGTTTGTTTGTTGCTGTAATGGTGTGTGGGAATGACTTTGGGAAAAGGAGGAAAAGCTGTGGCCTAGACCAGAGTTCCGCAGTCTTTCTGCCTTTCCGGACCAGTGGGGGAGGGGAGAGGGAATGATTCCATGTGAGCGGTGGGCAAGTGTGCGCATACATGCAGCTCCATTTGCATGAGCGCGCGCACACACAGCTTCATTTGTACAAACGTGTGTGCAGCTCCATTTTCACGAGCAGTGGGCACGGGTGTCCACTGCTCACACAAATGGAGTGCACGTGCACGTGCTCACCCGCTGCTTGCATGAATGGGGATTGGTGTGTGCTTGCCCGCCACTTCTGTGGCATGGTTCCGAACTGCTCAAGGCCCGATAGTGGGCTGCAGCCCAGGGGTTGGGGACTCCTGGCCTAGACAACAGATTGATCTGATCAATGAATTCTGAGACTGAAAGAGGGGTGGCAGTCAGCAGTGGGTTGCTCCCGGTTTGGCCCAGTTCGGCGAACCGGTAGCGGCGGCGGCGGGAGGCTCCGCCCACCCACCCGGGATGCGCGCACAAACCGGTTGCGATGGGACTTAGAACCCACTACTGGTGGCAGTGGAGAAAACACCTCAGAAGGGACTTCCTTTTTTACTTTATGCCCTTTTTGGAGAGTAAAAGTAAGGGGCATGCAAATTTCTTTTAATGCAACCTTATATGGTAATAAATATAAAGCTAGTATAGGTAGTCCTCTACTTAATGACAACAATTGAGCCCAACCTTTCTGTTGCTAAGTAAAGCAGTTATTAAATGAGTTGTGCCCCATTTTACAAACTTTCTGCCACAGTTGTTAAATGAATTACTGCAGTTGTTAAGTGAACCATGTGGTCATTAAGAGAATCTGGCTTCCCCCATTGACTTGTATTTGTCAGAAACCAGCTGGGAAGATTACAAATGGTGATCACTTGAACACAGGATAGTGCAACTGTCATAAATATGTGCCAGTTGCCAAATACCCAAAATTTAATTATATGACCATGGGGATGCTGCAAAGGCTGTAATGTGAAAACTGGTCATATGTCACTTTTTTCAGTGCAATTGTAATTTAAATGGTCACTGAACAAATGGCTGTAAATTGAGGACTACCTGTAAATCATAGTCGGCTTCTTGTCTGTACTTCCTCCAAAACTAGGGAAGATCACTTCTGAGGCGTGTTCTCCACATTCTCATCTTCCATTTTTTTATAATCTAACCAACATTCTTGTGTTTAAATGCTTTATGACTGACATGACAGATTTATTTTTCCATGGAAGAGTGATTTGAGGAGAGGTCATTTACTTATCCTGCAGTAGACTCTTTTTATGAATATATTGAAATTCTTTCCAGTGAAATTGAATGACTTTTTAAATTATCCATTGGATGATATTTAATTTAATTTCCATTCAAGCATATTGGCACATTGCATTTAAAAGTTTAAGTAATAACATTCTTTTACATATGATGCCATATGATGAAACCTCAATTTCATTGTATATGATTATTTTAAATAAATCAAACAGAAAATGTAGTTCAAGAAGCATTTTATGGGCCATAGATGAATGCTTCTTCTTACTCGTCTCAATATGTTTTTGAACTTAACCTCTCAACACTGATTCATTATTTTTCTTCAGTTCATCTCTCTTGAAAATATCTGCAAAATATTGAAGATTGCGAAGTCCACCGTTTGCAACTTTGACGCCTAGCCACCATGCCCAACTAACCCTATTACATTGATAATGCCTATGTAAGAGAGGGTAGGACCTCGTATTTTAAAATAAATTTGTATCTATCAAGTAATATATAGATGAGCCAGGGGTGGGTTCCTACGGGTTTGGACCGGTTCGCCTGAACCGGTAGCGACCCGCTAGTGACGTCATCCGAACCGGATCGGCGGTTGCCGGTCCATGGGGGCCACCATCTTTTTTAAAAAAATTTTTCAAAAATTTTTTTTTCTGAGCATGCTCAGAAGGTGACTTCCAGCACTGTGCATGCAGTCGCCATCTTTTTTTTTGGCTTTATTTGTTTTATTTTTATTTTTTTTTCAAATTGAAGCCCAGCGGCACCTCTACGTAGGATCGAACTCACAACCTCCTGATTGTGAGGCAAAAGTTCTACCTCTAGGCCACAGCAGCTGTGGTTGGAGAATGGTTGATTCTGCCTGCTACTAAGTGGCTGGTTTTTTTTTCTTTATGCTTTTAATGGTTTTTTTAAAAGGATATTTTATTGTTAATTTTTTTCAGTTCATTTCGTTGTTTTTAGGAAATGTTTTTTTAAAAAAATATTGTTTTTAGGAAATGTTTTATTTGTAATGGAGTATTCTGCTTTTAAGTGCAGGTTGGTCCTTGACTTAGAACTGTGTCACTTAACAACTGCAGGGATGCATGCATCTTAGCATCTCCTGGTATTAGTCCA
>QLTV01001003.1:432023-445147 GCA_003457575.1 Thermophis baileyi
AATCCTATACTGCCAATTTACATTTTCAAACGCCTTTTGCGCATCCAGGAAAACAAGTGCTACTTGCTTTTCTGGATGTGCCTCATAGTATTCCAAAATATTTAATACGGTTCTTATATTATTTCTTATTTGTCTCAATGGTAAAAACCCATTTTGGTCCGAATGTATTATTTTATTTAATATTTTTTTTATTCTTTTCGCAATGATAGTCGTAAAAATTTTATAATCGGCGTTCAACAATGAAATTGGCCTGTAATTTTGAATTTGGCTTGCGTCAGCACCTTCTTTCATAATCACGGTGTTATAAGCCTCCCTCCACGATTCCGGTATTTTAGCTTTCAGTAATGCATCGTTATATAATTCTAACAGTAGTGGTTCTAATACATCCTCTAGATTCTTATAAAATTCCCCTGGAAAGCCATCTGGCCCAGGGGATTTGTTATTTTTTTGTTTCTTAATTGCATTTTTCATTTCAGTAATTGTAATTTCTCTATTTAACATTAACCTGTCTTCCTCTTCTAAAACTGGAATATTCGCACTTCTCAAGTATTCCTGTGTTTTATCTGTTCTTATTTCTTCTTGTTTGTATAAATCCTCAAAAAATCTTAGACCAATTTCTTTCATTTTATTCTCATCATTCTGTAATTTCCGTTTCATCCTGTAACTGATGTATTATTCTACTTTCCTTTTCTTTTTTAATTTTATATGCCAACCACCGACCAGGTTTATTAGCATTTTCAAAAAATATTTGCTTAGCAAACTTGATATTTTTCACATATTCTTGCTGTTCTAATACTGTATATTTAACGTGTGTTTTAATTGGATTAATGTCTAAATGAGCACATTTATAAGAACAAAGAAATATCCAGGATTAGTCCTATGTTGAGTTGGTTATTTTTTAAAAAAAAAAATTCAAATGAGTGAATGCAGTATCAGCAGATGTTGTGGAAGGAAGATACAAGAAAACACTTATGAAGTTTGGCTTTCTCCTTGAGGGCTCAGTCCTATGGCAATCATAACTGTTCGTCCTGCACTCTTATAAGGATATCTGAGTACACTATATATCCTAAGTTATAGTTAAGTTTCTGAAGCCTTCAGATTCATTCTGTCTCCAGTATCTACTCTCAGAGAAGGATGATTTTTCTCATTAAATATCTCTTAATATTTTTATATACGGTAGCTTGTAGAATCTGTAGTGAAATTGTTGCTTCCTTTGACAATGCTCATAGTTTTAGGAATTTTACCAATTCTGTGTTTGGCAGTTTCTTCAGCTCTCTCACCATTCTCACTTTCCTCAATTCTGATTATGAAGAAATGTCAGTTTTATCTCCCATCTTTTTTATTTTTTGTTTTTGCTGTCATCCAGTGGTTTGGATTTTGCAGATTCTGAAAACACTTTGCTTCCATCTAGCGGTTGTCCAGGTTTTGCTATTCCTTATCTGATATGCCTCTAAGAGAATGACTTTCAGGTAGTCCACTCTAAAATTGGGAACCTTGTGCAAAATTCTTCAGGCCATCAAAATAAAGACTTCAGTTTTATGTTCTTTTTCCCACCAGCTATCATGATGACAAAACTAAGCTAATGGTTTTTGAGAATGAAATCATTTTGTGCAACTTCCATAAATATCCAGAGCGCCAATTTATATACACATTTGAGTGTCAAATCTGATTTTTTTGTGGGTGTGCAGTGAGACTCTTACTCCTTTCTCTTCTATATTTTGGTGAGTTATTGCACAATTCTTAGCAGTATGAAAGAAAAAGATTCAATTATGCTAGTGGAGCCCAAACTAATATCCAGGAGTTATGCAGCTGGTGCAATGTTGTAGGTCTAGTGGCATTAGCAATGTCAATGTGGCAATGGGACCCTGAAGGGAGAGAAGGCATTGTGCCTGTCTTTCATGTCAGTCTTGCTAATGGAATTTGTTTTTCTCCTCACAAAATTTGTCAATCAACCTCCCAAAGGAATACTTATAGCTTTGAGTTTTCTGCCATGCTAGAGCATCCCTTCTGGTGTATTTTGATATTGTATCTATGTAGTATCAGAATACTTGAGATTCAGAAATATTCCTTTTAATAATCCTAGAGTTTGGATTTATTACATTATATTTTGGAATGTGTTGTTAATATGAGTAAAGAGAGGTCAAGATAGGAGCCTACCAATCAGCATTTCCCACCAACAAATGTCAGCCCTTTCCAGACAGGAAACTAAAATCATGAGTCCTGTATTAACTTTAACCCTTACTGTAATGTTACAGTAACAGAGTCTTGCAAGTGTGAAAGCACTTACCCCTTCCCCAGCCTTTACTTTCTACAGAACTAGGGAGGGTCCCTTCTGAGCGGCTTTCTCTCCACTCCCATTCCTTCTGTGGGCTGAGATGTCTCTTGTCACACTGTTGCCTGGGCTGCAGCTTCTCCTCTTGACTCCCAAGGCCCTTCTCACATCCCATATAGCAACTCAAGTGGTCTTTGGTCACTAATAAAGCTGGATATCTTACTGCAGATATTCCAGCCCACCAAGGAGCGAAACAGGGATGCCTATTGTTTTATATTTACTGTATATAAGTTCAGTGGTTGTTGCTCTTACCCAAAAATGAGTTTCACCATCACCACCCCCACTAATCTCAGGGACAGACATTTGGTAAAACTGCTGTACTATATGGTGATGATGCAGCAATCCTCTCACTTATATAGATGTGCCTTAGCAGATGTTTGTGGGCCTTAGCAGAATTCTGCAAGGAGGAAGGGCTTATAATTTGTTACTCTAAGACTAAAACTATTGGTTTTCTTAGGAGAATCTAGCTGCCATAAACACCAATGGCAAATAGGAATTAACACAATAGAACAAGTTCCAGCTTTTAAATATCTTGGAGTAATTTTTCAAGCCTTTGGAATTTGGCAGGAGCAATCTAGAGTCATTTCTTCCAGTAACAGTGCCAAGGCAATTGTAGGCTGCTTTTTTCTCTGTAAAATATTAGGATTAGGGTTAAATGTATACATGCTGTCATTAAACTATTTAAAGTTAAATCATATGCATCAAATTCTTCCAAGCACTTTCAAGTCATAATGTACTCATGGATGCAATGTAGCCTTTTGTAATTGACAAATAGAAATTTTGTCAATGCCAGATTTTCTAAGTTCCCAGATTTTAGATTTTTTGGTATTGCACTTAATGGGTTGATAACCACTGGGACCATCATGGCCAATTTATGCCATAACCTTTCCTCTTTTCAACCACACTTAAATCTTGTGTGTTATGAGCCAAGACTTTATCAATTTGTATTTGGAAATCCCAGAATATTTTAACCTGCTCGTTTTCAACTACTTTTTTAAATTCTACACTGAAAGTTTTCATTACTGACAAATGATGATTTTTAAAGATTTTCCAATGAATCATTTTGTGTTATGTTGTTTATAATCAGTTTGTGATCTTCTTGCCCAAGCTGAGTATATGATCTACTGTTTCATCTGCCGTTTTGCACACTCTGCACTTTGAATCATTTGATGACTTTTCAGAGGAAGCTTATAAGGGGAAGAGGATATCATCTCAATCCCCCAAATTCCTTGAATGAGGCAGGAGGATGGCATAATAAAGATCTGTCCTGAAAGAATCCGCTGTTTTTAAAATAATGAGTAAAGAGTATTTGGAGTATAATCTTGGTAGTGTTGAAGAAATTGTGGATGTGTTTCTGTGCATGTTAATTGAACCTTTTTTTCATAGATGGATGTTACTTACACTGTAAATTAACTTGAAATTATTTCACATCAGCTGCATTTTCTCAATAATACCAACTGTTTCTCTGGGTAAAATAACCACGGTGTACAAGTTGATGTAGGAATAAGATATAATGAAGAGTTTGTACTGACTTCAGAAGAGAGTTATGTCCTTAAATGAATAACATCTTCTACATGAACCTCATTTGCTTTGGATTATTATTCTGGTGGGGGATGTTTTAAGTAGGACAGCAATGACAAGAAAAGGAATACTGATAGTCTAATTTACAGTACCACAAAGTGTACATTTATTTATGAACCATTCCATGCTGATGGAAACAGTATCAAACTTAGAGTTCTCCATTACCTGGCACACAGAGGTGGATTCCTCCCGGTTCGGACCGGTTTGGCCGAACTGGTAGCGACCCGCTGGTGACGTCACGATGACGTCACGGATCCGGTTCGGTCAGTGCCGGTCCGTGGGTGTCGCCATTTTTTAAATGTTTTTTTATTTTTTTTTATTTTTTTTTCTTCTGCGCATGCGCAGAAGCCAAGTTTCCGGCACTGCGCATGCGTCACTATCTTGTTTTTGGCTTTTTTATTTTATTTTTTTGAATTTGTTTATTGAATTTAAAGTGCACGCGCGCCCATGCGACACGGCCACACGGCGTGGGAGGAAGCGAACTGGCAGCGAGGTAAGTTAGAACCCACCCCTGCTGGCACATATTGATAACCTATATTTGAACTGGAATCCAAACCCTGCAGTTACAGCCATGCAGCCTTCCATTATCTGTTATTCTATAGTCCAGTGATGGCGAACCTTTTTTGGTTCGCGTGCCAAAAGGGGGGGAGCGCGGGGGGGTCACGTGCACACGTGCCCACACCCATAATTCCATGTGCCCCCCCGCGCATGCATGCATGATGCCCCCCCGCTCCCGGCATGCGATGGCATGCCCGTTTTTCGCTCTTACCAGGCTTCAGAGCCTTTCTAGGAGGGCGAAAATGGCCTTCCCCACCCCCTGGAGGCCCTCCGGAGGCAGAAAATGGCCCATTTGCTAACTTCCAGTTGGATCGGAAGTCCTGTTTTTTTGCTCTCCCCAGGCTTCAGAGCCTTTCTAGGAGCCCAGGGAGAGCAAAAATGGCCTTCCCTCCCCCCAGAGGTCCTCCGGAGGCCGGAAACGTTCCATTTGTCAACTTCCGGTTAGACTGGAAGTCCCATTTTTTTTCCTCTCCCCAGGCTTCAGAGCCTTTCTAGGAGCCTGGGGAGGGCGAAAACGGCCTCCCCCCCCGGACGCCCTCCGGAGGCCAGAAATGGCCCATTTCAAATTGGGAAATGGGCCATTTCTGGCCTCCAGAGGGCCTCCGGGGGGGTGGGGAAGGCCATTTTTGCCCTCCCCAGGCTCCTAGAAAGGCTCTGGAGCTTGGGGAGAGCAAAAAACAGGCCTTCCCCACCCACCCCGGAGGCTGGAAACAGCTTGTTTCCCGACTCCCAGTGAGCCCAGAAGGCCCGAAAATCAGCTGGCCGGCACGCGCATGCATGCCGGAACTGAGCTCGCATGCCCACTGATATGGCTCCGCATGCCACTTGTGGCACACGTGCCATAGGTTCACCATCACGGCTATAGTCAGTTCATCTTCACATAACAATCAACCTTTAAAAATAGGATGTGCAAATCAACAGCCACTACAATGGTGAGATCATGGGGGGCAAGAAATCAAGGATTTGAGATTCTCTAATAAAAAGATAAAGAGGAGCTTGAGTCATTGACTCCTGCTTGTTGACTCTGGAGTGGGGTAGGCGCTATTTTGCAGATCTAGATCAATAAGTGTATGTATGTGTCTGTCTGTCTGTCTGTCTGTAGGTAGTCCTTGACTTATGACCACAATTGAGCCCAAATTTTCCCCTGATAAACAAGACAGTTAAATGAGTTTTGCTCCATTTTGTAAACTTTCTTGCCACAATTGTTAAGTGAACCACTGCAGTTGCTAAGTTAGTAACACAGTTGTTAATTGAATTTGGCTTCCCCATTGAATTTGCTTGTCAGAAGGTGGTCACGTGACCCTGGGACCCTGTATTTCATAGATACATGCCTGTTGCCAAGTGTCTGAATTTTGATCATGTGACCATGGAGATGTTGCAACAGTTGTAAGTGTGAAAAACGGTGATAAGTCACTGTTTTGAGTGTTGTTGTAATTTCAAATGGTCACTAAACAAATGGTTGTAAGTTGAGGACTACCTGTATTCCAGTGAATCTGTTTCAACGAATGCCTCAGGTGATAGCTGCCCCTGATCTTAAAATGTATATTTGTAGTCTAGCCTACAGCTCTGGCAACCCCAGGAGTCCCTGTCCATGTATTGCTTAGAACAGGGCTGTCAAACTCACGGCCCATTGGCCGGATGTGTCACGCACTGGCCATGCCCACGCCCGGTTTAGCGAAGGGGAAAAAAGTCCCGATACATCATGTGATGCTGCCGTGACGACACAAGTTTGACACCCCTGACTTAGAAGATCAAGTGCATCCATCTATTGTAGCATTCACTGAAATAGATTTCACTAGAGAGGCATTGATGTGTCTTCTGATTAAGAAATACTTTATTGCTTTCTGGGTAATCACTTTCTACAAGGTTAGTTTCAAGAGGGTACAGTAAAAAGAGTAACTATTTGCAGTTTTCACCTTGGACTAAGATTGCACATATCTATATATATCTGGCATGCTGTTGTCTCTATATAAATATGGAATTCATGAATAGAACTACAGTAGTTGGAAGTCATTGAAGGCTGATCTGTGATTGCATTATTTCAGTGGTTTCATGGTGAGAATTCTAAGAAGCTCAACAGCAAAAGCAACTCCATAAATACAATATCTGCAAGAAAATGTTTCTGTCCAATACACTTTTCTTCCCTTCATATAATGTAAAGCTTTAGGGCAGGGGTGTCAAACTCGCATCGTCACGGCGGCATCACACGACGTATCGGGACTTTTCCCCCTTTTGCTAAACCAGGTGTGGGCATGGCCAGCGCATGACATATCTGGCCCGCGGGCCACAAGTTTGACAGCCCTGCTTTAGGGGAATTTTAGTTGATTTTCAGGCACTGACTTGGTTCACATACATATTGAGTAAGAAATCTAACAGACATGAATGAATTTAGGTATAGACAAGTTGAGGTAAAGTGTTTTGAATCTCATAATTTCATGGTTCTTTTCTGTTTGCATTAATGTTATTTAATATTAAATTACATCATTCTCTAAGTGAGATATGCAATTCCTAAATTTGATATAAAAATACAATACAAATAAATTACATTTAGATTTTTAAAAATTTAATTCCAAGCTACCTAACATTCAGAGTATTCAAAATACTGAATGTTTTGGTGGTATTACAATAGAATCCAAATATGTTGGTTATCTATGTCAAGATGCTTAGATATAATATATTATTAGAAAAAAAATAAAAGTTTTACCATAGATTTGTCAAGTTGTTTACATGAAGCAAGTAATGAGTGTTCTTCATTTTCATAGTTTAGAAATATATTTAGCACATGCACTTAACTAACAACTGAATTACTCATTCCTTTTATTGTCTAATTTCTACCTTAACAGCTATTAGAGTTGTTGCTAAGGAAACTGGTCCCTGCTGTGAAATTCTCCAAGAAGCATTTGAAATTTCCTCATATCACAGCTGCAGTATAGCTAATTGCTTCATTGTCCTCTGCTCCTGTTCCTCATCTAAAACATGGCTAACTTGGCAGAAGAGGAGGGAAAAAACAGTATTTCTCTCTCTGGGCCAGCTGAATCTTTCCAGTATTTGACCACTTTCAGAATATAAAATGTGATGGGACTGTCATTTTGAATCTACCTTTGCTGGTTTCAGCTCATAATGAAATGGATGGATGGGTGGATGGCTGAGTCACCCAAGCATCACTCATACTTTGGAGGAACCAAATGTTCACCATTCTATGCTGTTAAGCAGTTCTTCCCCAAACTGGCTCTAGTAGGAGAATTATGCTGGGCGGAGAAAACTAATGCTGTTTCTCCCCATGCTTCTTGCCAAATATAAAGAGGCAATTCCCCTCCATCTTATACATAGTTGTTCCACGCAGCTAGTTTGACCCACATTTTCTCTCCTGCTGTTTCTTTGCTCTTTCTGACTATTTCTTTAACATAGTAAAGATTCATTGATACTTTTGTAAATTACAGATGATGGTACTGTTCAGGATGGCAGCATTTGCTGTAGTCCGGATTTGGTTTCCTTTGTGATTTCTCTTAATTTATAAATAAATAAGATAAAAATGCTTAGTATTTATAACCTAAAGCACATCACCAGAAAGCCTATGTTCCTGCATCAGATCTTCAGAGAAATCACCAAATCTGATGTCTGCTTGCAGAGAGCAAACAATTCAACAATATTTGCCTTTTCCCCCCAATTAGTCTTTCAATAAGTGCTCTACCATTTATTGTTTTTAAATATAGTAGATTTCTTGCTTACAGGATCTCCATCTGGAAAGTCTCAAAGAATTAATATAATGCCATTTTTGACTCTCTTATAGTCCGGGTGAACCACATCCCTTTAGGCTATATAAGAATTCATCCAGTGCTGTATATGTGAACTGTGATAGAGCAGCATAGGGAATAAGCTTGTAACAGCATCAAATAAGTCTCTTCCCCCTTTTGCTCAAAGTTTATAGCTATCCAAGGGTGTCAAATTGTTGGCCCGTGGGCCAGATGTGTCACGCCCACTCCAGCTCTGTGAAGGGGAGACCGCCGCGATATGTCACGTGACGGCAATGTGACGCCACGAGTTTGACACCCATGCAATATATTCTAAAGCAGTGTTTTTTCAGACTCGGCAACTTTAAGGTCTGTGAACCAATTCCCATGCTGAATGGGGAATTCTGGATCTCAACAGATCTTAGAGTTGCCAGGTTTGAAAAACACAGTTCTAAAGATACAAAGAAACTCATACCCACCTGCCTTCTCATTGAATTTTATTGGATTTTCTTTTTTAATATCACTAAAATCCTTTTATATAACAAGAGCTACCGGTAAGTAGCTACCTTCCCCAAATTTTATTTAATCATTGGATCCTGTATTTATAAGATCCATTAGTACCAAATGTCTGGGTTTTGTTTGGTAGCCATTAACAATAAAAAGACTGTTTCTTCTGCACATGTTGCTAAAAAAGTCCCTTACAATAATGTTATAACTTGAATTTTATTTGAATAAAAATGGCAATTTGTTTAGTTTTATTTGGATGGCTTATATTAAATAAGAATATTAAATACGAATATATTAATATATTAAGAAGCAAAACTGCTTCTCCAGTATCACTACAGCCTGCAACTTTTCCTCCATCTCTATTCCGACTTGGGTCATGGAACATCTCAGTTATTGAAAACTGGGCATGGCTGCAAGGCCAAAGGTAACAACACTTCGATAGTGGAATAAGTAACATCTTGGATAATTGTAACTAGTGCCCAAAAGATATACGGTGATTGGGATTGCAAGAAGAAAATAAAATCAAGGAGAAAATTGAAGCATTTTGAAAGACATGCTCGTAATCACTCTAAAGATGGTGACAGGAAAAGCAGCTACAGATCATGACTGCTGCATGAGATAGAGGCATAATATTTAGAATGAGAAACAAACAGAATCTGAAGAAAAGACCATTTTTATTATACCTGATACTGAGATCTGGATGTGCGAGTGGGGGAACGTACTGGCCTTGTACACTCTATTCAGACTATTATTTCTACTACCTCAGCTGTTGTTACAAATTGTTTCTTCCCTTCTTAGTAACCAATGCACTAAAAGACTTGAGACCACTGCAGCAATTACGTAAATGTTGGACTGTTCACCACCACACCCCCAATTTCTCTGGAAAGATGCTTCTGCCAGTAAACAGACTTCTGAGGAGTTGCAGTTTGCTCAGGCTAACACAGCATTATGTCTGCTGTGGGTTTGTCCAAGGCAGAATTTACTGCCAGTGGCAAGGACTGGCAAATTTCTTTGGTATAGAATAAAGCTAAGGCTATTCTGCTAGATCATCCAAGGGGCAAAATGTTGCTAGATAATAAATCCTCCCTGACACTTCTTTGTTCATTTCCAAAATCACTCGCATCTTTTCCAATGTTAAGCTCAACTTAAAGAGAGTTTGAAAGTCCCTAAGGCTGAAAGTTCAGCAACAAAATACATACTGTAGAGAAGATTGGATCTATCAATTGGCTCCAATCTGACCTCATCTACAGTTGTCATATCCATGTTACAAACTTTATTAAAAGAAAAGAAAGATTCACCATTTATTTCCAGGCAGGCCTAGAATCTCAGCAGAGTGTGAGATGATGGCTGTCAGTTTTTGATCAAGTATCTATCACTCAGCTTGATTGCAGTGGATGCCTTTCAGTCTGAGTTGCAACTGCAGCAACATACATTGCCAACTGATAAAGAAAGGAAGAGGTTAGAATACTTTCAGGCATACGTATGGGCATTTTATTTCGTTATGTATGACCCATTACCAAGCCTGTTTGCAAAGTATCATCACTTTCTCTGGGAGGACAAATGTCAAGTCATGTAGGTTTTCCAGGCAGAGACAGCATGCTTTGTTAAACAAGAAAGATTGCTTGTCATACTGTTAAATCGGCCTTGAAGGTGATATTTATTTCTACTGAGTTGAAGCTAAATCCAGCATCAAGGGCTTATCTTTTAACAATGGTTTTTTTTTTTAACACAATTGATATCCCTTGAAAGGATAAGGAAATTATGTGATACGTATTGTGAATGAGGTCCTTGACAATAAAAAACTATCTTGTCTGCTGAATAGGGCCAGTGATTCTGTTGCTAACAGTTGTTTTCCTAAACTAAATTGCTATTATAAGATATAATATCTTAGAAATGGCTATATGTAGGAATTGCTATGCATAGACCAAACTAGTAAAATCACATCAATGACTGGGAAAGATGACGGAATATTGCAGAATGTTGCAGTGACTTGGTATAGTAGGGGATGTAGATTTCCTGGTTGGGAGTGAGGGTGGTGAGGTAAGAGTTCCTACCAGTTGGAAATTACCCGCCCCGCAGATCCAGAAAATCTTTCTTTGCACCATTTGTCTCTCAAACGGACAAGTCAATAGTTAAATGGCTCATCTTCCCAAGCCTGTGCAAATATAATGGCATTGTGGGGACACAAGGAGGTGGCACTAATCATAGACTGGACCAGGATTTTGATGTGAAAGGGATCTCACGGAATAACTAGACACAATTTTCTCAGATAATCAAAAGCTGTTGCAAAATTCATGAATGAGTAAGGAACTGATGTTATTTGGGAGCTCATAAAAGAGTTTCTTCAGCCATCCAAATTTTATTTGAAAAGTTGCATAAGCTATTTTTTGCACTCTGAAACAGAAATTGATATATTTAAGAGCCATTAAATCAAAGAACAAAAACTTTCAATCATTTTTTTTCATCACTTACATTTTAAATCTATATGCTGTGGGGAGATTTCAAATGTGTTAGTTTGAGATTCGGTATCATCAATGCTCTATCTTTGACTGAACAGGCGGTATAGTAGAAATCTTGACTGTTTGTCTGAAGGGGATGAGGGATTGGATGGGGAAAAACAGAATAAGATTAATTCCCAGAAAGAGGCAGTTGCTCCACCTATTGCTATGAATGGGATTATACTAGGATAGAAAATCGTACTGTCTGCCTGGACTTCTGGCTCCTGCTGGAACAGCAGGTGCCAGGGGTGGCCATGGGCACTGAGAACAGTGACTCATGCCCTTGGCATCTCTCAGTTAGAGTGCTGTAATTTGCTTTAAGTGGAACACTGTGGAAGATGACTCAGAAGCCTCAACTGGCACAGAATGCTGCTGCTCAGCAGAGTGGTCCAGTTTAATAGAATAATACCTTATCTTGAAAAAGTTTCATTGGCTGCCAATTGAAGCCCCGAATGGAGCTTTTGAGGATTGCTATAAACCTCTGTATAACTTGGGCCTGGATCAGTAGTGGGTTCTAAAACCCGTTACTACCAGTTCGCGCGCGGTACTATCGGTTCGAAGCTTCTGCACAGAAGCGCCCCGGGCGGGTGGGCGTAGCCTCCCGCCGCCGCCGCTACCGGTTCGCAGAACCGGGCTGAACCGGGAGCAACCCACCACTGGCCTGGATTCTGTTTGTATGTTCTAACAGAGAAAATATGCTTTGGGTCCTCATCCTTATAAAAGATCAGAGGGGGCCCAGAAAATAACACTCTTAGCTGTAGCTTCCTCTCTCTGGACTTCAAAGGTCAATTAATTCCCTACACTTTTAGTTTTCTGGAAACAAGTCAGTTCTTGCAATGATGCTACGGTTACTAAGTACTATAGGGGAGGAATTTTTTTTCACTTTGTTTGAGATTTTTAAGGCAGGTATAAAAATAGAGGGAAGTTTTTCCATTCTCTCACTCTAATCTAAAATGGCAATAACAACTCTTAAACAATTTTGCCAAGTTGTCTGCAAATGTGGGAGTTCCTTCTGATACTGAAACAAGAGTCTAAGGGAGGGGAGATTTTCCTGATCATTAGTATTAGAGTGAAATTACCCAAAGCATTTTGTCACCTTAAGCAAAGCACACTGGGATCTTCTTCCTAAATAAAACCAAAGTTAGTACAAGTACTTTGACAACTAAATCTGATTGAAATCTCTCTTCAATAGAAAAATAGCACAATTGGGCAAGATGGGTGGGTGATGGTAATGATGTAACTAACCTATTTGGTGAGATGGTTGACAGGTCACTTCATTCTGTCTAATGCTAAGCAGCCATGCTTTTATTTAACCTTGAACCTGCCCGCATTCACTAACCAAATCCCAGAATCCCTAAGAAACAGTATGCACAGACAGTCCTCTTTTTTTAAATTAGCAATTAAGTCTATACAGTACTAATCGCTTGGTAGGGATAATGCTTTCCTGCCACAGATCAAGTATTCTAAATAAAGAGTCTTCAAGTAATTTCACTATAGTGCTTGGATAGGGAATCTGCCGTTCTCCAAATGTTGCTGAACAGCAGTTCCCAACAACCAACAAATAGGAAGTGGAGTAAGATCTGAAGGATTTAGATTGTTCACTCCAGCTGAAGTACAAGTACTATTCCTCAACATTTTTGATAAGTCAATGCAGTCATGGAGACTAGAATTAATAATAACTATATGTGGAAATTTGACCTTATGTTAGATGATACAAGATAGATAGATAGATGATAGATAGATTAGATAGATAGATAGATAGATGATAGATAGATTAGATAGATAGATAGATAGATGATAGATAGATAGATAGATAGATAGATAGATGATAGATAGATAGATAGATAGATAGATAGATAGATAGATAGATAGATAGATAGATAGATAGATAGATAGATAGATAGATAGATAGATACC
>QLTV01001003.1:449879-463024 GCA_003457575.1 Thermophis baileyi
GTTGATACTTATATATGTAGTAATATGTGTGTGTTTGTGTTTGTGTATATATGTAAATTTTTATATATATATATATATATATATCAACATACATATATTTATATATATTTGTGTACATGCATCTACCCTGTTTTCCCCCAAAATAAGACATCCCCTGATAATAAGCCCAATCGAGTTTTTGAGTGCATGGCAATAAGGCCAAGCGCTTATTTCAGGGTTCAAAAAAATATAAGACAGGGTCTTATTTTCGGGGAAACACGGGTATATATTTAAGAAATATAAATGAATATGAATATGTGAATTTTCTTTTTATCCTATGAATATTGTAAAAGGCCATACTAGCTTTCACATTTCAAACAGAAAAAAAAGGTTCATTAGATGTATTCATACTGATCCTGTGGTGAATAATGTTCTTTAAAATGGGCTGTTCTATGCTATTACTAACGAAATCATTCTTTCAACATCTGAGCCAGGCAAGCTTCATTAAGACACAGGCTATCTAGCTGAAGAGGATGCTAAGGTTCTATTTTAGCTATAAGAATGCTTATATTTCTAGAATTTTTGACAGATGAATTTGAGACTTAAGTAGGTAAAGTGTTTTTCTAGCCCTTTATTACCATATTGCTAAAAATATTTTACACTGAAATTCTTCCTTTCCAACTTGTTTCAGGTCTATTTTTTAATACAAAACTTGTCTGGTGTACTTAAACTGAAAAACTCATTAGATTTTGAAATATTCTATTTGTTCCGAGTTTATAGATAAAGAAGAAACAAACAGAATTCTATTTGCTTTACTGTGTTTGCACTTATTCTGTGAAGATACGTTTATAAGGACCTTATAGACACAGGAGTGTGATAGAGAAAGAAATTGGCAAATTAAATTATCTTCTATTTTTATATTTCATTTGGGATCAACATTTCTTCAAATAATATTGCAACTCCTTTTCCCTTTTGTACATCCATAAGCTAATTTATTTCTGTGTCTAAGTCCATGTGGAGGGCATAAGGAATGGCTGTGAAGTGCAAGAGGAAGAGCCACTAGCAAGGCAACAATTGTATAAGTGAGTCTTGAAGCCAGGTCAAGAAATTAGTTTGAATAAATGTCTCAGACAGGCCCTTTGCTAATTCTCAGTAAGATAAAGTGAGGGAGGAGAAGCACAGTCATACTTGCAATATTCAGTTACTATAACTGTTACAATAAAAATAATCCTGACCTACAGTATATGGCTTTGGTTTCTTAGGCTGGTCTATCTTGTAGGGCAGTCCATTGGAGCTAAGCTTGCTTTTCTAGGTTTAAAATGTGAGATTATGATGAAACTCTTATTTCCATTTCAGCCTCAAGTTCTCAAATTGTGGGCTTGCAAACAACATAGGTGGGGACTACAGGGTTTTAAAGAACTGGTTGTGTTTGTGCAAGCACAAGGGGAGCACTGTCGCAACTTGTTCCACGCATCTGGTTGTCTTATCAAAACCATTCTTAGTTACAGAAGCACTGTGATTTCTAGCTGGTTTACTGACAGCTAATGACTTCTGGTGTGGGACTAAATCTGAAGACTTTTGAATATCTGTGGAAGTGCATATATTAGGAAGGGTCAGTATTTTTATCCATTAATTAACATTTGTAGGCTTTCAAAATGGAAAAGGCTTGTTAAGTGGTAAGAAGAAAACTAAAGATGATTACTTTGCCTGTAATGCTGATGAAATTAGCCTCAGAAAATGCAGTGAAGTTTATTTTAGTAAATCTAGGTAAGTGGTAAGTGTTTAGTTGTTAGTAAGATTGTAATAACTTTTAGTAAGTAGTACACTTCTTAATTATCTAATCCTAAACCCAATGAAATCATTAGTTTTACTCATGAATGAGGCACATAACTACAATTATCATTTTTACAATATCATAAAGTTTGAGAACTTTTGCTTTAAGGTATTAAAGAGGTTGTAGTCTTAAAATTCTTCAATTTAAATATGCAGAAAGGCTGAGAGAACATATGTAATATTACATGCAGGAAAAGAAACTGCCCTAAAGATGTTTGAAAATATTTTTTTAAACATAGAACATCCAGGCCAAACTTATAAACATTTGCTACATTTTCTATTTCCATAAGTGCTATTTTTCTCAGGGGATTGCAAGATAAATCTAGGATGAAACTGTATAAACATTTTTCAGCCATTTGCATGATTTAAAAGAAATTTCATAACCAATTTTTAAGCACTTTGGGATTGAGTTGTTTTACCTTTTGAAATATGGACACTTGAAATTAAAGTAATTCAAAGAGAATTATACACTGCAGTCACAAACATTTTTGTTATGATCAGTTTTCCTTAAGACGAAACTTCCTTAAGATTATTTTGAACTATAACAATAGAAAAGAAGAAATGGATGCTTGGCAATTGCTTGTGTTAAAGCAGCTTCACATGAAGTGCCAGTTGCCTAAAGACATATTCCATTTAATTGTTTCCATAATAATCTTTTTACTCCATACAAGCAATGCTCATTTTTAAAAATGCAAGTTGAAATAATCATTACATTTGTTTTAGACTATGGGCAAATCTGCATTTCAGAAGGTGAGCTTGGCAATAGAATACAATAGGATATAAAATCAGTTATATTAACATAATTATATTAACAACCTACTCTATCATTTGTAGAATTTTTATCCATGTTTTTAATCATGTTTATTACTATGATTTTATTTATGTTTATTTTTGTGATTTCATCAGTTATACATTTTAAATCATTAATTTGAATGAATTATATTAAATTAATGTGACTAATTTTGCTTCATTCATATTTCTTTTAACAGAAACTTGTAATTGGATACTTTCATACCTATAGGGATCAATCTATATCTTTGTTGTCTTTTTTAAAAAAAGAAACAAGTTTTAAAAAAATCTCCTAAGCAATATCATTATTAGTTCTGTGTATAAGGTAGGATGCAAAATTTGAGTTTTGTCATGTCAAACAATGTTTGATGAGGTAAAGAATTGTTGCATTAGGTAATACTTCAATAATATGCAAATATATCTTTAAATATATTGATTCATATTGATACTGATATTGCTAAAATAGAACTATTAATTGATAGTCATTTCTATTTCTATTATTATTTTATCTTTCAAATGAGGGTGGATGCTGTTGAATGTCGTTTCAGTTATCACTAAATTATCTTTCTTGCAGCTCCCAGAAATGGTCCAAAAGAGAGCCAAGTGTGTATTGAATATATTAAATATAACCAGGTTGGAAAAACACATGTTACTCAATTAGCTAACATGGAAATGAATGACCTTTTCTCTACTATTATTCCCATGTGCACTTAAATTATTACATAATTTCCATTGGCTCAGTTTCTTATGATAAAATACTCCCTAAATTACTCCCTTGGCTCATAGGAAGAGACCTTCTTTTTCTTGACATTTTATACAGCATGCCAAGTTACTGGTCTGTATTCAGAGGAAGCTTCAACTGTGACCATAAAATTGGCTTTGAAAAGTGCTGTTGCTTTTCCACTAATTTAAGTTTGTATAACCCTAGAGCTGATTAATCTCCAGGAGTTTTAAGGCTCTCAAATGCCAAATGTATTTAACTGTAGTTTACTCAGTTTTAAAAAAATGAAATATTCCTGGGTCACTGTGACTCAGTAGATCAAGTTGTTCCTAAGGTTCCAACTGGTAACTTGAATTCGTTATTTCTGTTTTTAAAAATATCTATATCTGTAATAGTGAAAATTATGCTTGTAGAAATTAAGTACAAAGTAAGAATATTTGTTAGGAACCATGGAGCCACCGGTATAATTCAAATATATTTATTCAGACTGTGTTTTAAGATCATACCCATTCTCTACGACAAGTTGCAAGAAAGCAGTTTATACATTTGTCATTTCTTTCAATTTTGAATATATATTGAGCCATTTTCTGAAAATTCAAAATAAAAATAAAAAATTCAGCATGAGCACTTTTATTAGTTCAACTAGTACAGGCAGAAGGAAGTCCTGCTGTATATAGCAGCAATTGCTCGTTGGTAGCTGTGCCCAAATTTCAGCCAAGTAGATTAAATTGTAGAGTTTGAGTTATGTAAGTGGTTGTTAATGTCCATATAACCTAGTCCTCACAGTAGTAGTGCTGAAAGATAAATTTATTTCCAACAAACAGAGGAAGGAAGGAAGGAAGGAAGGAAGCAATCTTTAAGATTTGGAAACCTCAGAACTCTTGTAAAAGTGCCAGAGACAGTCTATCCCCCTTAAAAGAAATCAGCTGAAGGGCTGGAAGCTCCAGTGGCTTGAATATGGTAGCTGTGTGGAGTTGGGACCCTTGCCTGTCAATGGTGGCACAGTGGTTAGAATGCAGTATTGCAGGCTAATTCTGCTGATTGCCAGGAGTTCGATTCTCACCGGCTCAAGGTTGATTCAGCCTTCCATCCTTCCGAGGTGGGTAAAATGAGGACCCAGATTGTGGGGGGCAATATGCTGACTCTGTGAACCGCTTAGAGAGGGCTGTAAAGCACTGTGAAGCGGTATATGAGTCTAAGTGCTATTGCTATTGCTATTGCCTGTCAAAAAACAACATAAAATGTCATTGAGATTTTGTTGGAATTTTTAATATATAGTTTTTTATTAATTTATAATATGACATACAAAGAGAATACAAAAGTAAGTATTAGGGAAATTAGGGAAGGAAAAAGGGAAGTGGATAGTTGGGGAAAGCAAGAGGAAAAGAAAAAAAAAGTAATTGACTTCCAACTCCTTTGGCGCAGTAAAATAAGGCATTAACATCTACCCTCAACTTTTTACTTTTTCATAATAATATAAACTAGCAATTTCTATAACTACCGGTAATCTATCTAATCGGTAAAACCCAAAATCAGAGTTTCATTTTTTTCCACCTTAAGCACAAAGTCCAGACGTGGTTTCCAAGTAGAAATGAAAGGTATTTGTATTTTTTTCTTTGATCAGAGCAGTCAATTTAGCCATCTCTGCTAACTCCATCAGTTTTTGTAGCCATTCATCCATTGTGGGGATCGAGGTGACCTTCCATTTCTGTGCGTAGAGTAGTCTTGCTGCTGTCAACATACATAACATCAGCATTCTGAACTTTTTTTCCAAGTCTTGTTCCATTAAACTCAAAAGAAAAGTCTCTGGTTTTCTTTCTATATTCACTTTTAGAATTTTCTGTATTAAGATAGGAATCCTACTCCAATATTTCTTTGCTTTATCACACGTCCACCGTAGATGATTAAAAGTCCCTTCTTTACATTTACATTTCCAACATTCATTTGAGGTACCTTTATACATTCTTGACAATTTATCTGGAGTTAAATACCAACGATACATCATCTTATAGAAATTTTCTTTTAAATTATAGTTTAATGTAAACTTTAAACCTTTATTCCACATATTCTCCCACTGTTCAAGCATTACATTATATCCAAAATTCTTGCCCACTGAATCATACAATGCTTTACTTGTTCATTTTCCAGATTTAAATTAAATAAGACTTTATAGACTTTAGTAATTCTATGTTCATCACTACCATACAGTAGAGTTTCCAGTTCATTTTTAACAAAGTTAAACCCATGATTCTTTTTATCTGATTTAAATCTTTCTTTCAGTTGTAAATATATAAACCAACGACAAACATGACCTTTTGATTCTAGTTCCTCCTTAGATTTGAGGGTAGGGTCCCCTAAGTTGAAAGATATTATTTTACCATAAGTCCACCAGTTCGGCCTTGTCTCCATTTCTTTTCTAAAAAAAGCTTCCTGTCATGAAACCCAAAGAGGCACCTTTGTGGAAAACCATGTTTTATATTTATTCCAAACTCTCACGTCTGACAAAATGGTTGTTGAAGTCAACATTTACTTTAACTTTGTCATACCATAAGTAACCGTGCCAACCAAATCTTAATTCATAGCCTTCTAAGTCCAGTAGCCTCTTATCCTGAAGGTTCACCCATTCTTTTAACCAGACCAAACAGCAGGCATCAAAATACAATTTCAAATCTGGTAAACCCAGACCCCCTCTTTCCTTAGCATCTTGCAGTAGTCTGTGTCTAATTCTTGGGTTTTTTCCCCTTGCCATATAAACTTTGAGATATCCTGCCATTGTTTAAATGGAATATCAGTTGCAAGTATTGGTAGTGTCTGAAACAAAAAGAGCATCTTTGGTAAGACATTCATCTTAATTACAGAGATTCTGTCCAATAGTGATAACTACAATTTATCCCATCTTAATAGGTCTTTTTTAATGTCATTCCAGAGAGGTACATAATTGTTTTGGAACAGTTTTGTATTTGTGTTTGTTAACATAACCCCCAAATATTTCACCTTTTTCTCAACCCTAAAACCAGAGAAATTTTGTTGGAATTTTGACTATAGAATTTTTTTCCCATTCCAATTTAAATCAATAGATACAATAGATTACTCATCATCACCAGAACTGCTGCTGTTTGATATGGGATGGGTTTCCCCTAGTTACTGTCAATTTCTGACAAAAATGTTCCTCTCCGTGTAAGTCAACTAAGATATCATATGAACAGCTTACATTTGGGGAAAAGGATTTCTGTTGCTGAAACTCTGAAGATGAAGTCTGTCCTATCTCGGCTGTGAAAATCCCAGCAGTCACTGGATGGGACAGGGGTGGGTTCCTCCCGGTTCGGACCAGTTCTCCTGAACCGGTAGCGGCCCGCTGGTGATGTCACGATGATGTCACCGAACCAGATCGGTCGGTGCCGGTCCGTGGGGGCCGCCATCTTTTTTTTGAATTTTTTTCGATTTTTTTTTCCTTTTGAGCATGCGCAGAAGCCGACTTCCAGCACTGTGCATGTGGTCGCCATCTTTTTTTTGGCTTTTCCCCCCGGATTTTTTGTTACCGCGCGAGGCGTGCCCATGCGGCGCGGGAGGGAACGAACCGGTAGCGAGGTAAGTTGGAACCCACCCCTGGGATGGGAGCAAAGGAATATGGAAGACTCTCAATCTGTATTGCTGTCTAGTGCTCTGCTTTAAGATAACCTTGATAACCTTGCCTGATCAATACAGTAAATGATCCCCAAACCTCCAAATTAATGTTATTGTTTAGTCATGTGACTACATCAGTGGGCAACAAAACATATTAAAACAGGAATAGGAGATATAAAATCACAGTAAAGAAAAATCTGCATTAATACATTCATAGAATTTAATTACACCAATCTATTCTAAATGTTCTATCTTTTGGATAGTCTTTGATATGAAAGAGGGAGTCTTGCTGGTAATATGCATGTTCATTCTTTGGAAGAAATATGATAGCGATTCTGATTGTTTCAATATTTCTAAAATTTTAAAATAGGTGCTTACATCAGGCCTTGCTTCAGAGTCTAGGTAACAGTCAAATAAGATATTGTATATCTTCAGTAGCTGGAGTGCCATCTCTATACAATCTTTCTGTGAAACCTCCCATACCTTACCATGGAATCAAGCTGTTAGAAATGTGCTCTGGAAAAAAAATTCTTTTACGATGTTGTGGCATATGAATTGTTCATTTCTTTTATTATATTGTGCCAGCCATTTCATAGACTTAACAAATTTAAGGAATGCAATATTATCTTACACAGTGACCTTTAGAAGCATTTGTCTGAAGCTTTTCTTGGCCTGCTTCAAGTAGAGATTAGAGAGAACAATACCTAGAAATAGTATTTGTAAACTGAGCAGACCAAGTACAAGGAGACTTGTTAAAACCTACTCTTCAAAGCACAACTTGGTAAATGAGTCTGAATTCACTGATAAGAACTTCTGCCTGTAGTGAAATACTTTAATCATAAGGTGATTTTGTATGAAAGATATTCCCAGCTTGGCCTCAGAAGCAGAGGTTGGAGTGGATTTATATAGCCTCAAGATGCATTTCTGAGGAGAGGATTGATTTCATTTCAACAAGGAAACATTGATGAGTCCTCATAGTTCTGTACCATATGTTATCATCAGAACTATTTTAGCATTTATAAACCTTGTTAACTGGAATTGTGGATAGCTCTGGTTAATGAGTTGCATTATTGAACTAATGCTGGTTGTAGCCTTTAGTGGACTCCTCTTAAAACGCAGAAGCCAGGAACCTGTTTTGAAAAGACAGCACTTGGATGCAGATAAAATTTAACTTGGCATATGTGTTCCCTTTCCAGACATCAATTATATCTGCTGTCTCTTTCCACATATGACTATATTAATCTTATTAATAATATTCAGAACATTGATTTCACAAGAGCAGAAAGATCTATGAAATAATCTTATCTTCCCTACCTTGGTGTGGGGCATTTATACCATGATATCTGCATAAAACAAGATGTTTGCATGTTTGTCTTTAACTTTTGGCATGTGTACTTCAGGATATCAATGTAGCAGCATAGGAGCCAATACGCACTGCTAACTGACCCTTTCAGAGCGGCACATTTTTCCAGTTAAGGAATAATTCATACCAGTACAAAACCTTAGATAGGAATTTGAATATAAATAAAATAAAGTGATTTTCTAGATATACATGGTGGAAAATGGATTCCTGCAATTGCAGGAATACCATTGTACAATTGAAAAGAGTTCTGTAGTCGTGCTAGAAAGTGAGGAAACATACTGTTTTAATTTATTGCAATAGTTCACAGCAACATCATGTCCCTACTTGGCATGCCTTCCTGTTTAAATCTCTGAACTGGAGAAAAAAGATTAAAAGGCATGTATCAGTGGAGAGCCATGCTCAACTGCTGGCCTCCCAGTAACTACTCAAGCAACCCAGATATTGATACAGGTTTACTTATATGGTCTGGGTTAGTCCACAGTATGCCCATCTTTCCACCAACTCTTGAGTTGCTCCCAATCAAACATTAAAAGACATATAAAATCACACTTAATCATACTTCATGTTTTAAATCCATTTAATACATTTCATCTATCTTTATCTTTCTTTTAGAATCCTTGTTTATTTACTAAATGAATAAATTACGGTCACCTAATGTGAAGCCATTGCATGGATATTAAGTAACAAAATAAGCAAAGCAAGGCGTGGAAAATTGGGAACCGTAGTCAGAACCACATATGGTAGCCACCTAGAGGATTTGTAAACATCCCATTTACTTAGCTCACCAGAGTTGGATAGGTCTTTCAGGTAGCAAACCACAGTATGTGGCTAGTGGGCAGCATTTATTTCAGTGGGATGCAAATGGTAATGCCTGCCTTTTCACTTGTTTGCACAGAGTAGAGTTGAAAAGCCACATATTCTGTCGTTATGGCTTTGTACGTATTAGCTGCAGGCAAGAGTGAAATGCTACCGGTTCGGCCCGGTCCGGGCGTAACAATAGCAGCGGCCGCCGGTGGTTCGGAGAACTGGTAGCGGCGGCAGCGCGAGGCTCCACCCACCCGCCCGGACGTCGCCATTTTCTTGTTTTTAACCCTCTGCGCATGCGCAAAGCGTTCTGCACATGCGCAGAGGGTGAAAAAACGCATGCGACGGTGGTGCGCGCGCTTCTGAACCGGTAGGGAAGGTAAGTAGATTTCACCGTTGGCTGCAGGTATATGCAACTAAAATTATTTGGAGTCAAGAATTAATAGCTATAAGACACTCTTTTTCCCAGGCCAGAAATCAAATTGGACTTTTAGTGGAATCCTGGGCTCTCCTAAGTCTGTGGAACCAGGGCAAAAAAACACCAGGAAGTAGTAAAGGCTGCGGTGTTAGACTGCATCGGAAAAGACCCAGGTTCAAGCCCTGATCAGTTTCAAAACTTGCTGGATGACATGGCTTCAGGCATTTTCTCTCAGTTCAACTTAGCTCAGGAGATGGTTATAAGAAAAACATTAGGTGAGGCTGTCATTGGTATTGCTTTGAGAAAAGTCTAGAGATGCATGTGATTTATATACTCTGTTGACACTAGGCAACATATATGCAAAAAATAAATGCATGCAATAATACTGTAATAAGGAAATGAAAATATGGGCAAAGTGAAGGAAAATTATGTACAATTTAATGATATTTAAGTTTAAATATAATAAAAATACATCAGTTTAGTATTGATAATAAGATGACTGCCCATGTATTTAATAGTCTTCCAATTTGGTCTCATTAAAAGTTACACTGCAGTGACCATTTTTGGAAGGGCTCTGAGGGATACATCTAAGATCCGAAAACCATGTAGACTTGGACCCAGCTTCTTTTTTCTTCCTCTACAATTCAAGTGTAATTCATCTTGTGGCTACCCTACCAAAAGTGGGTGGGTACTCCTGCAGCAAATTCAAAAGAAGGCGAGGGAATGAGTCAGATCTCTTTTGGGTCTAATTCAGCAGGGCCTGCAGCTGTAGCTTCATTTTTCTACTTTCATAGCTTAGTTCACCTATCTATAAGGATGAGTGGATATGTTTGTACTCCTGGGCGGAGTAAGGTACCTAATACAATTTTAATAGAACTAAGTTGAATATAGACATTATTGTGTTTAGATTTCAGTTGGCAAGATTTCCTGAATGGTGGCTGATCCATTTAGTCAAACAGAGTTAGGCATAGAGATCCACAGTCAATTTATCTTTTTGTCTTTAATGCACTCCATGAGGCTAACTGAGAAATAAATAAGTTGAATAAAAAGAGAGCTTTTATTTTAAGCATATACAGTATGCCTTTGAATAAAAATTTGAAATCAAAAGGTGAGTTTCAAGTTAAGAGCTACATTTTCAAAAGTATTAACTGTAACTAGAAGACATTTTAATTGTTTTCTTTCCACCAGAAATTAGCTTTATTAAATTGTTTAATTCAATAGTCTCCAACAGCAGTTAAATTAAATATTCCTTTGTGTAAAATTATTTGCTGTTCAGCTACTATCCTAATAACGATGGTGCCAAAACAAACTTAATTCATGCCAAAGCACCATTTTACTACTGTGAAATGTTTTCATGGAACAGGCATGCTGAAAGTTTCCATTCACTTTGTGATCATTTCAACAAAAGATAATGGACAACAGTGGATAAAGCAGGTATAAAACTTGAATTCTCTTCTCTCCCCATATAGCTGGTATTAGGAGGCTATATGTTTGTATCATAGACCAAACACGCAGTAATACAGAGGCTTAAAAATAAGCATTCAATTATTTTTTATAGTAGTTTTCTTCAGGTACACTCCAGGTAAAGATCTTGAAATATTAGAAATTTCATTAGTAAATGATGACCGGTTTTAAAACTTCAATAGAAATCAGAGTCACAGTTTAATATCCCATACATTGCTTTCAGGCTAATAAGTTGCAGTTATTCTGAAACATTTAAAACAATACCTATTTCATTAGACTAGAACTAATCCTGCTTGTGCCATGACAAACAGCTTTCCCTTATCTAGGGACGGAAGGGTTGTGACCAGAGGTGGGTTCCTCCCGGTTCGGACTGGTTCTCCCGAACCGGTAGCGACCCGCTGGTGACAACATGATGATGTCACGGATCCGGTTCGGTCGGTGCCGGTTCATGGGTGCCCCCATCTTTTTTTTAATTTTTTTTTTAAATTCTTTTTTTAAAAAATTCTTCTGCGCATGCGCAGAAGCCGAGTTTCCAGCACTGCGCATGCGTCGCCATCTTGTTTTTGGCTTTTTAATTTTTTTTAATTTTTTAATTTTTTTGCACTGCGCATGCGCCGCCCATGAGGCACAGCCACGCGGTGCGGGAGAAAGCGAACCAGCACCGAGGTAAGTTAGAACCCCCCTTGACCCCCACCACCACCCTGAAATGAGCCCGTCCTCGGTAGAAAGCACGCGTGGCAGGCTCCTCTCAAGGGCCCAAGCAGGACAAACCAATTGGGAAAAGATCGAGGGGGGGGGGAAATAAGGTAAGGAGGAATCACTTCTGCATGTTAATTGTTAACTGGAGAAGAAAGTTATGCGTTCATCGGTCAAGGAAGCCAGAATACGTTGATTGTACTGGGGCATATTTTCTGCACATCCATTTCCCATAGAAGGTGTGGAGCCACACATGGCAATGACTGAAAGAATTCAGACCCATTTCAAACATGGCTTCTGAATTAATTTATCAATTAAACTTCCAGTTAGCTGAATTTGCACATTATGACAAAACCCTAACTCAGGGCATCCCAACACAGGCAGCTCTGCCGGAAAAGCCACCCGGGAGGTGATCCGAGATGCCTCCGTTCCTCCTCCTTACCTTACCCCCCCTCATCCTTTCCCAATTGTTTTGTCCCGCTTGGGCCCTTGAGAGGAGCCTGCCACGCGCGCTTTCTACCGAGGACGGGCTCATTTCAGGGTGGCGCGGAAGGGGTGTGGAGCACACGTGGCGAGAAAGAGGCGCAATTTAAAGAGACCTGCGAGCCGGGGTGTGGGAGGGAAGTGGCAAAGAAGAGGCGGCGGCAACAGAGGCAGCAACAGCCCCGGCACACACCCCTCCTTGCCTGGCGCGGCTGTCAGGGCTTCTTCTTTGTCATGGGCTCCAGGAGGAGGAGGAGATCCCGTCTCCCCCATTGGGAAGCAGGCTAAATTTCACTTAAAGGCTGTTTCACGTGGCTTTTTAGTCCCACAAACAACGGCAAGAAACACGACAGAGCTGGGCTGGGGTGACCCCCCCAGGGGAGAAAGAGAGGGGGTGGAAGGGAAAGAGAAAGAGAGAGAAACAGAGAAAAAGTGAGAGAAAGAGAGGGAGGGAGGCAGGGGTGGGTTCCAACTTACCTCACTGCTGGTTCGCTCCCTCCCGTGCCGCGTGGGCATGCCTCATGGGCGCGCGCGCGCTTTGCATGCACGCGCATGCACAGTAACAAAAAATCCCCCCTCCAAAAAAACAAAGCCAAAAAAAAGATGGCGACCACATGCACAGTGCCGGAAGTCGGCTTCTGCGCATGCTCAGAAGGGAAAAAAATGAAAAAAAATTCAAAAAATAATAATAATCAAAATAAAAAAATAAAAAAAAATAAAAAAAAGATGGCGGCCCCCACGGACCGGCACCGACCGATCTGGTTCGGTGACATCATCATGACGTCACCAGCGGGTCGCTACCGGTTCGGGAGAACCGGTCCGAACTGGGAGGAACCCACCCCTGGAGGGAAGGAAAGAGAAAGGGGGGAAGAGAAAGAGAGAGAAAGAGAGAGGGGAGGGAGGGAAAGAGGGAGAGAAGGAGAGAGGGGGGAAGAAAGAGAGGGAGGGAGGGAGAGAGGAGGGGAAAGAGA